>CM067173.1:38148234-38192038 GCA_034093135.1 Erigeron breviscapus | reverse complement strand
CTGCAAGTGGTCCCATAATATTGTTAGAAACGTCACACGCGCCTTCCTTAACAACTGTCATTCTTCTTTATTCTTGGGCCCACAAACAACTTCAGTGGAGACTTTATTAATTGGCAACTGGAGACAAAAACTGGAGCACGTCATCTGGAGGACCTTCAGTAGTGGTCACTGGAGCATTCATCTGGAGCAGTCATCTGGAGCTTGCCACTGGAGAAATGTTACTACTGGTGACTGAACTGGTTCAGAAAAGACTTGTCTGAAATGGGCTACAGCTGGCAGAATCAACATGGCTTGTTCAGGGCATGATCAGTTCAGTTGCCTTCTTCAGTTCACTGGGTTCCTCCAGTTCAATGAATCTGGTCATTTCCGATCATGAACCAAACAGCATTCACACAATCCACCTGTTGATGTCACTGTCTTAAAGTATTCCATACTACAGCCGACGAGAAAGCTACCTCATTTCCATCTTTATCTTTCCAATAAATCGAATCAGGAACATTTGGGCTCAAAGTAACAGTAGGAATCAAGTTTAAAACAGGATACAAGTCCAACCAAGCAACCGGCCATTTCCAATTTCCATTCGACACAAGGTTATTCACATTCATATGTAAGGAAAATCCCGCACTCATAATATCTCGGTTAGAGACTACATTCCGAATAGGGCAGTTTTCATTCCACATATCAAACCAAACCATTGTATTCATACCATTTCCAATTTTGCACCAAATATGAGGACGTACCTGATCACGAAGTTGCAATAATTTACGCCATCCCCAGCTGCAATTATTGGGAATAGGGACGTCCCAAAAACTGCGGTTAGCAAGTCTGTATGAGTGAATCCACTTCACCCACAAAGATTCCCTTCGATCCAAAAGACTCCAAATATGGGTGGTCATCAAAGCTTTGTTGACATCATGTATTCGCCTTATTCCTAACCCACCCTCATTTTTTGGCCTACATATAACATCCCAAGACACTTTTGCTTTTCCTCTAATATATTCTCCCTGATTCCAAAGAAAATCTCGCATTTTACTTTCAAGTTCATCAATAATGCGTTGCGGGAGGATAAAGACAGATGCCCAGTATATATGCAAAGATGAAAGAACAGACCGAATAAGTTGAAGTCTACCTGCAAATGACAACGACTTATTTCTCCAATCTGCAACCCTTTTTTCCATGCGTTCAACCAATACCTTACAGTCTTTATATACCAACCGAGATGATACAAGCGGGACTCCAAGGTATTTAACCGACAAACTTCCTTCTTCAAAAGGCATCATATTCAAAATAGAATGCTTCAAATGGTTAGGCATATTGCAAAAATAAACAGTACTCTTAGGCAAGGTATTTAACCGGCGAACTTCCTTCTTCAAAAGGCATAATATTCAAAATAGAATGCTTCAAATGGTTAGGCATATTGCAAAAATAAACAGTACTCTTAGGCAAGCTAGGCTTCAAACCCGACATATTGCTAAACTCATTTAAAGACTCCATAATTACCTTCGCTGAATGTGCCTCCCCTCTAGAAAAAATAAACAAATCATCTGCAAAGCATAGATTGGTGATACGCTGCTCATTACACTTATTATGGAACCTGAATTGAGATGCAACCGAAACATTCTTGTCCAACATAAGTGTTAAAACTTCCATTACCAAACGTAAACAAGTAAGGGGACATAGGATCACCTTGTCGCAGTCCTTTCTTGCCTTTGAAAAAACCATGCAGATTACCATTTATTGATAATGAGAACGAGGTTGTAGTAACACATGTCATAATCCATCTGATCATTGTTGAGTGAAAGCCGAAACCAATCAGAATTGCACGTAAGAATTTCCAATCAACAGTATCATACGCCTTCTGGATATCTATCTTGAAAGCACACCTAGGAGGACCCATTTTCTATGGTAATTATGCATAAGTTCCTGTGTCAACAATATATTATCTGAAATTCGACGCCCAGGAACAAATGCCGATTGATTAACACTTACCAAATCATTCAACCCTTCTTTTATCCTGTTTGTAATGATCTTGCTGATGCACTTATAAAGAGTAATACAACATGAAATTGGGCGATAATCATTAATATAAGAAGGAGTTGTCACCTTAGGGATCAAAGCGATGATGGTATGGTTAATTTGCTGGAGAAGCTTTCCATTTCTAAAAAATTCATGAACCACCAAACATATTTCTGAGCCAATCACATCCCAAGCACCCTTGAAAAATGCAGCTGTGTAACCATCTGGTCCTGGTGCTTTATCTTCACCAATATCAAATATTGCCTTACGAATTTCTTCATTTGATACAGACCGCACCATATAAGTTGCACGCCCATGATCCAATGTTTTCTGGAAGATATCATGGGGGACTGTCAGCGAGTTATTATCCTCCAAAGCAAGAAAGTTCTTGTAGTGATCAACCAGAGCTAAAGGAGCATCTCCTCCTTCATGAAGAACACCATTTGCATCCTTAATTACTTCAATTCTACTTCTATGGTTTTTATACTTCAAGGATCTATGAAAGAAAGCTGAGTTCGCATCTCCAGCTTCTAACCACTCGATTTTTGCCTTTTGTTTCAGAAACCTTTCCTCATCTAATCTAGCTTGATGAAACTGTTTAAGACAACTAGCTTCCTGCTCACGTAAATGAGGGTCAGATGGATGATCTATAAACACTTGAGCAGCATCTAATTCTGTCCGAAGCATGTCAACACGAGCATGCAAGTTTCCCATATCATGTAACATTTTACGCATGGGTTTTTTGATAGCCTTAAGTTTTTGCGTGACCCGAAACATATAATGGCCACCCATTTCAGTCTCCCATTCTTTCCTTACAGCCTCAAGAAATCCTTCTTTGTGAATAAGAAAATTTGGAAATTTAAAAGGTTTCGGCTTCGATCTTGAAATAGAAGGCAGCTTCAACACACATGGAGAGTGGTCTGAAATTCTATATGGCTGAAATATTGCACACGCAGCTGGAAAATCATCTATGAATCTCATATTACCCATAACACGATCAATCTTCTTAAAGATACCCGTACCATGTTTAGGTTTCTGATTCCATGTGTAGTGTAACCCGGAACTATTAATGTCCATGACTTCAATCTCTTCGACACATTCCTTAAAATCCCGCATACCAATTGTAATGTTTGATGAACTCGAGTAATTATCCTCCAAGTTCAATGAAGAATTAAAATCACCTAATATAACTGATGCGTAAATCACGCGACAAACGACAGCGGAAGACTGTTTTTGGTATTTTATGGATTTTATATGAAATAAACAATCAAACAAGACAATAAAATAAAAATGATAGATAAAGAATCCACCACCAAGACTCGTAAAGGCCAAGCCACCAGAATCAAGGATAAAGGAAACACTCCGCCCCACCACTACAATCGATAAAGGTCTAGTCACCACGATTATAGGTAAAGGAAACCGAAGATTTAAAGACCTCACCACAATATTTGATAAAGAACAAGTCACCACAAATATTGATAAAGGGGTCACTCCTAACCACCAAGATCAAGATCTATAAAGGTAAAAGAAGATTTTTGTAAGAAATAGAGACTGCTCTATTAATTTTCATTCAACATCAACTACTTTACAAATGAGAGATAAACCTCTATTTATAGCCACATGCTCTACCTAGGAATTAACGATGAAATAATAAAAAAATACATAAAAGCTGTCATGTGCAAACCACTAATTAACTTGGACCAATAAAATATGGACACGTAAGCTTCTAGAAATATTCCCCTGCAAGTGGTCCCATAATATTGTTAGAAACGTCTTGTCACACGCGCCTTCCTTAACGGCTGTCATTCTTCGTTATTATTGGGCCCACAAACGACTTCAGTGGGGACTTTAATAATTGGCAACTGGAAACATAAATCTGGACCGCTACTGGAGACAAAATCTGGAGCACGTCACTGGAGGACCTTCAGTAGTGGTCACTGAAGCATTCATCTGGTGGACCTTCAGTGTTGGTCACTGGAGCATTCATCTGGAGCAGTCATCTGGAGCAAGCTACTGGACATCTACACTGGTGGATTATCAGAGTTGGTCACTGGAGGATGTTGCCACTGGAGAAATGTTACCACTGGTGACTGGACTGGTTCAGAAAAGACTTGTCTGAAATGGGCCACTGCTGGCAGAATCAACATGGCCTGTTCAGATGGCATGATCAGTTCGGTTTCCTTCAGTTCACTGGGTTTCTCCAGTCCAGTGAATCTGGACATCTCCGCATAAATAACCCATGGCTGATCACGAACAAACCTCTTATGCTTACACAAATCAGCCCATAACATCCTCCTTTCTTTGTAATAATTATTCGCATAAATAAAGGAGCAAAACAGAACTTTATGATCCTACTTGAAGATTACTTGTGTGTGCATTACCTGTTCCGTTTGAGAAATAACCATAAGGTTAACCACATCCGTATTCCATCCAATAATGATACGTGTTCCCTTGGAACATACACCACCATTTGATGTCCAATTCCATGTTCTACATATCTTTCTACATACATCAACCAAACGACTAACCTCTACATGAGACTCCATAATAGCACATAAATTCAGGTAATTATCCTGAATCACATGCCGAACCTCCTTTTGTTTTGGGGTGCGGTTCAAACCCCTTATGTTCCAAGAGGCAATACTACCCATTAACCACATTCTGTACGGGAGTGCTTGCCCCCTCCGTGGTTACTTTTTCATCAGCGACTTGTACCTTGTTAGCATCCTCAATTACTATTTCTTCAATCTCGTCATCCGAATCCACATCAAACTGTTCTCCAATTTTCTTTTGCTTTGCTAATTCAATTCTTTCCTCCTTCGTTGTTTCAACCAGAACCGGTTCATTGTATCCATCGCCATAGTCATTTAAAACATCATAAGAGTTTTTGGTGGGAACCGGCACTTTAGACGTACTTGCTTCATCTGAATTAGCTTTTGGTTTAGCCACAGGTCGGTATTCAAATTTTGGTTAACCTTCTTTTACCTTTATAGATCTTTTGATCTTGGTGGTTAGGAGTGACCCCTTTATCAATATTTCTGGTGATTTATTCTTTATCAAATATTCTGGTGAGGTCTTTTAAATCTTCGGTTTCCTTTATCTATAGTCGTGGTGGCTAGACCTTTATCGATTGTAGTGGTGGGGCGGAGTGTTTCCTTTATCCTTGATTCTGGTGGCTTAGCCTTTACGAGTCTTGGTGGTGGATTCTTTTATCTATCATTCTAATTTTATTGTCTTGTTTTATTGTTTGTTTCATATAAAATCCAGAAAATACCAAAAATAGTCTTCCGCTGTCGTTTGTCGCGTGATTTACGCATCAATTTTGGTATCAGAGTCAGGTTCAAAAAGGTTTCTTAATCTTTTTGTCCGTTGGGGTATTGTTTGTTTAAGATCTGTTGATTGATTGTTTAGATCTATTAGTTATTTGCTTAGATCTATTGATTGTGAGTTATTTGTTGGTTATAAATGGCGTTTAGAAGAAATATAACTTTAGACGAAGCTAATAATGCTAGGAGAGATAGACAGATTGAAGATCTACAAGAAGCACTTGGTAGAGTTGTTCATATGTTAGAAGATGGTGGTTTACGATTTAATCGAGAAAATGTTGTTGCCAGTGAAAGAGATTCTGAATCTCAAGGCCCCAGTGAAAGATCTGATAGTAATCCTAGACACTCTAGTGATTCTGATGAACCACATCCTAGAGAAAGGCGTAGGAGGCATAAGGGTGATGATACTAGGGATATTAAGATAGATCCACCAGATTTTAATGGATCTTCTAACCCAGAAGAGTATTTCGAATGGGTCCAGGTGATGGACAGAATAATGGAAATAAAAGGATATGATGATAGGAAAAGCTTCAAAGTTGCCATTATTAAACTGAAGAAATATGCTTCATCTTGGTATGATAACATGAAATCTGAAAGAGAATACAAGGGCAAAAGTAAAATCAAGACCTGGTCCAAACTGAAGGAGGTTATGCAGAAGAGATTTGTTCCCCAGTCGTACAAGCAAGATCAGTATCTACTGATGAACAATCTAAAGCAAGGAGCCAAGGAAGTTGTGGAATACATTAGAGAATTTGAGCATCTGAAGACCAGAACTGGTGTGAATGAGACTGAAGAGCACACCATTGCCAGATTTCTTGGTGGTCTGAACGCTGCCATTACTGAGAAGATTGAGTTGCAGCCTATCTGGACATATGAAGGTGCATGCAAGATGGCTATCCAGATTGAAAGACAACTGAAGAAGAAGGTTCCGTACAAGTCATTCAGTAAGGTTCCTGCCAGTACAAGTCAACCAGTTGCCAGTCAACCAGTTCCCAGATTTACTGAAACTGTCCAGAAAGCCTTCAGAGGCAAAGAAAAGGAAACTGGAGGAACGAAAGAACCAGTTGGAAGAAAATGTTTCAAGTGCCATGGCTTTGGTCACTTCCAGGCCAGTGTCCTAATCAAAGAGCATTGACTGCTAAAGAAATTGAATGTTTACCAGATGTCGACACTGAAGAAGGTGAGCCAGTGTACGATGAAGAAGAAGAAGAAGCTTATGTTGGTGCAGATATTGGAGAGATGTTGGTTGTCAGGAGAGTGATGCATACTGATGAAGTTACAGCTGATACTGCTCAGAGAGAGAATATTTTCCACTCCAGATGCACAGTGAAAGGCAAGGTATGTGATCTGATCATCGATGGTGGCAGTTGTGCAAATGCTGTTTTTGTTTTTTTTTTTTTGTTTTTTTGTTTTTTTTTTTTTTTTTTTTTTTTTTTTTTTTTGTTTTTCTGCTTCAACTTACATGGTAGAGAAACTGGAACTACCAACAATGAAGCATCCCAGACCTTACAAGTTGCAATGGTTAAGCGAAGGTTCTGAAGTAAAGGTAAATCGACAAGTCACTATTCCCTTTTCAATTGGGTCAGTTTACCAAGATAAAATTATATGTGATGTTGTTCCCATGGATGCCTGTCACATTTTGTTGGGTCGACCATGGTTATTTGATAATTATGTTCATCATGATGGTCGTATGAATTCATATTCTCTGAATATAAGTGGAAAGAAGGTCACACTGACTTCTTTGAAGCCCACCGAACTGATGAAAGTCAAGAAGGATCAGCCCAGTAAGCCTTTGTTTTTATCTCAATCTGAAGTTGAAGAAGAGTTATCTGAAGGCTCTCTAGTTCTAATGCTACTGGTCGTTGAAAAGTCTGAAGAGAAGAAGTCCACTGAAGTCCCCAGTTTACTGAAGTCATTACTGAAGGAGTTCAGAGATGTTTTTCCTGAAGATCTACCTGAAGGTTTACCTCCAGTTAGAGGTATTGAGCATCAAATTGACTTGGTTCCAGGCTCAGTTCTTCCAAACAAAGCTGCTTATCGTTGTTCTCCTAATGAGCCAAAGAATTGCAAAGACAAGTAGATGAACTGGTCGAGAAGGGTTATGTCAGAGCAAGCATGAGTCCTTGTTCAGTTCCTGCTCTACTGGTCCCAAAGAAAGATGGAACGATGAGAATGTGTGTTGACAACAGAGCCATCAACAATATAACTATTAAGTATAGATATCCTATTCCCAGATTGGATGATATGCTTGATGAGTTACATGGCTCCAGAGTGTTTTCAAAGATTGTTCTCAGAACAGCATTTGTAACCTCACGTACGTTAACTTCAGAAGCAAATTCTACATGTTTTTCCCTAGTTTTGTCGACTCTTGTGATTCCCTATGCTGTAGATCATCCTCATCCCTCACTGGACTTGTCGATTCTGGTTTTTCATTCTTATCATAACTCTCACTCTCAAATTCAGCATTCTGAATTCCATTCCTTGGAGGAGCTTGCTTAAAAATTCATCAGTATCATCTTTCTCCACAGGAATAGGAGAAACTGAGAACGGGCACTTCTTAACCTCAGCAGCTTTAACAAGATACACATAAGGTTGCTCACTAGAAGAACCTGGTTCGCCTCCCTCAACAGCCTTTTCACAACTAGAAGACGAAACAACATGAGTTTCAGTAGTGGAATTCAAGCCACCACCAGTTATTTCATCACTTTTACCGATTGTATCTTCAGTTTTAGTAGCCATAGACGCAGTGGACGAAACACCCTCCTTGTTAATGCCCGAATTAGGGTTTCCTGAATTAGGGTTTCCCACTTTAGGAGGGCTGCTACCCTTCTTCTTTTTCTTACCAGACATTGATTGATTATTCTTTATCCTATCAAAATGTTCATCCAAAGCTTTAAGACCAAAAGCAGGTATTCCTTTCATACAAGAACTACCAAGCAACAAATAACTAGAATAGAAACTCTCTCAAACAAAGCAAGACAAAAAGATCAAAACAGCTAGAACAAGACGACTTCAAATAACTAAGAGACGAACAGTAAAGAAGAAATAAAAACCCTAACCCTAAAACGAAAAACCCTAGAAAACTGATCAGACCCCCTTAAACATTTAACAAAATCGTAGTATCTAGCTAAACTAAACGTAGTTAGTCGCGAAAACGATCTTGCTAAATAATCAGGAACAAGTCGACAAGAATTAGGGTTTTAAGGCGATCAAAAAAGAGGAAAAGGAAATCCTACCAGAGAAATCGAATAAAAACTCAAACATGCACTTCAACCAACCCGAAAGTTGATGAGAGGGACACATTTACAAGCTTCTAGGTCGAAACCTGATAGGGAAGAGGAAGGAGATCGATCGCCATAGGGGAGAGAGTTTTAGGGTTTTTTTCATTTCCCATAATATTTCATATTAAATATTCAGGTTATGATTGAGAGAAAAGTGTTTTGTGTGTGTTTCGATCCAGGCAAGAAGAAGAAAGGGGGAGGGGGTTTGGTGGTTTGTTTCTAACCACAAAGAAAAGAAACCGGCCCATGTGGCCTAAATTGGGATATTTTGTACCCTTAATTTGGTAAAATGCTTACGATTAAACACCGTATGACTGAAAGGTTATAATTTAAAGTGAAGGTATTCTCCCTCGTGTTATTTAAATTAAGACGAGTCAATAATATTTCGTCAAAGTAAACTTTAAAATATTAAGTCTAGACAGTCTATTTATTTGTACAAGACATAACCTTTAAATATTTATTTAAAGTTATTTTAAGACTGGGCATTCATCTAGATAGCTAATAGTCTACGTCATCAGGATATGTCTAACCGAACCAAGTCAAAAGTCCAAATTTCTAATAATTTTCCACGTCTAATGTCTAATTTAGACGAGATTATGATAATGACTGAGCTTAATTGAGATTAAGACTAACCCGATGTTAATTAATTACGAGTTGTCACAGTTAGTGGTTTGCAATCATATATATTTTTCACGTAGAGTTTTAGATATTATGTAGGTTAATTTGTGTTGAATTGGTCAAGCATAAGTAAAACTTGATAATCAGATTGTCATTTTACATGGGTAGAGTAGCATATAGTTCTTTTGACTGTAATAAATTATAAACTGTTGTGTAATTGTACATGAGCCCATACGTATCTATGTTGCTCCTACCATTTTGTAACCATTAATTAAATTGTAAGAATTGTTTTCCATTTAGAATGAACTTGTAAAGCTGGTCCTAATAAGTGTTCCATGTAATGTCTCAGTGAGTTTCTGCATGAGTTTTTTATATATGGAATTAGAGTACATAAACCAGTGGATTTGATGGGATGGTGAACGGAGTACTTCTTTAAAACATATAACCTATTGTGGTTCACAGTATTACTTTTATGTTTTGAAATGTAGCTTTCATATCTATTTCTTCTTCCTTTTTTTGTTAACTTAAAATCAAGATTCCTAATCCATTATTTAACTATCTCTATGAGGTTTGTGATAGTTAAGTTCTTATACCTTTGTTATGGATAATTGAAGTTTGTGACATTTGCAACAGGTTGTTGTGTTGGCCCTGTAAACATGTGGGACATTTGCAACAGGTGGTTGTGATGGATTTGTAAAGGTGTGGGATTGAAATAACAAGAGGCTATACCAGGTACACATTGTGTTATTACATTATATTATGCGGTGCCAATGAGTTTTAGAGGTGTTAACACCTTAGATTGATGATCTGCCTTCAGCATTCATAGTACCCCATAACTCTTGCTGCTTATCATTTATAATTGTCATTTGTTACTATAATTTTATGTGCTTGATTTAATTTTGTCTGAACGAAAAAAAGATGGAAGATTTTGTGGATAAATATTTAGGTACCCCATGACTGTTGCTGCCTTATCATAATATTTTGGTGGCTGGGCAGATCATTGAGAGTTGGAACTCGTTGACGGATAATGAGTGAGTGCCATTTTTAAGGCTTTTTATCGTTTCTCTATCTCAAGGGAGTTTAGTTTATTTTGCATCAAAGTTTCATCTTATTCATGGTGGTAGTGCAGCATTACTTTTTGTTGCAATTTCAAAATACCACCATGACTTTATTTTGTTCCTATTATTTTAGGCACCCATGTGACAGTATGACTAGATAACAACCCTGAATTTAGTTATAAAGTCATTACACGTTGGTCACTTGGCAACTAGCTGAGACTTTTGCTGGTGTATTACATCTTGCAAAGCTTTTGGTGGCCTAGGCTATCATCTATGAGTGGCAAGTTCAAGATTTGGCATATGGTGTTGCTCGATTCATACAAAAGGGCAAGTCATTCTTCAACTACTAAATGGATTGTTTGTTCATGGTGGATAGATAACTTTTCCAGGTTAGCAAACAAACAAGCTTCTCAAGATACAACAATACTCATGCTTCAGTTTTTTCTAAGAAAATGTTTTCAAATGATTCATTACAAAAATGCATGCTGTCGGCAGGTCTGATTAGCTTTTGCCAAATGGTTGGGCTAGGCCGAGCTAGGTAATTGGAGAAAACGATCAGTGAGAGGGTTATATACATGTCTTCATTTTTTTTTTTTCTCGAATATAGTACTATTATGTTTAACATATGCTGCCAAACTGGGTGGATAGGCTATCTTCAATAATATGGTTTGTGTGTATTTAGTTTTAAGTATTAGACAACAAAGAGGTTTTATAATCATGTCATTGGCAAGGGCTTAAAAGTGTTGTTTTCCCCGTTACATAATTTGTCGAACCTCATCATTTACCCACCCTCATCGCAAAATTTCTCATCATCAACTTATATGAATGCAGATTGAGAAGGTGGCTGTTTTCATCTTCAAACAACAAGGGCTGCTTGCAAGCAGGTTAGATGATCTCGGGAAATAGCAAGATGTTATTTAAGAGGAACTTTCAGGTTAATATCCGAGTTACTGGAAGCCTGTATACAAGTTGGAAGAGATTTATTGAAGCTTCTGTTTATAAAGAGGACAAACTTACAATATAGGTTAAAGGATAATCTTCACCTTTTTTTAAAAAAATAAAAAGAACCAGATTTCACTTTTGTTATTTCGTTGTATCTTTATAGATAATGTTGAACATGTTTCGTGTATTTTTAAGTATATATTTATTGATCCTAACCCGGTCAACGACCGGGTATTGATCTAGTTATATATTGTTTTTTTCCCCGGTAAAAGGCCGTCACCCCTGATTAGCTTTATAAATCATCAATAAAAGTTCAGGCACATAGACTGAGTATCTATGCGACTAATCAAAATACATGCAATGCAACAACCAAGTTCATGCAGAATGACATGCCATTCGCATAAACCAAAAAACAAAATACCCACCAGAAAAACTAACTAAGCTAAATAAAGGCACATGCCCTAAGACTTCGAAGATATCAAAGAAGCCGGCAACTTCCAGACCCCCAACATTCGTTCAACCTCGCCATTTCTCTTGTAATGGAATGAGAGCAGCTTCAAACGGACCACACTAGCAATCTCCTGAATCAATTGAGCACTCGACCTTCGTTGTTGAGAAAAAAAACGCCTATTTCTTTCTTGCCAAATGAAATACGCGGACGCTGCAAGAACCAGTCTAGTGATAACGCTCTCAATGTTCTTCCTCTTAGATAGAGGAATCAACTCGGCCATGATAGAGTCCCAATCCGAAACGTTTACAGAGATACCTGCAAACGAACATATTCCAAGCCAAACCTGTGAAGAAAATGAGCAAGTGAAGAACAGGTGATCATGCGAGTCTTGTTGTAACTCACATAACGAGCAAAAGAAAAAAATAAAGCTAAAAGAAAAAAATAAAGCTATTTTTTAATCTTAACCACTCAAATTGAAAGTCAAATCAATCATAACCCTTAAAATTAAAAGTCAACTTAGTTATATATTGTTGGTAGAGCTAAAAGAAAAAAATAAAGCTATTTTTTAACTTAACCACTCAAATTGAAAGTCAAATCAATCATAACCATTAAAATTAAAAGTCAACTTTGACTATTTAAACATGGTAACTCTTTTAATGTTATTTAACATATAGTTTTTTATTTATCAAATTTATTTATCTTTTTTCAATTGATAAACAGAAGTCATGCATTTCTATACCCCTTATAATACAAACTAGCATTCAGACATTCAACATCTTTTTCTTCACAAAATACCCCAGCTTAAAAGTAAAACCCATCTAAGGGTGTTGGCAACCCAACCACTCACTACTCACCTCCAACCAATCACTATATGCCACTTTAAATCCATCACTCACTCACCACTCACTCAATTTTTGATGGCAATGCCACCACTCACCCATCACTCACTACAATTTTATTTTTATTTTTAAAACTAAAATTCCATTATTAAAAAACATTACATAATATTACTAAAAACATAAAAAAACATTACATTAATAATACTAAAACACATAAACCAAATACTAAAAAAACATAAACCAAATACTAGTTCTCCTCCTCAATGTCAAGGTCGTGCTGGGTCGGCTGGAGGTGTGGCAAGTTTTGAGCCGCAATATGCTCTGTCAGATCATTTCGGAGACGGAAGTGTGTCTCCTCGTCTTGTATCTCCGGTAAGGCGTCCCGGTGACTACTCGGCTGGACTACGGGATCTCCTATATGAACTAGGCTAATCGCACGACCGCTATCTTTGATAATCATGTTGTGCATTATCACATACGCATACACCAAATTCCTAATTGTGTTGATCGAACGTTGACGAAATGGTCGAGCAAGGATACCCCATTTTTGCTTCAGAACACCGAAAGCCAGTTCAACATCCTTGCGAGCCGACTCTTGTGCTTTTTTGAACATTTTTTCTTTCAGATCGGTAGGATATTTGTACGCCTTAACAAACGTAGACCACACAAGATATATGCCATCGACTAGATAGTAGCCACGTTTGTACCTATGCCCATTTACAGTGAATGGGCAGTTAGGCGCAGTGCCCATACGCTCAGGGAGGAACAAGGGAGAGTGTTGCAGAACGTTGATGTCGTTTAGCGAACCAGGAGGGCCAAAGAATGCGTGCCATATCCACAAATCTTGAGACGCCGTCGCCTCCATCATAATAGTGGGGTGTTCATGATCACCCCACTTATATTGACCCCTGAACTCGTTTGGACACATTTTCCAAGCCAAATGTGTACAATCTAGACTGCCGAGCATCCCGGGGATGTGATGTCTCTCTTCGTGCGCTTCATACAACCGTAGTATATAATGGGTTGTAGGTCTACGCAGAAACTCTGTATCATACGTCTGAACAATAGCGTCACAAAACATTTGTAGGCGTTCACGTGATGTTCGTTGTGCCATCTCTAAGTACTCGTCGTACTCATCTGGTGTATTACCGGTTGCGAGTTGCCTAATTGCAGATGTACACTTTTGAATAGGTGTGAAACTTTTTTTCAGTCGAGCATCGTATGACTCTTGGAAATAGGAGTATCTCGCCTCAAGATCTCGAACGATTTTTAAAAACAAGTGTTTAGGCATGCGGTACCTATCTTTCGAAAAAATCACTATCGTATTTGGGTTCCTCACAAAAGTAGTCGCGATGCAACCTTTGTTAAGCAGCCCAACGGTCACGGTTGACGACATTGCGCCTTGACCTAGAACTTTCAGCTTCGTCCTCCTCAATCGCGGCTGCAAACACCTCTAGACTACTATCGTCTGACCACTCGAACGGTTCATCTAGCAAAGTGGTAGAACCAATTCTTTTTTCCATTATTGTTTGATAAGATTTGTAATTTTTTGAAAGAAAAGTGTGTTGTTTGTGTGTGTGTTTGAATATGTGTTGTTTGTGTGTATGGAAGAAGATGTGTATTGATATATATATAAATATAAAAAACTGAAAACAAAAAAAAATAAAAATAAAAAAAAGGAAATAGCCGTTGCAAACGGTCAAAAATGCCTAGAAAACATCACCACTCAATTGCCAATTTGCGTGTTCCCACCACTCACTTTGTTTCACGCATGGGTCGTCCCGCGTTGGTGTGCAAGTGAGTGGTCGGACGCCTCACTACCGAGAACACCCATCATTGCCGACACCTGACCCTTCCACCGATTAAGCATAACCATCACAAACACCTGACCCTTCCTCTCCTCCCAACGACCTTCTATCACCAACGCTGCACCACCGTCTTCCATTTCCACCACCACCCTCCATCACCGTCGCCTTCCATCTCCATCTCCGCCGTTCATCACCATCTGCATCTCCACCGCCCTTCATCACCCGCATCGCCCTCCATCTCCACCGACGCTATCAACACCATCGGCGCCACCATCTCATGAAATTATTCCCTACTATCTCTATATTTCCTAATTTCTTTCTTCTAATTTTATTTTTATTTTTTTGTTTTTCAGATTTTGGGTTATCATCTCCGGCTACCAACACCGATAATAGTCGATCTTGAATTAAAAGGTAATTATAATCATTTAACATACAATTCTATTGATGATTAAATTCTTCTAATTTTATTTTTACTTTTTTTTTTGTTTTTTAGGGGTATCATCACAGGCTACCAACACCGAAAATACTCGATCTTGATTTAAAAGGTAATTATAATGATTTAACATACATTTATATTGATGATTAAATGTGAGAGTGTATATCATTGGTGTTGAGTGTTTTTCTTTCTTGATTGAAACGGTATGTCAACAGTTTGTGGGGTTTGATTATTGGATTAAATTAATAAAAGGTGTGAGTCCCAAATATAGATGGTTAATACCCGACTGGCAAGTAGTTCTAAATGGAAGATGACCAGTTCAGAATACGATCCAGATATGGATAAACAATACAATAAAGGTACTGAAAGTAAATGCAAGAAACAATAAGGGCTGAAACTATATAAATAATATGTATAGATCAAGTATATAGCATTGAGACACGATGTACTTTTCAATGTATTTGATTTATTGATATAAACAAATACAAAGGTTGTTGCGGAACAAAGATAAACACCCAAGTGTAAATATCTAAACAACCTAGAAATACAAGTGATCTAATAACTTGGAAATACTCGTAAAGATTACTTAGAGTATATCTCACAAGTTGCAATGCTAAGGTTTCAAGCCATTTGCAAGTTGTGAGAAGACTTATATTTATACACCAAGTCCATGATGACGTGGACCAGATCATACAAATATGGTTGGGAGCATTTAAGGAATTAAAGCTAATTCCTTACATGCGTACTTTTAAGGTTTAGGTATATAAGTCAATTGATGTGACTTATCAAACCTTATTCCCAACCTTTACTTTACCTTGTACTTATATTAATAGTTAAATCTATTAACTGGGTAAAGGTATGTAAAGTAAAAAGTCTTCCTCGTAATCAGTGTAAAAGTGTGTAAGTACTTTTACACTGAGATGCTTCAGTATTCGATCAGGTAGAATCAGCTTCTGAGCTCCACATCTGAGCTTGATTCTCTTTCTTCAGACTTCAGTCTTTGACTTCATTCTGAACGGTATTCTGATACGTTGATCTGAACTGAAGTGAAGCTTCAGTGAACTAATTCTGAACGACTTCAGAATTCTATACAAGTATACTTCACTGAGCTTCAGCTATTTCTGAACAAATTATACTTGGTCGATTTTCGACCTAACAAATTCCCCCTATTTGTTCTGAAATAGTGCATGCATCTCAGACTTCTATCTATACATGTTTGTAAGTCTGAAATGCAAGTTTTTGTTTAAGTTGTAAAATTTTTCTAAGTACATCTTATAGATCATTGATGTCTTTAGAATTTTACTTGTGATTTTTCTAACTTAAACCTATCATCTACTTGTTAGCTACAAAATGTAACATATATATACAAACTGAAGTGTTTGTTACATTTGCAAATATTTATACAAGTAAATAATAATCTGAAAAGGAACTACTTCTTGGCAGGCCTTGAACCAGAAGGTGCTTCAGTAGGTTTCCTCTTTAGTGGAGAGTGATCCTTCTTTCCAAACAATCTGCCTTCAATCTCTACTTTGGCTTGCATCTTTTGTTGTATTCTTGATAACCATGCACCAATCAGAGCAGATTTTGGCTTCCCCCTCAGAATCTGGATCATCTCCCTATGCTCAGAAATCCCAAACTCGTGCACTGAAACATGATGATATTCTTCAGCTGCCCTTCCTTCTCTTTTAACAACCAAGTCAAAAAGCTTCAATCCATCAGCTTTTGTTACTTCCATATCAACTATTTTAGCTGAATGAGATGGATGCTTCATATAATGCTCATACTGATCCATTTCATGTTTTCTTTCAATTTCAATAGCATCATCAGACATTGGCTTGAAGGTAGAAAGGTCAACATCACGAATATTCTTCCTTGATGATCTTGGTCCAGTCACTTTGGGCTTTGTGGGTGGCCTAGCCAATTCTTTTTCAACCTTTAGAACTCCAGCCAGAATTTCTTTCTTTTTGATTGCCATCTCTTTTTCTCTGTTTTTCACCAAGTCCTCAATGGACAACTTGAATGTGAGATGGTCCAGCTTTTGTTCTAAGGGAGAATAATTCACCCCATACTTATACTCCAGCATATCAACAACAGCTTTCTGCACTCTTGGATCATTTTTAGTTTTCAGATATCTTTCCAGAGAGAGACCAAGAGCTGCAGCATCAACATGATCAAGGGTCCCCATCTTCAGATGTTGTTCCCTTTTTCTTTCCTTACTTTCCCTCCACATAATGAATTGGTTAGAAACTTGCTTCTGCAAAGCCTCTAATTTCTTGCTATCAGCATTAGGATCATGAAGTGGATAACCGTGCCCATCAACATTTTCACCAACTACCAAACCAGAACCCTTAGAATCTTTCTTTGTAGGTTCATCCACCACTAGGGACCTTGCCCTTATCTTTCTTGGCTGGTTCAGAAGCTTGTACTTCAGATTTCTGAACCTGTTCCTCCTGAACTGAAGCACTTCCAGATTGTACTTCAGTTTGCTTCTTGGTTGCCTCTATTAATTCTTGAGTACTGGAGAGCAAACCAATAGGCACATTTCCCCCTTTGGGGACCTCAGAAGGCATCTTGGCATATACATCAATAGCAGTCTGAATGGCCTTCAGAGGTTCCCAACTCTGCTGCAGAAGGCAATCAGAAATGCCCTTTGCCATGGTAGAGAACTGAGCTCTTAACCTGAATGATGAGTTAAGATTCAGAGTCTCTTTTTCAGTAAGCTCCTTCAGCAATTTTCTATCTTCTTCAGAGAATGAGGGAGGAGGAGGAGGAGCAACAACATTTTCCTTCTTGAGCAGGGTCAGAATTACATCTAATTGCTTGGACTGGCCTTTAACAACTTCTTCGAGAGTAGATATAGATTTCTGAACTTCTTCAACAGCTTTATCTACCTTCTCGGAAGTGTCTTGAGTGAGTTCTAAGATCATCCTTCTGATCCCTTCTTCAACCTTTTCAGCCACAGAACTGAAATCTGATCAACAAGATTCTGAGATATCTCAGACTTCAGTTTCTCAATCACAACACTACCAATAGAAGACCCAAGTTCTTTCTCATTAACACTTAGTGATGCAGAAATGTCCAGGTTAATTGAACTGGAGGAAATCAGCGAACTGAAAAAGCTAGCTGAACTGAAGGAAGCTGAACTGATAATGCCGTCTGAACAAGCCATGTTGATTCTGCCAGCAGTGGCCCATTTCAGACAAGTCTTTTCTGAACCAGTCCATTCACCAGTAGTAACACTTCTCCAGTGGCAAGATTCTCCAGTGACCAACTCTGGTAGTCCACCAGTGAAGCGCCCCAGATGACCAGCTCCAGATGACTGCTCCAGATGAATACTCCAGTAACCAACACTGATGGCCCTCCAGTGGAAGTCCAGATTTTGTGTCCAGATTCCAGTCAATAAAGTTCCCACTGAAGTCCCATGTTTGTGGGCCCAATAAAGAAGAATGACAGCTGTTAAGGAAGGCGCGTGTGACAATGACGTTTCTAACGGTATTGTGGGACCACTTGCAGAGGAATGTTCCTAGAAACCCCACGCTGTCCATTTCCTATTGGTCAAAATAAATTAGTGGCTTAGCATTTTACAGCTTTTATGTAATATTTTAATATGTCGTTAATTCCTAGAAAATAGCATGTGGCTATAAATAGAGGTTGTATTTCTCATTGTAAGATAGTTTTTGGATGTTTAATGAAATTAATAGAGCAGCCTCTATTTCTTACAAAAATCTTCTTTTACCTTTAGAGATCTTTGATCTTGGTGGTTAGGAGTGACCCCTTTATCAATATTTGTGGTGACTTGTTCTTTATCAAATATTGTGGTGAGGTCTTTTAAATCTTCGGTTTCCTTTATCTATAATCGTGGTGGCTAGACCTTTATCGATTGTAGTGGTGGGGCGGAGTGTTTCCTTTATCCTTGATTCCGGTGGCTTGGCCTTTACGAATCTCGGTGGTGGATTCTTTTATCTATCCTTTATTTTTATTGTCTTGTTTATTGTTGTTTGTTTCACATAATTCCAGAAAATACAAAAAATAGTCTTCCGCTGTCGTTTGTCGCGTGATTTACGCATCAAATTTGGTATCAGAGCCAGGTTTGAAAAAGGTTTCTTAATCTTTTTGTCCGTTGGGGTATTGTTTGTTTAGATCTCATTTCGATTTATTCAGATCTGTTTGTTGATTGTTTAGATCTAGTTATTGCTGATATAGATCTATTAAGTTGGTTGAATATTAATGGCTTTTAGAAGAAATATGACATTAGAAGAAGCTCATAATGCTAGGAGAGATAGGCAGATTGAAGATCTACAAGAAGCACTTGGTAGAGTTGTTCATATGTTAGAAGATGGTGGTTTAAGATTTAATAGAGACCATATTGTTGCTAGTGAAAGGGATTCTGAATCTCAAGGTCCTAGTGAAAGATCTGATAGTACACCCAGAAACTCTAGTGATTCTGATGTTCCACATCCCAGAGAAAGACGAAGGAGGCATAAGGGTGATGATACTAGAGATATTAAGATAGATCCACCAGATTTTGTTGGTTCTTCTAACCCAGAAGAATATTTTGAATGGGTTCAGGTTATGGACAGAATAAGGGAAATAAAAGGTTATGATGATAAAAAGAGTTTTAAGGTTGCCATTATTAAGCTTAAAAAGTATGCTTCATCTTGGTATGACAATATGAAATCTGAAAGGGAATACAAGGGTAAGAGTATAATCAAGACCTGGTCCAAACTGAAGGAAGTTATGCAGAAGAGATTTATTCCTCAGTCGTACAAGCAAGATCAGTATCTACTGATGAATAATCTGAAACAAGGTGCTAAAGAAGTGGTGGAGTATATTAGGGAGTTTGAGCAACTGAAGACCAGAACTGGTGTTAAAGAAACTGAAGAGCATACTATCGCCAGATTCCTTGGTGGGTTAAATGCTAACATTGCTGAGAAGATGGAATTGCAGCCCATCTGGACTTATGAAGGTGCATGCAAACTGGCCCTCCAGATTGAAAAGCAACTGAAGAAGAAGGTCCAGTACAAATCTTTCACTAAGGTTACTTCCAGATCCAGTCAACCAGTTACTAGTTAGCCAGTTACCAGGCCTAGTGAAGCTGTCCAGAAATCCTTCAGAGGAAAGGAGAAAGAAACTGGAGGATCAAAAGAACTAGTGGGAAGAAAATGTTTTAAGTGTCATGGCTTTGGTCACTTCCAGGCTCAGTGTCCCAACCAGCGAGCACTCACTGCTAAGGAGATTGAAAGTTTACCAGATGTTGATACTGAAGAAGGTGAACCAGTGTATGATGAAGATGAAAATGAAGAGGCGTATGTAGGTGCAGATGTTGGAGAGATGCTAGTGGTAAGAAGAGTGATGCACACTGATGAAGTTGCAACTGATACTGCCCAACGAGAGAATATTTTTCACTCCAGATGCACAGTCAAAGGAAAAGTTTGTGATCTGATCATTGACGGTGGGAGTTGTGCTAATGCTGCTTCAACTTACATGGTAGAGAAACTGACACTACCTACAGTTAAGCACCCTCGTCCATACAAGTTGCAATGGCTCAGTGAAGGATCTGAGGTAAAAGTTAACAGACAAGTTACTATTCCTTTTTCCATTGGATCTATTTATCAAGATAAAATTGTGTGTGATGTTGTTCCTATGGATGCTTGTCATATATTACTGGGTAGACCTTGGTTATTTGATAATAATGTTTTTCATAATGGTCGTATGAATTCATATTCAGCATTTGTAAGTGGGAAGAAGGTCACTCTGACTTCTTTAAAACCCAGTGAAATATTGAAAATTAATAAGAAAGACCAGCCCAGTAAGTCTTTGTACATGTCTCAAACTGAAGTTGAAGAAGAGTTAACTGGAGGCTCTCCAGTTATGATGTTACTGGTCGTTGAAAAATCTGGAGAGAAGGAGTTCACTGGTGTCCCTAGTCTCCTGAATGCTGCAGACCCAGATTTTTCTGAAAAACTCACTGAAGCTAATCAGAAGGGACCATTTACTGTACAAGATGGTTTCTTATCTAAGAATGGAAAGTTGTGCATTCCCAGGGGTTCGATAAGAGATTTACTGATAAGAGAAGCACAAGGAGGAGGTTTAGCTGGCCATTTTGGTATTAACAAAACTGGAGAGATCCTCACTGAACACTTCTACTGGACAAGGCTACTGAAGGATGTCCAGAGTATCATCACTCGCTATCCAACTTGTCACCAGGCGAAGGCAACTTTTCACAAAGGGTTGTATACTCCTCTTCCAGTTCCAAGCCAGCCATGGGAAGATCTCAGTATGGATTTCATTGTTGCACTGCCCAGAACTCAGAGGGGAAAAGATTCAATAATGGTGGTTGTTGATCGATTTTCGAAAATGGCACATTTTATTGCTTGTAACACAACCAATGATGCTTCAGCAGTGGCAAATTTATTCTTTAAAGAAATTGTCAGATTACATGGAATCCCCAAGACAATTGTGTCAGATCGAGATGTGAAGTTTCTAAGTTATTTCTGGAAGACTCTATGGAGACTGATGGGTACCAGATTATTGTTCAGTACGTCTCACCATCCTCAGACTGATGGACAGACTGAAGTCACGAACAGAACAATTGGTATGCTATTAAGAACACTGGTGAAGAAGACACTGAAAGATTGGGATATGAAGCTTGCTCATGCTGAGTTTGCTTTCAACAGAGCTCCTAACTATTCTACCATTAAATCCCCATTTGAAATCTGCTATGGTGTCAATCCTCTGACCCCCATTGATTTAATTCCATTTTTGATTGAACCAAAAGCAAGTATTGAAGCTGGAACCAGAGCAAAAGAAATAAAGAAAATTCATGAAGAAGTAAAGGCCAGAATAGAGAAGGCAAATGCCAGTTACAAGGCCAGAGCAAACAAGAATAGAAAGCAGCCCAGTTTTGCACCAGGTGATCTTGTGTGGGTACATCTGAGAAAAGAAAGGTTTCCAGCAAAAAGGAAGAGTAAACTGATGACCAACAAGGAATTAGCCTAGTGGTAAGGCAAACACTTGATGACCTTAAGGTCTCAGGTTCGATCCCCGCTGGGAACAAAAAATAATTCCTTTAAGGTACCCGTTACCAATGAAGCCTAGACCCATATGTGAAGTTTAAATACGCGGGTTCGATCTTTCGGGGTGCCCAGATCATGTGGGGATTAGGATGGAGGTATTTTACCGGCATCATATGGCTCATACGGTGTGGGTCGATGGGTATCCAATTGTGGTACCGGGGCTAGAGTTCCCCCCATTACCTTTTTTTTTTTAAGAGTAAACTGATGCCCAGAGCTGAAGGTCCGTTCAAGATTCTGGAGAGATATGGTGACAATGCTTACAAAGTTGAGCTACCTAGAGATATGGCAGTTTCAAGTACTTCTAATGTGGGAGACCTGATGCCTTATCTGGAGGATGAGTACCTCGAAGACTTGAGGACAAGTCTCTTTTCAGAGGGGCAGAATGATGCAGAAATGTCCAGGTTCATTGAACTGGAGGAAACCAGCGAACTGAAGAAGCTAGCTGAACTGAAGGAAGCTGAACTGATAATGCCGTCTGAACAAGCCATGTTGATTCTGCCAGCAGTGGCCCATTTCAGACAAGTCTTTTCTGAACCAGTCCAGTCACCAGTAGTAACACTTCTCCAGTGGCAAGATTCTCCAGTGACCAACTCTGGTAGTCCACCAGTGAAGCACTCCAGTGAAGCGCCCCAGATGACCAGCTCCAGATGACTGCTCCAGATGAATACTCCAGTAACCAACACTGATGGCCCTCCAGTGGAAGTCCAGATTTTGTGTCCAGATTCCAGTCAATAAAGTTCCCACTGATGTCCCATGTTTGTGGGCCCAATAAAGAAGAATGACAGCTGTTAAGGAAGGTGCGTGTGACAATGACGTTTCTAACGGTATTGTGGGACCATTTGCAGAGGAATGTTCCTAGAAACCCCACGCTGTCCATTTCCTATTGGTCAAAATAAATTAGTGGCTTAGCATTTTACAGCTTTTATGTAATATTTTAATATGTCGTTAATTCCTAGAAAATAGCATGTGGCTATAAATAGAGGTTGTATTTCTCATTGTAAGATAGTTTTTGGATGTTGAATGAAATTAATAGAGCAGCCTCTATTTCTTACAAAAATCTTCTTTTACCTTTAGAGATCTTTGATCTTGGTGGTTAGGAGTGACCCCTTTATCAATATTTGTGGTGACTTGTTCTTTATCAAATATTGTGGTGAGTTCTTTTAAATCTTCGGTTTCCTTTATCTATAATCGTGGTGGCTAGACCTTTATCGATTGTAGTGGTGGGGCGGAGTGTTTCCTTTATCCTTGATTCCGGTGGTTTGGCCTTTACGAATCTCGGTGGTGGATTCTTTTATCTATCCTTTATTTTTATTGTCTTGTTTATTGTTGTTTGTTTCACATAATTCCAGAAAATACCAAAAATAGTCTTCCGCTGTCGTTTGTCGCGTGATTTACGCATCAAATTTGGTATCAGAGCCAGGTTTGAAAAAGGTTTCTTAATCTTTTTGTCCGTTGGGGTATTGTTTGTTTAGATCTCATTTCGATTTATTCAGATCTGTTTGTTGATTGTTTAGATCTAGTTATTGCTGATATAGATCTATTAAGTTGGTTGAATATTAATGGCTTTTAGAAGAAATATGACATTAGAAGAAGCTCATAATGCTAGGAGAGATAGGCAGATTGAAGATCTACAAGAAGCACTTGGTAGAGTTGTTCATATGTTAGAAGATGGTGGTTTAAGATTTAATAGAGACCATATTGTTGCTAGTGAAAGGGATTCTGAATCTCAAGGTCCTAGTGAAAGATCTGATAGTACACCCAGAAACTCTAGTGATTCTGATGTTCCACATCCCAGAGAAAGACGAAGGAGGCATAAGGGTGATGATACTAGAGATATTAAGATAGATCCACCAGATTTTGTTGGTTCTTCTAACCCAGAAGAATATTTTGAATGGGTTCAGGTTATGGACAGAATAAGGGAAATAAAAGGTTATGATGATAAAAAGAGTTTTAAGGTTGCCATTATTAAGCTTAAAAAGTATGCTTCATCTTGGTATGACAATATGAAATCTGAAAGGGAATACAAGGGTAAGAGTATAATCAAGACCTGGTCCAAACTGAAGGAAGTTATGCAGAAGAGATTTATTCCTCAGTCGTACAAGCAAGATCAGTATCTACTGATGAATAATCTGAAACAAGGTGCTAAAGAAGTGGTGGAGTATATTAGGGAGTTTGAGCAACTGAAGACCAGAACTGGTGTTAAAGAAACTGAAGAGCATACTATCGCCAGATTCCTTGGTGGGTTAAATGCTAACATTGCTGAGAAGATGGAATTGCAGCCCATCTGGACTTATGAAGGTGCATGCAAACTGGCCCTCCAGATTGAAAAGCAACTGAAGAAGAAGGTCCAGTACAAATCTTTCACTAAGGTTACTTCCAGATCCAGTCAACCAGTTACTAGTTAGCCAGTTACCAGGCCTAGTGAAGCTGTCCAGAAATCCTTCAGAGGAAAGGAGAAAGAAACTGGAGGATCAAAAGAACTAGTGGGAAGAAAATGTTTTAAGTGTCATGGCTTTGGTCACTTCCAGGCTCAGTGTCCCAACCAGCGAGCACTCACTGCTAAGGAGATTGAAAGTTTACCAGATGTTGATACTGAAGAAGGTGAACCAGTGTATGATGAAGATGAAAATGAAGAGGCGTATGTAGGTGCAGATGTTGGAGAGATGCTAGTGGTAAGAAGAGTGATGCACACTGATGAAGTTGCAACTGATACTGCCCAACGAGAGAATATTTTTCACTCCAGATGCACAGTCAAAGGAAAAGTTTGTGATCTGATCATTGACGGTGGGAGTTGTGCTAATGCTGCTTCAACTTACATGGTAGAGAAACTGACACTACCTACAGTTAAGCACCCTCGTCCATACAAGTTGCAATGGCTCAGTGAAGGATCTGAGGTAAAAGTTAACAGACAAGTTACTATTCCTTTTTCCATTGGATCTATTTATCAAGATAAAATTGTGTGTGATGTTGTTCCTATGGATGTTTGTCATATATTACTGGGTAGACCTTGGTTATTTGATAATAATGTTTTTCATAATGGTCGTATGAATTCATATTCAGCATTTGTAAGTGGGAAGAAGGTCACTCTGACTTCTTTAAAACCCAGTGAAATATTGAAAATTAATAAGAAAGACCAGCCCAGTAAGTCTTTGTACATGTCTCAAACTGAAGTTGAAGAAGAGTTAACTGGAGGCTCTCCAGTTATGATGTTACTGGTCGTTGAAAAATCTGGAGAGAAGGAGTTCACTGGTGTCCCTAGTCTCCTGAATGCTGCAGACCCAGATTTTTCTGAAAAACTCACTGAAGCTAATCAGAAGGGACCATTTACTGTACAAGATGGTTTCTTATTTAAGAATGGAAAGTTGTGCATTCCCAGGGGTTCGATAAGAGATTTACTGATAAGAGAAGCACATGGAGGAGGTTTAGCTGGCCATTTTGGTATTAACAAAACTGGAGAGATCCTCACTGAACACTTCTACTGGACAAGGCTACTGAAGGATGTCCAGAGTATCATCACTCGCTATCCAACTTGTCACCAGGCGAAGGCAACTTTTCACAAAGGGTTGTATACTCCTCTTCCAGTTCCAAGCCAGCCATGGGAAGATCTCAGTATGGATTTCATTGTTGCACTGCCCAGAACTCAGAGGGGAAAAGATTCAATAATGGTGGTTGTTGATCGATTTTCGAAAATGGCACATTTTATTGCTTGTAACACAACCAATGATGCTTCAGCAGTGGCAAATTTATTCTTTAAAGAAATTGTCAGATTACATGGAATCCCCAAGACAATTGTGTCAGATCGAGATGTGAAGTTTCTAAGTTATTTCTGGAAGACTCTATGGAGACTGATGGGTACCAGATTATTGTTCAGTACGTCTCACCATCCTCAGACTGATGGACAGACTGAAGTCACGAACAGAACAATTGGTATGCTATTAAGAACACTGGTGAAGAAGACACTGAAAGATTGGGATATGAAGCTTGCTCATGCTGAGTTTGCTTTCAACAGAGCTCCTAACTATTCTACCAGTAAATCCCCATTTGAAATCTGCTATGGTGTCAATCCTCTGACCCCCATTGATTTAATTCCATTTTTGATTGAACCAAAAGCAAGTATTGAAGCTGGAACCAGAGCAAAAGAAATAAAGAAAATTCATGAAGAAGTAAAGGCCAGAATAGAGAAGGCAAATGCCAGTTACAAGGCCAGAGCAAACAAGAATAGAAAGCAGCCCAGTTTTGCACCAGGTGATCTTGTGTGGGTTACATCTGAGAAAAGAAAGGTTTCCAGCAAAAAGGAAGAGTAAACTGATGACCAACAAGGAATTAGCCTAGTGGTAAGGCAAACACTTGATGACCTTAAGGTCTCAGGTTCGATCCCCGCTGGGAACAAAAAATAATTCCTTTAAGGTACCCGTTACCAATGAAGCCTAGACCCATATGTGAAGTTTAAATACGCGGGTTCGATCCTTCGGGGTGCCCAGATCATGTGGGGATTAGGATGGAGGTATTTTACCGGCATCGTATGGCTCATACGGTGTGGGTCGATGGGTATCCAATTGTGGTACCGGGGCTAGAGTTCCCCCCATTACCTTTTTTTTTTAAGAGTAAACTGATGCCCAGAGCTGAAGGTCCGTTCAAGATTCTGGAGAGATATGGTGACAATGCTTACAAAGTTGAGCTACCTGGAGATATGGCAGTTTCAAGTACTTTTAATGTGGGAGACCTGATGCCTTATCTGGAGGATGAGTACCTCGAAGACTTGAGGACAAGTCTCTTTTCAGAGGGGGAGAATGATGCAGAAATGTCCAGGTTCATTGAACTGGAGGAAACCAGCGAACTGAAGAAGCTAGCTGAACTGAAGGAAGCTGAACTGATAATGCCGTCTGAACAAGCCATGTTGATTCTGCCAGCAGTGGCCCATTTCAGACAAGTCTTTTCTGAACCAGTCCAGTCACCAGTAGTAACACTTCTCCAGTGGCAAGATTCTCCAGTGACCAACTCTGGTAGTCCACCAGTGAAGCACTCCAGTGAAGCGCCCCAGATGACCAGCTCCAGATGACTGCTCCAGATGAATACTCCAGTAACCAACACTGATGGCCCTCCAGTGGAAGTTCAGATTTTGTGACACTGAAGTCCCATGTTTGTGGGCCCAATAAAGAAGAATGACAGCTGTTAAGGAAGGTGCGTGTGACAATGACATTTCTAACGGTATTGTGGGACCATTTGCAGAGGAATGTTCCTAGAAACCCCACGCTGTCCATTTCTTATTGGTCAAAATAAATTAGTGGCTTAGCATTTTACAACTTTTATGTAATATTTTAATATGTCGTTAATTCCTAGAAAATAGCATGTGGCTATAAATAGAGGTTGTATTTCTCATTGTAAGATAGTTTTTGGATGTTGAATGAAATTAATAGAGCAGCCTCTATTTCTTACAAAAATCTTCTTTTACCTTTAGAGATCTTTGATCTTGGTGGTTAGGAGTGACCCATTTATCAATATTTGTGGTGACTTGTTCTTTATCAAATATTGTGGTGAGGTCTTTTAAATCTTCGGTTTCCTTTATCTATAATCGTGGTGGCTAGACCTTTATCGATTGTAGTGGTGGGGCGGAGTGTTTCCTTTATCCTTGATTCCGGTGGTTTGGCCTTTACGAATCTCGGTGGTGGATTCTTTTATCTATCCTTTATTTTTATTGTCTTGTTTATTGTTGTTTGTTTCACATAATTCCAGAAAATACAAAAAATAGTCTTCCGCTGTCGTTTGTCGCGTGATTTACGCATCAAATTTGGTATCAGAGCCAGGTTTGAAAAAGGTTTCTTAATCTTTTTGTCCGTTGGGGTATTGTTTGTTTAGATCTCATTTCGATTTATTCAGATCTGTTTGTTGATTGTTTAGATCTAGTTATTGCTGATATAGATCTATTAAGTTGGTTGAATATTAATGGCTTTTAGAAGAAATATGACATTAGAAGAAGCTCATAATGCTAGGAGAGATAGGCAGATTGAAGATCTACAAGAAGCACTTGGTAGAGTTGTTCATATGTTAGAAGATGGTGGTTTAAGATTTAATAGAGACCATATTGTTGCTAGTGAAAGAGATTCTGAATCTCAAGGTCCTAGTGAAAGATCTGATAGTACACCCAGAAACTCTAGTGATTCTGATGTTCCACATCCCAGAGAAAGACGAAGGAGGCATAAGGGTGATGATACTAGAGATATTAAGATAGATCCACCAGATTTTGTTGGTTCTTCTAACCCAGAAGAATATTTTGAATGGGTTCAGGTTATGGACAGAATAAGGGAAATAAAAGGTTATGATGATAAAAAGAGTTTTAAGGTTGCCATTATTAAGCTTAAAAAGTATGCTTCATCTTGGTATGACAATATGAAATCTGAAAGGGAATACAAGGGTAAGAGTAAGACCTGGTCCAAACTGAAGGAAGTTATGCAGAAGAGATTTATTCCTCAGTCGTACAAGCAAGATCAGTATCTACTGATGAATAATCTGAAACAAGGTGCTAAAGAAGTGGTGGAGTATATTAGGGAGTTTGAGCAACTGAAGACTAGAACTGGTGTTAAAGAAACTGAAGAGCATACTATCGCCAGATTCCTTGGTGGGTTAAATGCTAACATTGCTGAGAAGATGGAATTGCAGCCCATCTGGACTTATGAAGGTGCATGCAAACTGGCCCTCCAGATTGAAAAGCAACTGAAGAAGAAGGTCCAGTACAAATCTTTCACTAAGGTTACTTCCAGATCCAGTCAACCAGTTACCAGTTAGCCAGTTACCAGGCCCAGTGAAGCTGTCCAGAAATCCTTCAGTGGAAAGGAGAAAGAAACTGGAGGATCAAAAGAACTAGTGGGAAGAAAATGTTTTAAGTGTCATGGCTTTGGTCACTTCCAGGCTCAGTGTCCCAACCAGCGAGCACTCACTGCTAAGGAGATTGAAAGTTTACCAGATGTTGATACTGAAGAAGGTGAACCAGTGTATGATGAAGATGAAAATGAAGAGGCGTATGTAGGTGCAGATGTTGGAGAGATGCTAGTGGTAAGAAGAGTGATGCACACTGATGAAGTTGCAACTGATACTGCCCAGCGAGAGAATATTTTTCACTCCAGATGCACAGTCAAAGGAAAAGTTTGTGATCTGATCATTGACGGTGGGAGTTGTGCTAATGCTGCTTCAACTTACATGGTAGAGAAACTGACACTACCTACAGTTAAGCACCCTCGTCCATACAAGTTGCAATGGCTCAGTGAAGGATCTGAGGTAAAAGTTAACAGACAAGTTACTATTCCTTTTTCCATTGGATCTATTTATCAAGATAAAATTGTGTGTGATGTTGTTCCTATGGATGCTTGTCATATATTACTGGGTAGACCTTGGTTATTTGATAATAATGTTTTTCATAATGGTCGTATAAATTCATATTCAGTACTTGTAAGTGGGAAGAAGGTCACTCTGACTTCTTTAAAACCCAGTGAAATATTGAAAATTAATAAGAAAGACCAGCCCAGTAAGTCTTTGTACATGTCTCAAACTGAAGTTGAAGAAGAGTTAACTGGAGGCTCTCCAGTTATGATGTTACTGGTCGTTGAAAAATCTGGAGAGAAGGAGTTCACTGGTGTCCCTAGTCTCCTGAATGCTGCAGACCCAGATTTTTCTGAAAAACTCACTGAAGCTAATCAGAAGGGACCATTTACTGTACAAGATGGTTTCTTATTTAAGAATGGAAAGTTGTGCATTCCCAGAGGTTCGATAAGAGATTTACTGATAAGAGAAGCACATGGAGGAGGTTTAGCTGGCCATTTTGGCATTAATAAGACTGGAGAGATCCTCACTTAACACTTCTACTAGCCAAGTCTACTGAAGGATGTCCAGAATCTCATCAGTCGCTGTCCAACTTGTCACCAGGCGAAGGCAACTTTTCACAAAGGACTGTACACTCCTCTTCCAGTTCCAAACAAACCTTGGGAAGATCTTAGCATGGATTTTATCGTTGCACTGCCCAGAACCCAAAGGGGAAAAGACTCAATTATGGTGGTTGTTGATAGATTCTCAAAAATGGCTCATTTTGTTGCTTGCAATACAACCAATGATGCTTCAGCAGTGGAAAATTTATTCTTTGAAGAAATTGTCAGATTACATGGAATCCCCAAGTCAATTGTGTCAGATCGAGATGTGAAGTTTTTAAGTTATTTCTGGAAGACTCTATGGAGACTGATGGGTACCAGATTATTGTTCAGTACGTCTCACCATCCTCAGACTGATGGACAGACTGAACTCACGAACAGAACAATTGGTATGCTATTAAGAACACTGGTGAAGAAGACACTGAAAGATTGGGATCTGAAGCTTGCTCATGCTGAGTTTCCTTTCAACAGAGCTCCTAACTATTCTACCAATAAATCCCCATTTGCAATCTGCTATGGTGTCAATCCTCTGACCCCCATTGATTTAATTCCATTTTCGATTGAATCAAAAGCAAGTATTGAAGCTGGAACCAGAGCAAAAGAAATAAAGAAAATTCATGAAGAAGTAAAGGCCAGAATAGAGAAGGCAAATGCCAGTTACAAGGCCAGAGCAAACAAGAATAGAAAGCAGCCCAGTTTTGCACCACGTGATCTTGTGTGGGTACATCTGAGAAAAGAAAGGTTTCTAGCAAAAAGGAAGAGTAAACTGATGCCCAGAGCTGAAGGTCCGTTCAAGATTCTGGAGAGATATGGTGACAATGCTTACAAAGTTGAGCTACCTGGAGATATGGCAGTTTCAAGTACTTTTAATGTGGGAGACCTGATGCCTTATCTGGAGGATGAGTACCTCGAAGACTTGAGGACAAGTCTCTTTTCAGAGGGGGAAAATGATGCAGAAATGTCCAGATTCATTGAACTGGAGGAAACCAGCGAACTGAAGAAGCTAGCTGAACTGAAGGAAGCTGAACTGATAATGTCATCTGAACAAGCCATGTTGATTCTGCCAGTAGTGGCCCATTTCAGACAAGTCTTTTCTGAACCAGTCCAGTCACCAGTAGTAACACTTCTCCAGTGGCAAGATTCTCCAGTGACCAACTCTGGTAGTCCACCAGTGAAGCACTCCAGTGAAGCGCCCCAGATGACCAGCTCCAGATGACTGCTCCAGATGAATACTCCAGTAACCAACACTGATGGCCCTCCAGTGGAAGTCCAGATTTTGTGTCCAGATTCCAGTCAATAAAGTTCCCACTGAAGTCCCATGTTTGTGGGCCCAATAAAGAAGAATGACAGCTGTTAAGGAAGGTGCGTGTGACAATGACGTTTCTAACGGTATTGTGGGACCACTTGCAGAGGAATGTTCCTAGAAACCCCACGCTGTCCATTTCCTATTGGTCAAAATAAATTAGTGGCTTAGCATTTTACAGCTTTTATGTAATATTTTAATATGTCGTTAATTCCTAGAAAATAGCATGTGGCTATAAATAGAGGTTGTATTTCTCATTGTAAGATAGTTTTTGGATGTTGAATGAAATTAATAGAGCAGCCTCTATTTCTTACAAAAATCTTCTTTTACCTTTAGAGATCTTTGATCTTGGTGGTTAGGAGTGACCCCTTTATCAATATTTGTGGTGACTTGTTCTTTATCAAATATTGTGGTGAGGTCTTTTAAATCTTCGGTTTCCTTTATCTATAATCGTGGTGGCTAGACCTTTATCGATTGTAGTGGTGGGCGGAGTGTTTCCTTTATCCTTGATTCCGGTGGCTTGGCCTTTACGAATCTCGGTGGTGGATTCTTTTATCTATCCTTTATTTTTATTGTCTTGTTTATTGTTGTTTGTTTAACATAATTCCAGAAAATACCAAAAATAGTCTTCCGATGTCGTTTGTCGCGTGATTTACGCATCACTTGGAATTTTAACTAACTCATTCACCTCCTTCCCGACTGCCATAACTTCTTGTTTGATCAATTCAATACCAGATGTCAAGTTTGCAACAACTGAAGCTTGCACATCTCTTTTTGCCAGTCTGAAGGCTTCCCTGATAGCCATACTTATCTTATTACATGAATGTACCAGCTCTTTTAGCTTCCCACTTACTAGTCCCTTATTCCCAGCAACCTTGGTGAACTCAGTGCCAAGAAACATCTGAGAACCCTTCATTTCAGCCAGGGACGTAGTATTGGCAGTTAGAGATTTAGTTAATTCCTCTACCTTGAGAAGTAGGCTTTGGACTTCGGTATGTTGTTTCTCTAACTGTGCTTCTACACTCAAAGGAGGAGGTGGTTGTGCAGAAACAGAAGCCACAAAGGGAATTCTACCAAGCCCATCTAACGCCTTTTCCAATTGCATTTCAGTTGGACTCTCAGATTCAGTGGCAGAGTCCAACTCCTTTTCAGTTTGATCATCATAATTAATGGGCCTTGGTACTTGGTGAATTTGTGGGTGTAAGTGTTCGAGTTGTGGTTGAAAACGTGGTGAAGTAACATAGGCAGGTGTAGAGCCAGGTGGAAAATATGGATGTTGGTGAGAAGTTTCAGGTTGGCGATATGGTTGTTCAACAAGTACATTTTGGATTTTTGGGGGAGGTTGGACGTTTGTGAGGCCGAAGGTTGGCTCAGAATCAGAAGACTGATTCTCCTCCAATAAGCCCTCATCAAACTCAAAGTCAGCAAAGGAATCAAGATTCCCTTAAGGTGGCCCATCTTCATCCCAGAGGTCAGTTAAAACTACAGTCTGATCAGATATGCCCTGGTTCAGATCACTGGTACCTGAACCAGCTTCTGGTTCAACAACTGCTGCTGCAGATGCATCATCACCAGATTTATGGGTTGGCTCAGCCATAGCTTCATCGCCAGAGATAGTAGACACGGGGATTGCCTTAATGATTCTCGTACCATCGTCAAGAATCACTTCATCGGCCGTAGAGTCTGGAATCTCAGTCTCAGGTGGTGTCACTCCAAAGACTTCATCAATTTGTGCGGCAGTAGAGTGTAAGATTTGTGAAGTTACAGGGGGTGCGCGTGCAAACATGGACTCTATTGTGTGCTGGGATGACACACTTATATTTTCTTCACCATCTCCTCCTAAAGAAGTTTTGGAGATGGCTGCTTGTGGGTTTCCCTTTTGACTCGATTCCCCTGGTTCTTGTTGGGAAGATCCAGAGGGGTTTGCTTCGGTACTAGTGTCCTTGGGCTGTGAGGACTACTTATATTTATGACGTTTTAATAAGCCCTTTGGAGATCCTGAGGGATCTTTTGGGAGATCCTCAGGTTGGTCAGTGGAGGAGGGAATTGGTGGTTGGGTAGAAGAAGTTGCTGGGGTTTTAAACAACTTCAACATTTGACCACCAGGTGCACCAATGGGTCTCGCATTCTTTTGCGACCCGCTCGGTGACCTTTCTGAGCCAGCCGGTCGTGTGTTTCAGTTTTATTTATTACCTGAAGCATTGCAGTGGAGAGCTCTGGTTCTGGATCTGAAGTAGATAGCTTTGATAGATCCCTGCAGAACTCCATCGCTGAAGATTCAAGCCCCTCCAAATGATACGCATCTCCAAGCATGTTTATGAAGCAAATGCTCAGAAATCTAGGGAACGAGATATGTGGACTTCTTTTCCATTTTAACTTTGTTACCAGCTGAATGAAAAGTATCTCAGCAAAGTCCACATCAATCCCATGCCACAAGTAATACCCGATTTCAACTTGTGTTAAGGAAATCTGGTCCAATCCACCATAATTTCCTCCTAGGCACTCGACAATCTGAGTCCAAAAATATCTTCAACAATTTCCAAATCCAGACAGAAAGATGTGTCCAGATGTCTTCAGATTGCCGTCTGCATCAACCATGTCATTATGACCCATGGCCTGCAGTACTTCCCTGAAATTAACTCCTTTAAGCCTTTTTGCATAGGATGAAGAAGAGGGAAGATAGTTCAAATGAAGGGCCTCCCGAAACCCATCAAGTGAAAGGATATACTGCTTAGTGCCTTCTTGTAAAGAAAAAGCAATGGACTTTTCATCCTTGCTTAGAGTAGCAGTATACCAGAATTCAAGCAAGTATCTATGATACATCACTTGAGGATCAGCAGTCAAGGCATAATGGAGAGGGGATTGTTCAAGAAATTTATTAATCCTCCCCATTAAGGTTTTGCCTTTGGCATTCAGTGCGGCCATGAAATTATTCATATTGAATCTAAGGGTCGATGGCTCGAACCCTTTTGGCCATTGTGCACTAGCCTTAACTACTTTGGATGGTTTGTATTCGAAAGCTATTAGAGATTTGACTACTTTAGCCATTATTTCTACAAGGGAAAACTGAATATGAAGGATGAATTTAGGGTTTTGGAGTTATGAAGGAATGAGAAAATGAGAGAGAATGATGATTGGGAGTAAATGTAAAGAGAAGTAAATGAAGGAATTGTTCTCGAAAAGGTATTTTTATTTATGATGGAATACAAAGGGTTTTTCCAAAATAAATAAAATAAAATGATTTTGAAATTCAAACCCAAAAATGAAAATATTATTTTAATGAAATCATTTTTGATCGGGTTTGAAGTCCGAAAATAATTTTGGGTATACGTCTGCATTTAATGCAACGACGGCTTTGACCCCACATTTTCACAAAACTTTTCAACACTTTAAAGAAAAAGTGATCATTACTTTCTGTTAGGACCAGTTCACCTGGAACTCTCCAGTCACCAGTTTACACTTGCCAGTCACCAGTTGCATCTGGAGACCAGTGAAACTGGTGACCAAGAAGATTTGTCCAGAAATATATTGAAGTCCAGTTGCACCGTACAGTCAAAGCAACTGAAGACTTCCTCCAGTTGAGAACTGACCAGTTGAAGAATCATTCCAGTTGAAGTCGAAGACAACAAATGGAAGATAGAGAATGGCAATGGCAGCGAAGCCAGTTGGCATTCTAGTCAGTTACAAACTGGAGACCATCAGTGGAAAGCCCTTACAAAGCTTTACACTGATTACGAGGAATTGACTTGTATGCTTTATGTACCTTTACCCGGATAATAAGCCTTGTCTTATTATTTAAGTAATACAAGGTACATAAAGGTGGTTGTGTAAAGTTGCTTTATCATGCGACTTTACACTGCTTTTTAAGGAATTAAATGCTATTCCTTAAATGCTCTCAACCACATTTGTACGGCCAAAGTTAACATCCCAATGTTAACTTTGCCTATAAATACAAGTCATTGCACAACAAGAATATCAAGTGTTTTTGAAATCACAAAGTGAAAACATACAAACACTTCACACTTTGCAAACCTGCAATATTCTTGGTGAACTTGTGCAATATTCTCTCAATCGCTAAAAGGAACATTTCACAACTTTAAGTGTTTCGATTGTCTTGAGAAATTCCGAGTGTAGATCAATTGTATTTCATAGGTTGTTAGGATATTTACATTCTTTGTATTATCTTGGTTCCGCAACAACCTTTTAATTTGTTTAACATCAATAAATAAATTACACATTGAAAAATACATATTGTCTCATCAAGTTATCTTACAAGTTATTTGTATTATTGCATTGTTCTTTACTTATTGTCATTTATATAAGTAATCTATCTAGAACTTGGTATATACACACTGCAACTGGTCGTCTCCAGTTCAGTGCATATATTGCAAAGTAACTCCACCATCGACATTGAGGTGTCTTCAGTAGTACCATCTATCGAGTTGGGACTTACAAGTGGTATCAGAGCAGAAGGCTAATAAACTTTCCTAGATCTGCTAAGATGAACACTACTGAAGGTGGAGATGGTTCTGGTCAAGGTGAAATCCCTTTGAATTATAATGCCCAACCTTTTCAAAATGTTAATACTAATCCTCCTCCTCCTTCTACCCCAAACCACGTCCATGTACACTACTCTAACACTCCTGTTCCCAAATTCGATGGAAACAGTGAGACTTTCGGTACATGGAAGGCTAGAATGCTTTTGCATTTTGGTGGTATTGAGAGGTATATGTTGAAAATCCTTAAGGATGGACCATATATACCCATGTCTCTTGGGGTTAGTCCTCTTCTTGATCCAACTGGAAGAAGAGGTTCTAGAGAAAAGCCTGAAGACCATTGGTCTGATGAGGATCATAGACTTGTTGATCTGGACACTAGACTCAAGAACATGATCCTTTGGGCTGTTCCTAAAGATCTAATTCCAACACTTGTGCTATTTCCCAGTGCAAAATCAATGTGGGACGAATTAGTTATTCAGTTTGAAGGAGGTGATGATACTATTGTCACTAGAAAAGTTGCCTTGAACAAGAAGTATGAATCCTTCTTTGCCTTGCCCAATGAAAGTCTAACTGGTACATACACCAGATTTTCTAGCATCATCAATCAGCTGAGAGGCTTGGGTGTAGAGAAGGATAAGGATATTCTTCTTGAGAAGTTTTGTGATATTCTTCCTTCCAAATGGGAAAACATGGTTCTTGTCTTAAGACAAGGTAAAACCTTGCACACCCATACTCTTGCATCGCTCTATGGAGCCTTCAGATTCACTGAAGATAATAATGCTGCAAGACTTGTGGTTGGGGGGGGGGGGGGGGGGGGGGGGGGGGGGGGGGGGGGGGGGGGGGGGGGGGGGGGGGGGGGGGGGGGGGGGGGGGGGGGGGGGGGGGGGGGGTTTTTTTTGGTGCTGCAAGACTGGTGGCTGAGCAAGATGCCATGAACCATGCTCAGAGTTCCAAGATGCCATGTGCTGCCTTAATATCTGCAGAGAGTGTCCAGGCACACTCGATGAAGGAAATGTTAAACAGTTTCTTGAACTCTGGCCTGACCACTGAAAACAGTGATGGTTGTAATGAAACTGACGATGATGATCTGGTCGCCATGATTGCTAAAACCTTTAACAGGTTTAAGCATAAATCTAAAAGATTTAATGGCCCCAACAATGCTTCCAGCTCCAGCTCTCTGGATAAGACCAATCTTACATGCTATAAGTGTGGCAAGAAAGGTCATTTTATGAAGGAATGCAGATCTAGTCAGTTGAACAACCAAACTGGCCCCCCTGTCCCTAATTTCAATCGGCCTGATGATAGCTACAAAGCAAAATACAAAAAGCTTAAGGCCCAGATTGCCCTCCTGTCCATGGAAAAGGAAAAGGATCAGTGCTTAATGGCACAAACTGAGGGGAAATGGGAGTACTCTGATGATTCATCAGTTGATGAAGAAGAGGAAAGGGACATGTGCTTCATGGCCTTGGAAGATCAACAGCAGCAGCACGTGGCAAAAGAAGATGTCATCACTGGAAGATGGGTGGACATCAGCTTGAAAAAGGTATGTGATTATGATCACCAGATAGCCTGAACTAAAACTGGACCTAGCTGAATCATTAAGTGGTGATTTAGCTTTTGTGGAAACTGTTAGAGCTGATAGTGAAAGATATCTTGACACTATCTTAATTGAACTGAACATTGTTAAACCACAACTGAATGATTTACAAAGTGTCCAGTTGGCTCTCAAGGAGTCAGTTTTAAAGATTGAGGCTTTAGAACTTGATAATCAAAAATTATTTTCTGATCTTGAAAAAGAACAAAAGATTATCAAGTCATGGGTAAAAGCATTTGGTAAAAACTATGATGCATTTTCAAGAACTATCGATGCCCAGAAGTATGCATGGAAATCTGGAGATCTGGAGATGGCAGCTCTCATACCAGATCTTCATGCATTGCCTCCAGCTCTCAAGGTTGAAACACCTTATGATCAACCTGAAGCTGTTGAAACTGAAACCTTTGAGACCACCCCCTTTGAGGTTAAAACTGGAGCCAAACAGGCTAAAGCTCCAGTCAAAAAGGCCACTGGTAACAAGCCTTTACCTCAAAAGTCTAAGGTGCCCAAGACCCGACAGACTAAAGCTCCAGTTGAACCAAGGTCCAAGGTTCAACTGCATGAAGAAAATAATATTTTGGTTAATCTGGAAAGTCAACTCCAACTTTTGTCTCGGCAGGTTCAGAGTTGTACTGCCCGGATTAACAATCTGGAAGGAGGTTTATTACCTCCAGTTTTTAAACAAAATATTAAACCACTCCCTTCAATACCTAAACTAAAGAATGTTCCATCTGGAACAAAATCTGGTAAAAATAAGGGGAGTAAGTATCAAATACCAATCGTTTTTACTCCTGCACCTGGAGCTGGTGAAAAAGCTCCAGATACAGCCTCCAGTTCAACACCACAACAATCTACTGTAACTTCTGTAGAGAAGTCCAGCGAACCCATCAAGAAAAGATGGGTTCACAAAAAGAACTAATGATTTTTGTGTGTGTGTAGGGCGATCAAAAGAAGAATATCTGGTATCTGGACAGCGCTGCTGGCCGGACTATGACCGGATGTAAGCCCCTACTGGAAGAGTTCACAGTCCAAGATGGACCGACAGTGACGTTGGGTAACGATCAATCTGGAAAGACTGAAGGATATGGTGTGCTCAAAAGAGTTGCATTTGTGAGTGGTTTGAAATACAACCTGATCAGTGTCAGCCAACTTTGTGATGATGGCTTCAGAGTTTTGTTCGATATTGCTCAAGGCACCATATTTAACAAGGATTGGAAAGTGATGATGATTGCACCAAGAAAAGGAAAAGTGTACATTATGGATATGGAACCAGCTCCAAAAGAGCAATGTTTTTATACCAAAGCTGATGAGGACACCAACTGGCTATGGCATAAAAGGTTGTCCCATCTTAATTTTAAGAGTATCAACAAGTTGTCTCGCAAACAACTGGTTGATGGGATACCTCAAATTTCTTTCAATAAAGAAAACCATGTCCAGGGTGTGAGATGGGCAAGCAGAAAAGAGCTAGTTTCAAAACTAGGCAAAACTTTAGCATCACTGAACCTCTTCACATGCTACATATGGATCTCTTTGGTCCAGTGAATGTTCAAACTAGAGCTGGAAAGAAGTACACTCTAGTTGTGGTTGATGAATTCACCAGATATTGCTGGGTGGTATTCATCAGATCCAAAAGTGATGCACCTGCTAAAATCATCTCTCTCATCAAAAGAATTGAGCTCAAGTATACTCGAAAAGTTTGTCAGTTGCGAAGTGATAATGGTACTGAATTCCAAAATAAGGTACTTGAAACATTTTGCAATGACACTGGCATCTCTCAAAACTTCTCATCAGTTCACTCTCCAGAGCAAAATGTAGTTGTTGAAAGAAAGAATCGTACACTGATAGAAGCAGCCAGAAGTATGCTTTCTGAATCTGGTCTTCCCACCAGTTTTTGGGCTGAGGCAGTTGCAACTGCTTGTCACAACCAAAACCGGTCAGTCTACATCAAGAGACATAAGAAGACTGCCTATGAAGTACTCAGGAATCGTAAACCAAATATTGGATATTTCCATGTATTTGGTTGTCCAGTTTATATCTTAAACGATTCCAGTCAGCTTGGAAAGTTTGATGCAAAAGCTGATGAAGGGGTATTTTTAGGTTATTCAGATATTCGAAAGGCCTTTAGAGTTTATAATTATAGACTCCAAAAGGTTCATGAGACAATTCATGTCACATTCGATGAGTCAACTGAAGCAATCAACAAGAGACCAAGCCTTGATATTACTCCAGTCATTCCAATCAACTTTGGTGAAACTGACCAAGTTCATCGATCAGTTGTTTCACCAGAAGATGTTTCCAGTTACAACAAATTGGAACCAGTTAAGAAGAAGAACACCACCAGTGACACATCATTCTATCCCTCCATCAATTTCAACTTACCACAAGAATTGGTGATTGGATCTGATGTACGTGCCACTCCAATATCAGCACCAGTTCAAACACCTACTTCTCCAGCTCTTCATGAAATACCTTCTAATGAGGAATTTCATGATGCCAATCGAGACCTCATTGACTCTGATGAGGATGTAGAAGTTGTTTGGACTGATCCTTATCCAGAAGCTGTTGCAACTGAAGAAGATCGCCAGGTGACTTGCACTGATATTGTAGTTCACCAGCCTAGTCAATACACTAGATGGACTCAAGCACATCCAATTGAATAGATTGTGGGAGATCCAACTAGTGGGGTTCAGACTAGAAGAGCCACCAGTGAGCAATGCTTAAACGTCACCTTCTTATCTTTAATTGAACCAAAGAAGATTGACGAGGCTATGGCAGACCCAAGCTGGGTGGAAGCTATGCAAGAAGAGCTCCTCCAGTTTGAAAGGAACAATATTTGGGAGCTTGTTCCTTGTCCACCAGGGTTAAAGAAAGAACCTATTGGTACCAGATGGGTCTACCGAAACAAAATGGATGAAGATGGCCATGTTGTAAGAAACAAGGCCAGACTAGTTGCACAGGGTTATTGTCAAGCAGAGGGCGTTGACTTTGATGAAACTTTTGCTCCCGTTGCAAGACTTGAAGCCATAAGAATATTTTTGGCTTATGCAGCCCATCTGCAGTTTAAAGTCTTCCAGATGGATGTCAAAAGTGCGTTCCTTAATGGAACATTGGAAGAAGAAGTTTATGTTAAGCAGACTCCAGGTTTCATCGATGAGAAGCATCCTCATTGGGTTTATAGACTGAACAAAGCATTGTATCGTCTAAGACAATCCCCAAGAGCCTGGTATGATACTTTAACTAAACATCTTCTTAAAAATGGCTTTCAAAGAGGTGCAATAGATAATACCTTGTTTATCTTGAAAGAAAGAGGTAATATCTTATTGGTACAAATTTATGTTGATGACATTTGATGCGGAAATGACCAGATTCATTGAACTGGAGGAACCCAGTGAACTGAAGAAGGCAACTGAACTGATCATGCCCTCTGAACAAGCCATGTTGATTCTGCCAGCTGTAGCCCATTTCAGACAAGTCTTTTCAGAACCAGTTCAGTCTCCAGTAGTAACATTTCTCCAGTGGCAAGCTCCAGATGACTGCTCCAGTGACCACTACTGAAGGTCCTCCAGATGACGTGCTCCAGTGACCACTACTGAAGGTCCTCCAGATGACGTGCTCCAGTTTTGTCTCCAGTTGCAGTCCAAATTTATGTTCCAGTTGCCAATTAATAAAGTCTCCACTGAAGTTGTTTGTGGGCCCAATAATAAAGAAGAATGACAGCCGTTAAAGAAGGCGCGTGTGACAGAACGTTTCTAACAATATTATGGGACCACTTGCAGGGGAATGTTTCTAGAAGCTTACGTGTCCATATTTTATTGGTCCAAATTACTTAGTGGCTTGCACATGACAGCTTTTATGTATTATTTTATTATTATGTCGTTAATTCCTAGGTAGAGCATGTGACTATAAATAGAGGTTCTATTTCTCATTGTAAAGTTAGTTGATGTTGAATGAAAATTAATAGAGCAGCCTCTATTTCTTACAAAATCTTCTTTTACCTTTATAGATCTTTGATCTTGGTGGTTAGGAGTGACCCCTTATCAATATTTGTGGTGACTTGTTCTTTATCAAATATTGTGTTGAGGTCTTTTAAATCTTCGGTTTCCTTTATCTATAATCGTGGTGGCTAGACCTTTATCGGTTGTAGTGGTGGGGCGGAGTGTTTCCTTTATCCTTGATTCCGGTGGCTTAGCCTTTACGAGTCTTGGTGGTGGATTCTTTTATCTATCATTTTACTTTATTGTTTTACTTTATTGTCTCGATTAGTTGTTTATTTCATATAAAATCCAGAAAATACCAAAAATAGTCTTCCGCTGTCGTTTGTCGCGTGATTTACGCATCAAATTTGGTATCAGAGCCAGGTTTGAAAAAGGTTTCTTAATCTTTTTTGTCCGTTGGGTGTTGTTTGTTTTAGATCTAGTGATTGTGAGTTATTTGTTGGTTATAAATGGCTTTTTGAAGAAATATGACTTTAGACGAAGCTAATAATGCTAGAAGAGATAAGCAGATTGAAGATCTACAAGAGGCACTTGGTAGAGTTGTTCATATGTTAGAAGATGGTGGTTTAAGATTTAATCGAGAAAATGTTGTTACAAGTGAAAGAGATATTGAATCTCAAGGTGGTAGTGAAAGATCTGAAAGTATAGCCAGAGATTCTAGTGATTCTGATGAGTCACGTCATAGAGAAAGGCGTAGGAGGCATAAGGGTGATGATACTAGGGATATTAAGATAGATCCACCAGATTTTAATGGGTCTTCTAACCCAGAAGAGTATTTTGAATGGATCCAGGTGATGGACAGAATTATGGAAATAAAAGGGTATGATGAAAAAAAAAGTTTTAAGGTTGCCATTATTAAACTGAAGAAATATGCTTCGTCCTGGTATGATAACATGAAGTCTGAAAGGGAATATAAAGGCAAAAGCAAAATCAAGACCTAGTCCAAACTGAAGGAAGTTATGCAGAAAAGATTTGTTCCCAGTCGTACAAGCAAGACCAGTACTTACTGATGAACAATCTGAAGCAAGGAGCTAAGGAGGTTGTAGAATACATTAGAGAGTTTGAGCATCTGAAGACCAGAACTGGTGTGAATGAAACTGAAGAGCACACTATAGCCAGATTTCTTGGTGGTCTGAACGCTGCCATTACTGAGAAGATTGAGTTGCAGCCTATCTGGACATATGAAGGTGCATGCAAGATGGCCATCCAGATTGAAAGACAACTGAAGAAGAAGGTTCCGTACAAGTCATTCAGTAAGGTTCCTGCCAGTGCAAGTCAACCAGTTGCCAGTCAACCAGTTGCCAGATTTACTGAAGCTGTTCAGAAATCCTTCAGAGGGAAAGAAAAAGAAACTGGAGCTTCTAAAGAACCAGTTGGAAGAAAATGTTTCAAGTGTCATGGCTTTGGTCACTTCCAGGCCCAGTGTCCTAATCAAAGAGCATTGACTGCTAAAGAAATTGAATGTTTACCAGATGTCGACACTGAAGAAGGTGAGCCAGTGTATGATGAAGAAGAAGATGAAGAATCATATGTTGGTGCAGATATTGGAGAGATGTTGGTTGTCAGGAGAGTGATGCATACTGATGAAGTTACAGCTGATACTGCTCAGAGAGAATATTTTCCACTCCAGATGCACAGTGAAAGGCAAGGTATGTGATCTGATCATCGATGGTGGCAGTTGTGCAAATGCTGCTTCAACTTACATGGTAGAGAAACTGGAACTACCAACAGTGAAACATCCCAGACCTTACAAGTTGCAATGGTTAAGCGAAGGTTCTGAAGTAAATGTAAATCGACAAGTCACTATTCCCTTTTCAATTGGGTCAGTTTACCAAGATAAAATTATATGTGATGTTGTTCCCATGGATGCCTGTCACATTTTGTTGGGTCGACCATGGTTATTTGATAATTATGTTCATCATGATGGTCGTATGAATTCATATTCTCTGAATATAAGTGGAAAGAAGGTCACACTGACTTCTTTGAAACCCACCGAACTGATGAAAGTCAAGAAGGATCAGCCCAGTAAGCCTTTGTTTTTATCTCAATCTGAAGTTGAAGAAGAGTTATCTGAAGGCTCTCCAGTTCTAATGCTACTGGTCGTTGAAAAGTCTGAAGAGAAGAAGTCCACTGAAGTCCCCAGTTTACTGAAGTCATTACTGAAGGAGTTCAGAGATATTTTTCCTGAAGATCTACCTGAAGGTTTACCTCCAGTTAGAGGTATTGAGCACCAGATTGACTTGGTTCCAGGCTCAGTTCTTCCAAACAAAGCTGCTTATCGTTGTTCTCCTAATGAAGCCAAAGAATTGCAAAGACAAGTAGATGAACTGGTCGAGAAGGGTTATGTCAGAGCAAGCATGAGTCCTTGTTCAGTTCCTGCTCTACTGGTCCCAAAGAAAGATGGAACGATGAGAATGTGTGTTGACAGCAGAGCCATCAACAATATAACTATTAAGTATAGATATCCTATTCCCAGATTGGATGATATGCTTGATGAGTTACATGGCTCCAGAGTGTTTTCAAAGATTGATCTCAGAAGTGGTTATCACCAGATAAGAATGAAGGATGGAGATGAATGGAAGACTGCTTTCAAAATCAAGGGAGATTTGTATGAATGGTTGGTTATGCCTTTTGGCTTATCTAATG
>CM067173.1:37784466-38147234 GCA_034093135.1 Erigeron breviscapus | reverse complement strand
AAAAAAAAAAAAAAAAAAAAAAAAAAAAAAAAAAAAAAAAAAAAAAAAAAAAAAAAAAAAAAAAAAAAAAAAAAAAAAAAAAAAAAAAAAAAAAAAAAAAAAAAAAAAAAAAAAAAAAAAAAAAAAAAAAAAAAAAAAAAAAAAAAAAAAAAAAAAAAAAAAAAAAAAAAAAAAAAAAAAAAAAAAAAAAAAAAAAAAAAAAAAAAAAAAAAAAAAAAAAAAAAAAAAAAAAAAAAAAAAAAAAAAAAAAAAAAAAAAAAAAAAAAAAAAAAAAAAAAAAAAAAAAAAAAAAAAAAAAAAAAAAAAAAAAAAAAAAAAAAAAAAAAAAAAAAAAAAAAAAAAAAAAAAAAAAAAAAAAAAAAAAAAAAAAAAAAAAAAAAAAAAAAAAAAAAAAAAAAAAAAAAAAAAAAAAAAAAAAAAAAAAAAAAAAAAAAAAAAAAAAAAAAAAAAAAAAAAAAAAAAAAAAAAAAAAAAAAAAAAAAAAAAAAAAAAAAAAAAAAAAAAAAAAAAAAAAAAAAAAAAAAAAAAAAAAAAAAAAAAAAAAAAAAAAAAAAAAAAAAAAAAAAAAAAAAAAAAAAAAAAAAAAAAAAAAAAAAAAAAAAAAAAAAAAAAAAAAAAAAAAAAAAAAAAAAAAAAAAAAAAAAAAAAAAAAAAAAAAAAAAAAAAAAAAAAAAAAAAAAAAAAAAAAAAAAAAAAAAAAAAAAAAAAAAAAAAAAAAAAAAAAAAAAAAAAAAAAAAAAAAAAAAAAAAAAAAAAAAAAAAAAAAAAAAAAAAAAAAAAAAAAAAAAAAAAAAAAAAAAAAAAAAAAAAAAAAAAAAAAAAAAAAAAAAAAAAAAAAAAAAAAAAAAAAAAAAAAAAAAAAAAAAAAAAAAAAAAAAAAAAAAAAAAAAAAAAAAAAAAAAAAAAAAAAAAAAAAAAAAAAAAAAAAAAAAAAAAAAAAAAAAAAAAAAAAAAAAAAAAAAAAAAAAAAAAAAAAAAAAAAAAAAAAAAAAAAAAAAAAAAAAAAAAAAAAAAAAAAAAAAAAAAAAAAAAAAAAAAACAGCACAAATAGAACTTGAACTTAGTCACACCAACCAAAAAACACTTGTTTGCCGAGCTTAAACCTCTGCAAACAATGCAAATGGCACCAGTCTCAAATCAAGAATTCTCAAAAACAACTATTTGCCGAGCAATAAGCTCTGCAAATAGTGCAAATATAACTTGAACTTAGTCACACCAACCAAAAAACACTTGTTTGCCGAGCTTAAACCTCTGCAAACAATGCAAATGGCACCAGTCTCAAATCAAGAATTCTCAAAAACAACTATTTGCCGAGCAATAAGCTCTGCAAATAGTGCAAATATAACTTGAACTTAGTCACACCAACCAAAAAACACTTGTTTGCCGAGCTTAAACCTCTGCAAACAATGCAAATGGCACCAGTCTCAAATCAAGAATTCTCAAAAACAACTATTTGCCGAGCAATAAGCTCTGCAAATAGTGCAAATATAACTTGAACTTAGTCACACCAACCAAAAAACACTTGTTTGCCGAGCTTAAACCTCTGCAAACAATGCAAATGGCACCAGTCTCAAATCAAGAATTCTCAAAAACAACTATTTGCCGAGCAATAAGCTCTGCAAATAGAGTAACCACAACACGACAAAATAGTCGATTATTGGTTGTCTTCTTCGTTCAGCCAACACCTCATTTGTAGAGAAAACTGTAAATCTTTGATATCTTCTTCATTTTTGCGAATTAGAACTCGAATTTTATATCAAAATGTTTAGAAAATCAATGCGCACACATCCTCAAACAAATTAGATGCTAATTTCAATTGGAAATCAAAACCCTCACGAACATGTGATTTGTAGAGCTCGATCAAAAACAACTCAAATGATGAAATTAGCTTCTGAAAATGATAGCGAAGGAAGATATACTGATATTGAATCAATCGGTGAACAAAATTAGAACAGAAACACACTTAATTTGCAGGAATCACTGAAACAGTGAGCTCTGCAAATGAACCTTTCAGAAAAATTACTCAAATTCTGAAAATTAAGCACAAATTAAGCTTGTAATAAAAAAAAAAAAAAAAAAAAAAAAAAAAAAAAAAAAAAAAAAAAAAAAAAAAAAAAAAAAAAAAAAAAAAAAAAAAAAAAAAAAAAAAAAAAAAAAAAAAAAAAAAAAAAAAAAAAAAAAAAAAAAAAAAAAAAAAAAAAAAAAAAAAAAAAAAAAAAAAAAAAAAAAAAAAAAAAAAAAAAAAAAAAAAAAAAAAAAAAAAAAAAAAAAAAAAAAAAAAAAAAAAAAAAAAAAAAAAAAAAAAAAAAAAAAAAAAAAAAAAAAAAAAAAAAAAAAAAAAAAAAAAAAAAAAAAAAAAAAAAAAAAAAAAAAAAAAAAAAAAAAAAAAAAAAAAAAAAAAAAAAAAAAAAAAAAAAAAAAAAAAAAAAAAAAAAAAAAAAAAAAAAAAAAAAAAAAAAAAAAAAAAAAAAAAAAAAAAAAAAAAAAAAAAAAAAAAAAAAAAAAAAAAAAAAAAAAAAAAAAAAAAAAAAAAAAAAAAAAAAAAAAAAAAAAAAAAAAAAAAAAAAAAAAAAAAAAAAAAAAAAAAAAAAAAAAAAAAAAAAAAAAAAAAAAAAAAAAAAAAAAAAAAAAAAAAAAAAAAAAAAAAAAAAAAAAAAAAAAAAAAAAAAAAAAAAAAAAAAAAAAAAAAAAAAAAAAAAAAAAAAAAAAAAAAAAAAAAAAAAAAAAAAAAAAAAAAAAAAAAAAAAAAAAAAAAAAAAAAAAAAAAAAAAAAAAAAAAAAAAAAAAAAAAAAAAAAAAAAAAAAAAAAAAAAAAAAAAAAAAAAAAAAAAAAAAAAAAAAAAAAAAAAAAAAAAAAAAAAAAAAAAAAAAAAAAAAAAAAAAAAAAAAAAAAAAAAAAAAAAAAAAAAAAAAAAAAAAAAAAAAAAAAAAAAAAAAAAAAAAAAAAAAAAAAAAAAAAAAAAAAAAAAAAAAAAAAAAAAAAAAAAAAAAAAAAAAAAAAAAAAAAAAAAAAAAAAAAAAAAAAAAAAAAAAAAAAAAAAAAAAAAAAAAAAAAAAAAAAAAAAAAAAAAAAAAAAAAAAAAAAAAAAAAAAAAAAAAAAAAAAAAAAAAAAAAAAAAAAAAAAAAAAAAAAAAAAAAAAAAAAAAAAAAAAAAAAAAAAAAAAAAAAAAAAAAAAAAAAAAAAAAAAAAAAAAAAAAAAAAAAAAAAAAAAAAAAAAAAAAAAAAAAAAAAAAAAAAAAAAAAAAAAAAAAAAAAAAAAAAAAAAAAAAAAAAAAAAAAAAAAAAAAAAAAAAAAAAAAAAAAAAAAAAAAAAAAAAAAAAAAAAAAAAAAAAAAAAAAAAAAAAAAAAAAAAAAAAAAAAAAAAAAAAAAAAAAAAAAAAAAAAAAAAAAAAAAAAAAAAAAAAAAAAAAAAAAAAAAAAAAAAAAAAAAAAAAAAAAAAAAAAAAAAAAAAAAAAAAAAAAAAAAAAAAAAAAAAAAAAAAAAAAAAAAAAAAAAAAAAAAAAAAAAAAAAAAAAAAAAAAAAAAAAAAAAAAAAAAAAAAAAAAAAAAAAAAAAAAAAAAAAAAAAAAAAAAAAAAAAAAAAAAAAAAAAAAAAAAAAAAAAAAAAAAAAAAAAAAAAAAAAAAAAAAAAAAAAAAAAAAAAAAAAAAAAAAAAAAAAAAAAAAAAAAAAAAAAAAAAAAAAAAAAAAAAAAAAAAAAAAAAAAAAAAAAAAAAAAAAAAAAAAAAAAAAAAAAAAAAAAAAAAAAAAAAAAAAAAAAAAAAAAAAAAAAAAAAAAAAAAAAAAAAAAAAAAAAAAAAAAAAAAAAAAAAAAAAAAAAAAAAAAAAAAAAAAAAAAAAAAAAAAAAAAAAAAAAAAAAAAAAAAAAAAAAAAAAAAAAAAAAAAAAAAAAAAAAAAAAAAAAAAAAAAAAAAAAAAAAAAAAAAAAAAAAAAAAAAAAAAAAAAAAAAAAAAAAAAAAAAAAAAAAAAAAAAAAAAAAAAAAAAAAAAAAAAAAAAAAAAAAAAAAAAAAAAAAAAAAAAAAAAAAAAAAAAAAAAAAAAAAAAAAAAAAAAAAAAAAAAAAAAAAAAAAAAAAAAAAGAAAAAAACAACAAAAAAAAACAAAACAAATAATAAACAAAATTCATATGCATTTGCACACTCCCCCTCAAATTAAGCATATAAAGACAGTTAATTTACAAACTCCCCCTTAAATCATGCATTCTACCCTATTTCTCACCCTCAAACATTGCATGTAGTAACAAGTAAACACATCAATGTTTGAAACAGAAAATGAACATAGAATACATGGCATGAAATCATTTAAGTTTGTAAATCTAGCATTCCCAACTTGGTTTTCAGAAAATTAAACATGTTTTCATCCAAAGGTTTGGTGAAAAGGTCAGCGAGTTGGTAGTCTGTTGGAACAAAATAGAGTTCGATGTTACCTTTCTCGACATGATCTTTAAGAAAATGGTACCGAACATCTATATGCTTGGTCTTTGTGTGCTGCACCGGGTTACAAGAAATAGCAATTGCACTCTTTGAGTCACAGTAAATGGGATTCTGTTGAATTGAAATCCATAATCAGTCAACTGAGTCTTCATCCAAAGAACTTGTGAACAACAGCTTGCTGCAGCAACGTATTCAGCTTCTGCAGTAGATGTGGATACACAATTCTGTTTCTTTGAAGACCAACTGACCAATCTATCCCCTAGAAACTGTACACTCCCAGAAGTGCTCTTTCGATCAAGCTTGCAACCTGCATGGTCAGCATCCGAGTATGCAATCAATTGAAACCCGGTATCCCTTGGATACCAGAGACCAAGGTTCACTGTGCCTTTCAGGTATCGGAAGATCCGTTTAACGGCCTGGAAATGACTTTCCTTGGGATTGGCCTGGTACCTGGCACACATGCATGTGGCAAACATAATATCCGGGCGACTTGCAGTCAAATACATGAGTGACCCTATCATACTGCGATATTTCTTTTGATCAAAAGATTTTCCATTTAAGTCAGCATTAATCTTTGTTCGAGCTTCCATGGGTGTCCCAATTGTTTGACAATCCATCATATCAAACTTTTTCAACATGTCAAGAATGTACTTAGATTGACAAATAAAAGTACCATTGGACAACTGTTTTACTTGAAGACCAAGGAAAAAGTTTAATTCACCCATCATGCTCATTTCAAATTTCTTGATCATTAAGGCTGAAAAATTCTTGCAGTATTTAGGATTAGTTGACCCGAAAATTATGTCGTCAACATAAATCTGGATTAGAATGATGTCACTCCCTTGTCGTTTGATAAACAAGGTAGTGTCAATCGAACCTTTGCTAAAACCAGATTTCACAAGATAAGAGGATAGAGCATCATACCATGCACGAGGCGCTTGTTTCAGACCATATAAAGCCTTATCTAACCTGTAAACATAGTCCGGATGTTTGGAATTCAAAAAACCTTCTGGTTGTTCAACATACACTTCTTCTTTGAGAATTCTATTCAAGAAGGCAGTTTTGACATCCATTTGGTAGACTGTGAAGTTCTTGTAGGCAGCATAGGCAAGAAACATCCGAATAGCCTCAATTCGTGCAACTGGTGCGAATGTCTCATCGTAGTCAATTCCATCTTGTTGGCAGTATCCCTTCGCAACCAATCGTGCTTTGTTACGTACAACAACTCCGTTTTCATCCTTTTTGTTCTTGAAAATCCATTTGGTCTTAATTGGCTCCTTGTTCTTGTAAGGATTGGGAACCAATTTCCACACCTCAAGACGTTCGAACTGATTAAGTTCTTCTTGCATTGCTTTCACCCAATCTGGACAACTTAGAGCTTCATTCACTGTCTTTGGTTCAACAATACTCAGAAAATTCACAAACAGACATTCATCCGCGGATGCGGATCTTGTCTGAACTCCAGTTGTTGGATTACCAATGACTTGAGAAATTGGATGAGCTCTTGTCCATTTGGTTGTATGAGGAATTGGATCAAGTGGATCACCAGATTCTTCAGAATCAATAAACTCAGGAGAATGTTGTTCTGTTAATTGTTCAAATGAAGTTGCAATTGGTTCAACAAAGTCGTCATGATCATAATCTTCAGGATTGGTTGAAGGATTTGTCACTTGAGAGATGTTATGAGGTTGAGTATGCAACTTTGAAGTATCGGTAGGTGGAGGAGAATCAGATGATGAATTATCATCTGATGATTGTGATGGTGAAGACTCATTGGGATCCATCTGTTTTGAATTTGAACTGGATGGTTCATTTTCATTTTCTTCAGATTCAGGATCTTTCTTCGGAACTTGGAAAAATTCTTCAAATAAGATATCCAAATCTTGTGTTGTTGGAGTAGAGAATGATGATTTGACATTTGAAGCAGTCTTTGTTGCGGAAGCTTGTGGACTTTGAAGTTCGGGTCTTGAACTGTGTTGTTCAAGAACCATTCCCGAGAGTTCATCAAATCTAACATTCATACTCTCTTCAATTCTCTTGGTTCTTCGGTTATATACACGATATGCTATCGATTCTCTTGAATAACCGATAAAATATGCCTCATCGCCTTTTGGTTCAAACTTTCCCAGATTATCTCGATCATTGAGAACATAACATACACATCCAAAAATATGCAAGAAGTTCACATTTGGCTTTCTATTGTTGATCACCTCATATGGAGTTTTATCAAACCTCTTGTTTATGATTGATCTATTTTGAATTTGAACTGGATGGTTCATTTTCATTTTCTTCAGATTCAGGATCTTTCTTCGGAACTTGGAAAAATTCTTCAAACAAGATATCCAAATCTTGTGTTGTTGGAGTAGAGAATGATGATTTGACATTTGAAGCAGTCTTTGTTGCGGAAGCTTGTGGACTTTGAAGTTCGGGTCTTGAACTGTGTTGTTCAAGAACCATTCCCGAGAGTTCATCAAATCTAACATTCATACTCTCTTCAATTCTCTTGGTTCTTCGGTTATATACACGATATGCTATCGATTCTCTTGAATAACCGATAAAATATGCCTCATCGCCTTTTGGTTCAAACTTTCCCAGATTATCTCGATCATTGAGAACATAACATACACATCCAAAAATATGCAAGAAGTTCACATTTGGCTTTCTATTGTTGATCACCTCATATGGAGTTTTTTCAAACCTCTTGTTTATGATTGATCTATTTTGAGTGAAACAAGCAGTAGCAACAGCTTCAGCCCATAGATTCGGAGGCAACTTAGAATAAGCAAGCATTGTTCTAGCTGCTTCAACAAGAGTTCGATTTCGACGTTCAACTACTCCATTCTGTTGAGGTGTCCTGGCAGCGGAAAATTGATGAGTAATACCCATGGACTTGAAGAAAGAATACCCAAGTGTAACGAGAATAATCATCGACAATCACAAGAATGTATCGCTTGCCATGGATACTTTGAACTTTCATAGGGCCACACAAATCCATATGTATAAGGTGCAATGGACCTTCAGTACTCAGATACTTCTTTGGTTTGTGTGAAGCTTTCTTCATCTTACCAATTGCACAAGCTGGACAAACATGTTCACTTTCATACTTGTAATCCGGAAGTCCTTCAACAAGTTGTTTATCCACGAGAGTATTGATTGTTTGAAAATTAAGATGAGAAAGACGGCGATGCCATAACCAAGAATTTTGTGCAGTTGCTTTAGAAAGAAGACAAATCTCTGAAGAGTTAGATGGAATGTTGTTGAGAACAATAGTGAACAAATTATTGTCTCTTGTTCCAGTAAGAATATCCACACCATCTTCTGTCTGCACTTTGCATTCATATCTCCTGAATAATACTTGAAGATCATTGTCACAAAATTGTCCAACACTAAAAAGATTGTGTCCTAGGCCTTCAACATAAGAAACTCTCTTGATAGTGACACCATTTTTAACAATGTCTCCATAACCGAGAATAGGAGCAATATGATCATTTCCGAATCTGACGGTTCCCATGAACTTCTCGACAAAGTTTGTAAGAATGGACTTGTTTCCAGTCATATGACGAGAACATCCCGAGTCAACATACCAAACACAAATGAGAAATTCCTGCAAGGACAAGGAATATGATTTAGGTACCCATGTAGATTGGGTCCTTGCAGGTTAGAGGGATAACATGCAAGTACACATTAAAAATAAACATCAAGCAAAATGACACACAAACAAACTTTTTATTCAAATAACAAACAAACACACATAATTGTTCAAAACACAAATACAAATTACAAGCACAAAAATGTAATTGTTTATACACAAGTTTTGATACAAGCGGGACTAGTCCTAGATGTATTAGCATTATCTAATGTGTTTGATCTACGGACAATCCACACTTGTTTGACATTTGTTGAATTCCCATCAAGCTTGACTTTACTAGAAGCATGCAAAAATCTATCCTTAGGAATCCATCTACTGCAACTAGTTAAGCACAAGTCACCTGAAACACGAATAGTCTTTGAGTTAGCAAACAATTTGTTATTTCCGTTCTTAACAGGTTTCTTCTTGATGGGTTCTGTGGTCTTATTCACTTTCTTTATGTTATTAGGTGACAACCAACCATACTGGTCTTTGTATTTAGTCATGCCAGTAAAAGTATCTCTAACCCTCTGTAAATTGCACTTATGATTCTTCTGAGAATACCTAGGGAAACTAGAATACCTAACCTGCTGAGGTTGTTTGTTACCTAATGAGAAAGTTTCATTCTTAATAATCTTCGGACCACTGCTTGTTTTGACTTCTTTTTGTGACTGAGGTTCAGATTTGACCTTGTACATCTTTGGTTGCCTAGAAGTCTTTGGGACTGTGGGACTTTTCTTTGATTTATGACTTGAATCCTTCTTGGGTGATTGATTGGACTTTGGTTTTGAATTAGTCTTGGGTAACGGGTTGGTCTTTGATTGTTGGGTGGTCTTTGGTCGTTGGTTGGTCTTTGGTTGTTGGGTGGTCTTTGATCTTTGGAACTTATCGAATGAGGAAGGTTGTGAAGAGTGTGACTTTGGAATCTTCTTTAGATAAAAATCAAGTTTTTCCTCCTTTTGAACAAAATGTTTTTCAAATTCAGGATCAAAATCATGATTTTCTTCCAAATAATTTGACATATTTTCAGTTTCCAACTTCACACTAACTTCACTTATCTTTATCGGACATGGACTTCTCTTGAATGGAATTGATGCTTTTTCTTTTTCTTTAAAAAATTGAAGTGCTATTTCATGAAATTGGAATTCAACTTTTAGATCATTAAGTTCCTTTAGCACATTTAACCTCTTTTCTCTTTCTTTTTCAAACTTTTGTTTGAAAGCATCAATTTCATTCAAGTATGATTGAGTTCCCTCAGAAAACTTGGTAAATGACTGAGTTTCAAAAGCAATCGGGAAGAAATAATCATCAACATCATGAACATCATCTAAATCACCATCAGTTTGAACAGAAACATGCACAACTTGACTCTCAGTTTGCACAGATGCATTCACGATTTCACAAATAGAACGGCCAGTCTGAGTTGATGTTTTGACAACTTCACAAATTGAACAACCAGGTTGTTCACATACTTTGGAGTCAAATTTGGTTGATCAATGACATAGTGATTTTGAGTCTTTAGATTATCTATTAAAGATTGCTTTTCATCAAGAGCCTTTTGCAGATCCTCTATTACCTTTTCCAAAACTTTTTGTGGAACATAAGGTCTCAAGTTTTCAGCTTTTGGAATTGGAATAGTTTCTTCTAAAGGTTTTTCTTTAAAACACTCAAGAATTTCAGGAATTATAGCCTCATGATTTTCTTTTTCATCATTTTCTTTTTCAATTTTATGTGCAGGGTGACTGAAAAAATCATATGACTCATCCATTAACTCATAGTTAAAATAGACTTTTGCACCCTTCTTTAGAAAATCATCAGCCTCAAAATCACTATCATTCGGTCTCACAAACTGGTCAGTCATCCCACATCTCAAATAAGATTCCTTATATAATGATGGGACTTCTTCTTGTGCTTTGAGCAAATGATTTGGATTGACATAACCTAACCCTGAAGTGAATATTGATTCTGAATTTCTTGGCCTATTCAAAAAAAATTGAAGTGCTATTTTCTGAAATTGGAATTCAACTTTTAGATCATTAAGTTCCTTTAGCACATTTAACCTCTGTTCTCTTTCTTTTTCAAACTTTTGTTTGAAAGCATCAATTTCATTCAAGTATGATTGAGTTCCCTCAGAAAACTTGGTAAATGACTGAGTTTCAAAAGCAATCGGGAAGAAATAATCATCAACATCATGAACATCATCTAAATCACCATCAGTTTGAACAGAAACATGCACAACTTGACTCTCAGTTTGCACAGATGCATTCACGATTTCACAAATAGAACGGCCAGTCTGAGTTGATGTTTTGACAACTTCACAAATTGAACAACCAGGTTGTTCACATACTTTGGAGTCAAATTTGGTTGATCAATGACATAGTGATTTTGAGTCTTTAGATTATCTATTAAAGATTGCTTTTCATCAAGAGCCTTTTGCAGATCCTCTATTACCTTTTCCAAAACTTTTGTTAATTTAGAAATCTGTTTACTCAACCCTCTCCCATAATTCATCGTTTCAACACACTTATTCATATAATAATCTACATCTGACTTAGTAAAATTGGTTACCTCATCCTCGACCTCAGAAGAACTTTCATCAGCTTCCTCCAACTCCTTTGATTTCTTGATCTTCGTCATGAAGCACACATTTGCTGCAAGTTCGTCTGTCTCCTCATCAGAAAGATGTAACCACTTGTCATCCTCAGCGAGAAGAGCAATTCCACTTTCCTCTTATCTTGCTAGCAAAAGTTTGTACTTATAGTACTCGGAGTTCTTTTGTCGAGGTTTAGTGCAGTTGATGGCAAAATGTCCAGGAATACCACAGTTGTAGCATTTCTTGTCTTCATTCCTCTTCTCCATTACCTTCTTCTCAAACTTCTTCTGATTGTCATACTTCTTCTCACCACCAACAAAATCTTTCTTCTGATCAAACTTAGGAGCATTCGCATTTTTAGCATACGAAGAGACTGAAGAAGTCCTAAGCTGATTATTTGTTGGTTTCTTCTTGAAGAATTTCTTCTTGAAAGCCTTTGTGAAATAAGCGAGTTCTTTGTACATCTCTTTTTGTTTCTCATCAAGATCACAATCACTCATTTCACTTGTATCAGAATCAGTGTCATACTCAACAAAGCTTTGTCTTGACACTTTTGAAGTCTTCTTCTCAGCTACCAAGGCTAATGGATCGGAATGAGAACTTTCTTCTTTCTTCTTTTGGATCCTCTGAACATCCTCAACATTCAACTTCAATTTTTCATACAAGGTGTGAATGGTGAGTTTCCCAAAGTCTGATTGTTGGTTGAGTTGGGTTCCATACACTTGCCATTCCTCTTCCAGAATATTGATGAAAAATGGTTTTGAATTGATTTTCTTGAAACTTTTGATTTGAGAATTTCAAAAACAACTAAATGCCGAGCTTAATCCTCTGCAAATAGAACAAGTAGAAATTTGAAAATTTTATTTTCTTCCCACTTGAAGAATATTGATGAAAAATGGTTTTGAATTGATTTTCTTGAAACTTTTGATTTGAGAATTTCAAAAACAACTAAATGCGAGCTTAGACCTCTGCAAATAGAACAAGTAGAAATTTGAAAATTTTATTTTCTTCCCACTTGAAGAATATTGATGAAAAATGGTTTTGAATTGATTTTCTTGAAACTTTTGATTTGAGAATTTCAAAAACAACTAAATGCCGAGCTTAATCCTCTGCAAATAGAACAAGTAGAAATTTGAAAATTTTATTTTCTTCCCACTTGAAGAATATTGATGAAAAATGGTTTTGAATTGATTTTCTTGAAACTTTTGATTTGAGAATTTCAAAAACAACTAAATGCCGAGCTTAATCCTCTGCAAATAGAACAAGTAGAAATTTGAAAATTTTATTTTCTTCCCACTTGAAGAATATTGATGAAAAATGGTTTTGAATTGATTTTCTTGAAACTTTTGATTTGAGAATTTCAAAAACAACTAAATGCCGAGCTTAATCCTCTGCAAATAGAACAAGTAGAAATTTGAAAATTTTATTTTCTTCCCACTTGAAGAATATTGATGAAAAATGGTTTTGAATTGATTTTCTTGAAACTTTTGATTTGAGAATTTCAAAAACAACTAAATGCCGAGCTTAATCCTCTGCAAATAGAACAAGTAGAAATTTGAAAATTTTATTTTCTTCCCACTTGAAGAATATTGATGAAAAATGGTTTTGAATTGATTTTCTTGAAACTTTTGATTTGAGAATTTCAAAAACAACTAAATGCCGAGCTTAATCCTCTGCAAATAGAACAAGTAGAAATTTGAAAATTTTATTTTCTTCCCACTTGAAGAATATTGATGAAAAATGGTTTTGAATTGATTTTCTTGAAACTTTTGATTTGAGAATTTCAAAAACAACTAAATGCCGAGCTTAATCCTCTGCAAATAGAACAAGTAGAAATTTGAAAATTTTATTTTCTTCCCACTTGAAGAATATTGATGAAAAATGGTTTTGAATTGATTTTCTTGAAACTTTTGATTTGAGAATTTCAAAAACAACTAAATGCCGAGCTTAATCCTCTGCAAATAGAACAAGTAGAAATTTGAAAATTTTATTTTCTTCCCACTTGAAGAATATTGATGAAAAATGGTTTTGAATTGATTTTCTTGAAACTTTTGATTTGAGAATTTCAAAAACAACTAAATGCCGAGCTTAATCCTCTGCAAATAGAACAAGTAGAAATTTGAAAATTTTATTTTCTTCCCACTTGAAGAATATTGATGAAAAATGGTTTTGAATTGATTTTCTTGAAACTTTTGATTTGAGAATTTCAAAAACAACTAAATGCCGAGCTTAATCCTCTGCAAATAGAACAAGTAGAAATTTGAAAATTTTATTTTCTTCCCACTTGAAGAATATTGATGAAAAATGGTTTTGAATTGATTTTCTTGAAACTTTTGATTTGAGAATTTCAAAAACAACTAAATGCCGAGCTTAATCCTCTGCAAATAGAACAAGTAGAAATTTGAAAATTTTATTTTCTTCCCACTTGAAGAATATTGATGAAAAATGGTTTTGAATTGATTTTCTTGAAACTTTTGATTTGAGAATTTCAAAAACAACTAAATGCCGAGCTTAATCCTCTGCAAATAGAACAAGTAGAAATTTGAAAATTTTATTTTCTTCCCACTTGAAGAATATTGATGAAAAATGGTTTTGAATTGATTTTCTTGAAACTTTTGATTTGAGAATTTCAAAAACAACTAAATGCCGAGCTTAATCCTCTGCAAATAGAACAAGTAGAAATTTGAAAATTTTATTTTCTTCCCACTTGAAGAATATTGATGAAAAATGGTTTTGAATTGATTTTCTTGAAACTTTTGATTTGAGAATTTCAAAAACAACTAAATGCCGAGCTTAATCCTCTGCAAATAGAACAATTAGAAATTTTGAAAAATTTTCTTGAAACTTTTGATTTGAGAATTTCAAAAACAACTAAATGCCGAGCTTAATCCTCTGCAAATAGAACAAGTAAGATCAAGCCTTAACCAAATTTCTTGAAATAACTATTTGCCGAGCAAAGAGCTCTGCAAATAGAACAAGTAAGATCAAGCCTTAACCAAATTTTCTTGAAACTTTTGATTTGAGAATTTCAAAAACAACTAAATGCCGAGCTTAAGCTCTGCAAATAGAACAAGTAAGATCAAGCCTTAACCAAATTTCTTGAAATACGTATTTGCCGAGCAGTGAGCTCTGCAAATAGTACAAGTAAGCTCAAACCAAGCCAACGACCTCTGCAAACACGAGTAATCACTACGTGACAAAATAGTCGGTTACTGTTCGTCTTCTTCGTTCAGCCAGACCCTCAAATGCAGAGAAGACTGTAAATCTTCAATTTCTCCTTCATTTTTGCGAATTAAAGCTCGTATTTTATATCAAAATGATCAGGAAAACAATGCGCACAAATCCTTGAACAAATTAGATGTTAATTTCAACTAGAATACAAACCCACTCGAACATGCGATTTGCCGAGCTCGAGCAAAAACAACTCAAATGATGAAATTAACTTCTGAAATTGATAACGAAGGATGATATACTGATTATCAATCGATCGATGAACAAAATTTGAACAAACACACACTTAATTTGCAGAAATCACTCAAACAGTGATCTCGGCAAATGAACCTTTCAGAAAATAAGCCAAATTATGAAATTAAGCACAAATTAAGCTTGTATTAAGCTTGTAGATCGTTCATCAACTCTGATTGTGCTCTGATACCAATTGTAAAGTGATGAATTCGAGCTTATGTGTGTGTTAGTGTGTGTAACAATGGAGGTTTTAAGAGAGAGAAAGTGTGTTTGGCTGGAAGATTAGTTTGCATTAAAATGGGTGAAAGGTTACATTTTGCATTATGGAGGGGGTTTATATACCTATACACATATTACAATATGCCCCCTTCCATACTTAGATATTTACATTGTAAGTACAAAAGATACAAATCAACTACTACATTTATATTTCTAACAGCCACTGCTAGCAAAATTAACATGGCTTGTTCAGATGACATTATCAGTTCAGTTCCCTTCAGTTCAGTTAACTTCTTCAGTTCAATTCCACCCTTCAGTTCAGTTGATTTCTCCAGTACACTGGTGTCAGTCAGTTCCGTGAACCTGGACATTTCCACACCAGATACACTAAGGAAGAAGCTGGATATGATTCAAACTGCCATAGATAAAGATCCCATGGACTCTCTCCTACGTGACAAGGAAGCAAAAGTTCTCAATGATTTCAAAGAAGCACAACTTGATGAAGAGAGTTTCCTTAAACAAAAGGCAAAAGTGGAATGGCTTGATCTGGGTGATGCTAATTCGGTTTTTTTCACAAAACATTAAAATGCAAAAATCACAGATCGAGAATTGAAATCATTAAAGACATGCAAGGTGTTACACATGAAGGTGGAGATGCACACAAAGCCTTGGTGGATCACTTTATGAACTTCTTGGGTAAGGAAGATGAAACGAGATTTAACCCAACACCAGGGCTGTTTGATAGAGTGCTTGTTAGAAATCCAAAATCATTTAGTTCAAAGTTATTTCATTTCAAGACCGTTTCATTTCAAGACCGTTTCATTTCAAGATCGTTTCAATTTCAAGACGTTTCATTTCAAGACCGTTTCATTTCAAGACCGTTTCATTTCAAGACCGTTTCATTTCAAGACCGTTTCATTTCAAGACCGTTTCATTTCAAGACGTTTCATTTCAAGACGTTTCATTTCAAGACCGTTTCATTTCAAGACCGTTTCATTTCAAGACCGTTTCATTTCAAGACGTTTCATTTCAAGACCGTTTCATTTCAAGACCGTTTCATTTCAAGACCGTTTCATTTCAAGACCGTTTCATTTCAAGACGTTTCATTTCAAGACGTTTCATTTCAAGACCGTTTCATTTCAAGACCGTTTCATTTCAAGACCGTTTCATTTCAAGACCGTTTCATTTCAAGACCGTTTCATTTCAAGACGTTTCATTTCAAGACCGTTTCATTTCAAGACCGTTTCATTTCAAGACTTTCATTTCAAGACCGTTTCATTTCAAGACCGTTTCATTTCAAGACCGTTTCATTTCAAGACCGTTTCATTTCAAGACCGTTTCATTTCAAGACCGTTTCATTTCAAGACCGTTTCATTTCAAGACCGTTTCATTTCAAGACCGTTTCATTTCAAGACCGTTTCATTTCAAGACCGTTTCATTTCAAGACCGTTTCATTTCAAGATCATTTCATTTCAAGACCGTTTCATTTCAAGACCGTTTCATTTCAAGACCGTTTCATTTCAAGATCGTTTCAATTTCAAGACTTAACCAAATTTCATCAAAATCAAATTTATTTACAATTTTTGTTCGTATTTTTCACCTACTGGTTCATCAAAATTCACACTTCAAATCACATAAAATCACAGTTATTTGTTCACCAATAGATTCGTGGTTGTTGAAAACATAATCCTGTCAAGTTTCAAGTTTCAATTCAAACTAATTCTCGAGATTGAATTTTGTGTTTTTAGGCGCGAATTTGAGGGATTTGAATCTGTTGTGTTTTGTGTTGAATTTTGTTCATAAATCTGTTGCGGACGTGAATACAATCAGATTGCAAGTGATTTCATGATTTAACTCCCAGTAATTCAAAAGTTATTGAAGCTTTCTGAAGTTGTTAATGGAGTTTTTTTGGAAAACTGATGAGATGAAGAAGATGACACCAAAACGATCGTCTTAGTCTTTGAAAGCTCGTTTTTCATTCTTGTGCTTTGTGGCTTGTTGGACGATCCTCACAAGATCGTTCTAGACAAGAGTGTGTTGTGTAGTGTTTGTTTCTGGCTAATTAATCCGGAAGGATTGGTTTGGTCAACTCAAATACTTATAAGTTTTGAGAAAGAAAACAAGACGATCTTCACCAAGATCGTTTCATTTCCTCGAAACCTAAGACGATCTTCACCAAGATCGTCCCATTTCCTCTGAACTTAAGACGATCTTCAACCAAGATCGTCCCAGTTCCTTGAATCATTTCAATCCAAATTCATTTTAATTCAAGATCGTTTTATCCAAAATCATTTAGTTCAAAGTTATTTCATTTCAAGACCGTTTCATTTCAAGACCGTTTCATTTCAAGACCGTTTCATTTCAAGATCGTTTCAATTTCAAGACTTAACCAAATTTCATCAAAATCCTAGAACGATCTCACCTAGGACGATCTTGCTCAAGACGATCTTACACAAGACGATCTCACCCAGGACGATCTTCTCAAGATCGTTTCATTTTGTGTTCTTAATTCAATCCAATCTTTCAAATCAAATCAATCTCAAATGACTTCTCGTGAAGCATTGACATTGGGTTCAGATACAAGACCTCCAGTTCTCTACCGTGGTTCCTATGGACTATGGAAGAAAAGATTTATGGACTATGTGGAAAGTCAAACAAATGGTCATATGATGAAAGATTCCATCCTTAATGGACTTACCGTTCATCGCCATCCCACTACTGATGCAATAATTCTAACTCCTGATCTTTTGAATGCTGAACAAAAAGATCGAACAGCTGCAGATAACAGAGCTAGGTCATGCTTATACAAAGCTCTACCGGATGAAATCTATGGCTCTGTTGATTCTTATGATACGGCCAAGGAGATATGGGATGAGGTGGCTAGACAGATGGAAGGAGCTGATGTGACTTCGACGATAAGATTGACCAATATTTTGACTGAGTTTGACAACTTCACGAAATTGCCTAATGAATCTCTTGAAGCTGTCTACTACAGATTCTGCAACGTCATAAATGAGCTGAGGAAGAACAATGTCAAGAAAACAGAGATTGAGCTAAACATCAAATTCATCAAAGCTCTTGGTCCAGAATGGGAAGATTTTGGAACACAGATCAAGCAACATCAAAATCTGACCAAGTTCACCATTCATACTCTTTATGAATCTTTTAAACTCAATGAAAACCAAGTCCTAAACAAAGCTTCATCAAACAAAATGCCAGAAGTTGTATCTTCTGATCCTTTGGCATTGATAGTTGAGAAGAAGATTTCTGAAGCTCTTAAGAGACAAATGGTAGTTGGTTCTTCGTCTGATGAGGAGGGAGATGATCTGATGGCTACAAGAGATGGTGTTTCAGATGAACTATATCAAGCTCTTGCCGCGGTAACAAAGCATTTCAAGAGGAAATTTTACAAAGCGAGGCCAACAAACAACAATCTCCGCACTTCTTCTACAAGTGCATTTCCCAAGAAGGAACACTATCATCCAAGGAGTAATGAGCAAGATGAAGCTAATGGATCAAGATATGGTGAAAAGAAGGAAATTTATGAGAAACAAGTTATTGAGAAGGGTAAGGCATCAGACAAAAAGTGCTACAATTGTGGTATTCCTGGACATTTTGCTGTTGATTGCAAACAACCTCGAAAGCGGAACTATGAGTATTACAAGCAGAAGATGCTGTTAGCCAAACAAGTCGAAGCAGGACATGCATTACTAGCTGAAGATGACAAATGGCTGTTACTCACAGATGATGAAGATCAAGATCTCTCTGCTAATGTTTGCTATATGGCAAGGTTGGCCAAAAACAAAGTCTTTGAAGAAGAAAGCACTGATGATGAATACCCAGATGATGAGGTAAATCTCGACTCTACTTTTTCTTTCATTAAGGACAAAGAGTCATGTAGATTAGCCCTATCAAATTTGATAACTCATATCAACTCTTTAGCCAACAAAAACAAAAAGTTGAAAAATAGAATTTCATTTTCTAAAAGTGAATTTTCAAAACTTCTGGAAGAACATTCCAAATTACTTTTTGAACATGATGCTATTAAACAAGATTTTCAAGCATACAAAGATGAGATGTTGGTCAAAGAATGTGAGTTGAATGTCTCTCCTGATTCTAAGTTATTACAAAAATGTCAAAATCTTGAAAAGACCATTCATGATCTTGAAAAGGCCAATCAAGATCTTGAAATTCAAAAGACCAATGAATGGCTTCGGGCAAATGCAAGACAAATGGATGTTCATATTCTTAATAAAAAGCTCCAAGAAGCTAAACCAAACAATGTTGAATTCGAAAGGAAGATTTCTGATTTAAATCATAATTGTTTTCTAAAAGGCATTGAGATTGAGAATCTTGAAAAACAAGTTGAGGAATTTAAAAAGAATATACTTTTCTATCAAGAAAAGTTATATAAAGTTGAACAAAATCCTCTCTTGAATTTCACTGCCTATTTTAACAAGTCAAAAATTGACAAAACAGAACTTCTTCTCGGGTTGGGATTTGAGAATATCACACCATTGCAAAAAGCCAAAGAGGAAATTGAACCCTTGTATGATGAAAAATTCCTACGACTTGGTATGATACAACAATTTATTCGTCCATTGGATGACGAATTTGAGACTGATGAAGTTGAGAGAATACCAAAACAAGAGTTTTTGGTTAATTATGATGCAATAAATGATTCATACAAAACAAAAGAATCTTCAATTTTCAAATTGGAAGAAATTGAATCAAATTTTCAAAACCAAGAATCTGTCTGTACTCCACCTAAACCAACTAAAATGTATTTTCCAACCACATTATTGGAAAAACAAATAGAAGGTTTACAACAAAAGGTAGAATCTCAACAAAAAGTTATTGATCATCTCAAGTCTCAAAGTCCGAATTCAGAGGATAAATGTATTGTTGTTGATACTAAGAAAGTTTGTGAGATTGCTTCTACTCAAACTGACCAAAGTGCTTTAGTAGACAATTCTACACAAACTACTTGTGATTCATCTACCAATACCTCTACTCAGACCTTGACTGATTCTCTTGGATGTACTTGTCAAAATACTGCTACATTTATAGCTGAGGATTATGTGCAATCTGATTTTTCTAATGAAGAACTTGCACATAGTTTAGTTTTGATATGGTACTTCTATAAGTTTTTCACATGCAACAATGTTGATGAGTTAGTTGTTCACCCTAAGCCTAGTGCTAGTATAGGTGTTGATACTTCTACTCAATTTTTTTGTGAAACCAAAGATGTATCAGTTCAAGTTGACCTAATTTCCGAGACTAACCATGATGTGAAGTTGGACACCAAGATTCCTGATTTTTCAAAATTTTCAACTAAATCTGAAATTAATCAATCTCCATTGAAATTTTCTTTTTCAAAAGATTTCACGAAAGATGATTTTGATAAATTCATGGAGGGAGAATATGTTTTTGATTCAGAAACTGAGAAAAAGATTGAATCTACCAAAATCAAAGTGAAAACAAAAGTGGAATCTCAAAAACCATTGTCCAAAGCTCCAACTTCATATTACTCAAAGAAACGAGTTAAGACCAAACTCGTCAAGACTGAACCAAAGACCATTAAGGTAGAAACTTTTGTTGCTACCCCTGTGAAACATGTCAAAAAGGAACAAGCTGAGACTCCACACAGGACAAAGTACACCAAAGTGATACTTTCGAAAGACTATCCTAATGCTTCTCAATCTAGCTCTCAATCTAGTTCTATACCTAAGGTGTCTAAGTCTAGCACAGTTTCGCTAACTAAGGATGCATCAAATGGTACAACTAGATATAGGGATAGATATGGATGGTTTTCTCATGATAAACCAAAGAAGCAAGAAGTTTCCTCACCTCCAAAAGATTCCAAAAAGATGAAAGTGTTTAAAACTCCTAGTTCTAATTTTCTTAATTTCAATTCAACAGGTGGAAAGAGTATAACTAGTGGTGCTAAATGGGTTGCTAAGACATTAGTACCTAAGATCACTAGTAATCAAAAGGATGTTGAGAAAAAGAAGAAAACAAAGAGGAGAAAGCATGTAAATAGGAGGAAGGGTGTTCATGTTAGTAAAAACAATTTTTCTTTGTTAAATAATGTTGAAAATGCCAAGGCAAGGCCTTGTGAGCTTGTAAACAATCTTAATTCCCGTACTTGTATGACTGATGTTGATGCTCGTAGACATGTTACTTTTAATTCTCATGTGAATGTTCGTACATTTTATTCAAATGTGTTTGTTGATAATGTGCTTGTCAATGCTTATGTTGATTCAAAAACATGTTTGAATGCGATTCCTAAGTTATATACCCTGCCTGTTTTAACTAACCATAAAGGACCCGTCTTCAAGTGGGTACCTAAAAACGGTTAAATTTCCTTGATTGCAGGAAATAACCATCTGTGTTTGGATACTCGATTCCGGGTGTTCGAAGCACATGACAGGAAATAAATCTTTGCTCAAGAATTTTGTTGAAAGATTCATGGGAACAGTTCGCTTTGGAAACAACAATTTTGCTCCTATCTTAGGTTATGGAGACATTGAACGAAATGGAATAATCATCAAGAAAGTTCACTATGTTGAAGGATTAAGTCACAACTTGTTCAGTGTTGGACAATTCTGTGATAACAATCTTCAAGTTCTGTTTCGAAAATCTCTTTGCAAAGTCCAAACTCTAGATGGAATTGATATTCTTTGTGGTGATCGTGATGATAATCTTTTTACCGTTAATCTCGATAATAACCAACCAACCGACAATATTTGTCTCATTTCAAAGGCTACTTCAAAGAATTCTTGGTTATGGCATAGAAGGCTTTCTCATCTGAATTTTCAAACCATCAATACTTTGGTCAACAAGCATCTTGTTGAAGGCTTACCTGACTATAAGTATGAAAGTGAGCATTGTTTGTCCTTCTTGTGCTGTTGGGAAGATTAAGAGAACTTCTCATAAACCGAAGAAATCTCCAAATTCTGTAGCACCTCTTCATTTGCTTCACATGGATCTTTGTGGGCCGATGAAAGTACAAAGCCGAAATGGGAAGAAATACATCTTGGTTATTGTTGATGATTATTCAAGATATACTTGGGTCAAGTTTCTTGCATCCAAAGATGAAACAACTCAGATATTGATAGATTTCATCACTAATACTCAAGTAAATCTTTAACTTCCAGTTCGTTACATCCGTTCGGATAACGGAACTGAGTTCAAGAATGCTGTTTTTGATGAATTCTGCAAATCCAAAGGTATAACTCATCAATTCTCAGCAGTTCGCACCCCACAACAAAACGGTGTTGTTGAAAGAAGAAATCGATCGCTGGTAGAAGCAGCAAGGACAATGCTTGCTTATTCCAAATTACCATCCAATATGTGGGCTGAAGCTGTTGACACTGCTTGTCACACTCAGAATCGGTCCATTATCAATCAGCGTTTCAAAAAAACTCCGTATGAGGTTGTTAACAAACGCAAACCCAATATCAACTACTTTCACATATTTGGGTGTGTTTGTTACACTTTGAATGATCGGGAGAATCTTGGAAAGTTCGAGAAGAAAGGTGATGAAGGATATTTTGTTGGTTATTCCAAAACATCAATTGCCTACCGAATCTATAATCGTCGAACAAACACAATTCAAGAAACAATGAATGTTTGGTTTGATGAGATGTCAGGCATGATTTTTGAGTAAGAAAGTTTGCTACCAACAAGTAATGATCCAAGTGCTTCAAGTACTTCTACAAGGAATTCTACCTTAGCTTCAAAATTCAAGAAGTTTCCAACTCCAACAAGTGATGAATTAGATATTCTTTTTGAAGAATTCTATAATTCAAAACCGATTCATGATCAAGAACCTCATGTCATCGTTGAACCAATTCAAAACAATGAACCTCTTCATAACAACGATCCAGTTCCTGACAGCATTCATGAATCATCATCAAGTTCTTCAGAGCAAGGAATCTCTACAAAAGATTCTTGTCCACCATTTTCTCAAGAGAATGTTCAAGAACAACCTTCTCGATTAACTCAGACATCAAATCCATTGAACACTCCAAATGTATATGTACCACTTGACTTTGATCATCCAACTTATGAGGAAAGAGTTATACCAAGTTATGATTCCATCTCTCAACAAAACTCAAGCTTTAATGATGGTGATGTTGATCTTCAACAACAAGATCCTCTTCCTCATGCTCACAAGTGGACACGTATGCAAAAATACCATCCTACTGATCAAATAATTGGAGATCCACAAGCAGGAGTAACTACTCGTACTTCAGTAAATGAGTGTCTTGTTGCACTTTCTCTTAGCAACATCGAACCCAAAACCGTATCTGAAGCTCTTCGTGATCCAGAGTGGGTTAAAGCAATGCAAGATGAACTCGCGCAATTTGAAAGACTGAAGGTATGGAGATTAGTTCCAAATCCTAGAAAAGATGATCCAATAGGAACAAAGTGGATATTCAAAAACAAAAAGGATGAGAATGGAGTGGTAGTAAGGAATAAAGCTCGACTTGTTGCAAAGGGTTATTGCCAACAACCTGGTGTTGACTTCGACGAAACTTTTGCTCCAGTAGCAAGAATGGAGGCCATTCGGATATTCTTAGCTTATGCCGCATTCAGAAACTTTACTGTGTTTCAAATGGATGTGAAGACTGCTTTCTTGAATGGTGATCTCAAAGAAGAAGTTTACGTTGATCAACCAGAAGGTTTTGTTGATCCTCAAAAGCCAAACCATGTCTACAGGTTAGACAAGGCTCTCTACGGTCTTAAGCAAGCACCCCGAGCATGGTATGATTCTTTAACTACTTTCTTACTAAGAGGTGGCTTTACCAAAGGCACAATTGACCCTACCTTGTTCATTCGCAAACAAGGTAAGCATGTTCTACTTGTTCAAATATATGTTGATGACATTATATTTGGGTCGACCAGTCAAACATTTAGCCGAAACTTTTCATCTCTTATGGTTAATCATTTTGAAATGAGCATGATTGGGGAAATGAATTACTTTTTGGGTCTTCAAATCAAACAATTACCAACTGGTATTTTTATATCACAAGGTAAATACATATATGACATGTTGAAAAAGTTTGATATGACTTCCTGTTCTTCAATTTCTACCCCAATGGCTGCTCGAACAAACATAAATACTGATACAAATGGAAAACCGTTTGACCAAAAGAGATATCGAAGTATGATTGGTTCGTTGTTGTACCTAACAGCATCTCGCCCAGATATAATGTTTGCAACATGTATGTGTGCTAGATATCAAGCTGCTCCAACTGATTTACATTATCAAGCTGTGAAACGAATCTTTCGTTATCTGAAGGGGACACCTGATTTAGGTCTCTGGTATCCAAGGGATACTGGATTCAATCTAACTGCATATTCAGATGCAGATCATGCTGGTTGTAAACTTGATCGCAAGAGCACTTCCGGTACTCTACAATTTTTAGGTGATAAAATTGTGAGTTGGTCATCCAAGAAACAGAATTGTGTATCACTATCAACGGCTGAAGCTGAATATGTAGCAGCGGCTAGTTGTTGTGCTCAAGTTTTATGGATGAAGACACAACTAACTGATTATGGTCTGAAATATGATCATATCCCTATCTATTGTGATTCTCAGAGTGCCATTGCCATTGCAGTCAACTCAGTAAACCACTCTCGCTCAAAGCATATTGATGTTAGATATCATTTTCTCAAAGATCATATTGAGAAAGGTGACATCGAGCTCTACTTTGTGGGTACTGACTTTCAACTTGCAGATTTGTTCACAAAACCATTGGATGAAAAGAGGTTTAACTTTCTCATCTCCAAGCTTGGTATGTTAAATCTTAAACCTTAAACTCTTTTTCCATTTGAAGGAATTCTTGACACATTCCAGAAAATCAAAATACAAAATTTAAAAAAAAAAAAAAAAAAAAAAAAAAAAATCAAATACAAAATTACAAATTTTCAAAATAAACAAAAAGATTTTTATTTTCAGTGGCTTGCATATACTATGTATACAACCCGTTCTTAAATGATATATTTATTTGCAGAGTGTTTTTACATTCTAAGCTTTTGTTAATACAAATTGATATAAGATAACAAGGAATCGAACGCCTTTGTGTACTTCCAAGTGTTCTTATATGAATATGTATGTGTGATAGCAATCAAATTGTTCAAATAAAGTTTTCAAAACTCTCAATTGTTGATATGAGACGCAAAAGATCGAACGCCTTTGTGTACTCCCTTGTTGTCTCATCTTGAACAATTGATTGGGTTAATTCTTTTCTTAAATGTTTTAATTGCCTCCAACGTGTTGTTGTAAGATGCGACTATCAACATTGTTTTTGAACAATTGAACGCCTTTGTGTACTCCCTAGCTGTTTTACTATCAACATTGTTGTTGAAGCAAAACTTTGTGTTTTTCAAATAAAAATCTTGTTCACAATGGACTCTCAAATTTTTCCAAAAATATCACAACAAAGATTTTACTCATTTTTGATCTCACAAAACCATTTTTTGCTCCACCTTTCTATGAAAATTTTTGATCTATTCTTGCATAGATTAAGGAGGAGTTTGTGATTTCAAACACTTTCAAAACTTCAAATGTGTGCCAAATTTTTTTCTTCACACATTTGATGTTTTTCCAATGATTTTTAATCAAATGGAGTTCGGTGATTAGTTTGCACATGAGTGATAAGTATTTCTCAAAATTTACTCCATGAATTTCATCATCGCCGATGAGTTCTAACCCCGGAGTATTCACTTCTTTCATTAGATAGTGAGGGTATTTTGAGAGATGTTGTTTTGTGCAAATAGGATGGAGGGAGTAAAGTCGAAAAGTGAGAGGTTAAGGTGATATGATGTGAGAAAGGGATAAAATAAACAAAAGCCCTCCCTAAATTCTCAAAAAGCCGGGTAAACACGTTACTATCGGATTTCATTTGTTGATTTCTCGATATTGAAGAAGTCTTCATGGACCCAGTGAAGCAATGCACATCTTTTCCTAACCACTCAAGTGTTTCTTAACAAATACTTGTTTCATTTCTCACGGAGATTTTCACATTTCTATTGACTCTTCATTTGGAAGATGTTGATATTGAAAAAGGGCGACATTCTGCTCCAGTCCCCGACTTCATTTCGCTCACGGTGTGTCTAGAGCTATCTGGTTTGGTCATTAAATTGATCATCTTTCATTTTTTTTTTTGAACACATTCGAGTCATATCTTTGTGATCATATTGCTTATCTTTGTGATAAAGCCGGAACATTTGTAGTGATATCTTAATTGATATTCCATGATGATCGAATGGAAATCCTACCAATGCTAACATCTTTTCCAACGTTGAACGTAGGTCTCATAATTACATTTATGTGATTATTGAGTTAACAAGAAGTCTAAGTGACCTCGGTTTTCCCTAAAAAGTCTTTAAGGATAAAATTGTGGTTATCAAATGCTTCGGTAGTGTTAACCATGATTTATATTCTTTGAAGCAATCTCGTGGTTGCAAAGCCGCAGATCGAAATATGTTAGAGAATTGTTTAGTGCATATCTCGATGATACATAGGAAATCCGACAAATGTTATACATCTCAATCGGTCATTTCATTAATCCTTTCGATTTTTGAACATGCTAACGGATCATTCTTATCCGGTATCATTTCTCTTCACACAAACACAGAAAACAACAACACCATAATATAACGTTTGTCCCAACAACTTCAATCTTACGTTTTAGTCACTCCTAGGATCTATTGGGTAGGACTAATGCTTTGGGTTGTTGTTTTGATGGTTGACATTTTTTCATAAGATTATGTTTTTCTTTTTGACTTTTAATCAATCACATTTGTACATAATGACATTGGTTCCCAATTTTGTCATTATGAGGGGGAGAAAATATTATGATTGATTTACTGATTGATAAGGAAACAAGGAGAATAGTTTGTAGTTGGTTGTTTTCAATCGGTTTTTAGGCTTATCAAAGTTCTAGGCTTATCAAAGTTTGTGTATAAGGGGAGAAAATTATTCATGATGTGACAATAGTTTCAGATTTTCACTAGACTTTAGTTGATTGAGATTTTGATTTTAAAAAAAGGGGAATCTGAATTGACGTCAAAGATAAGAATGAAACCAAAGATGAAAAGATTTTCACTCAAGATGCTTCAAAAGTCCAAAGATGCTCCAAAAATGTTTATACTCATGGATTGAGGGGGAGCATAATTACTTCATAAGAGTTTCATTCAAACTTCATTCAATTGCTTACTCTCCAAAGTGTTTGAATTGATATGACAAAGATCAAAGCTTCAAAAAGGATCAGAGATTGGTTAGAAGATTCAAGTCACACACATTTGTTCGACTTCATTATTCTCTTTATTCAAGACTCATACGCATTCATCATTCTCTGTTCTAAAAGAACATTGAGAATCCTCACATGATTTAACTTCAAGAAGTCCAAGACCAAAACCAAGACTGAATCAAGTTCTCCAAAGACAAAAGAGAAAGCTTTGAAGACTTGTTTCAACACACCAATTGTCTTCACCACCGGGCTCATCAAATTCATTCCTACAAGACAATATAACACGTACTTAATTACAATGTATCACTAAGGGGGAGAATGTTAGAAATCCAAAAATAGTGATAAATTGTAATCTAGATTAGAGTAATTTCTTGTTATTAATTCATAGATAAATGATTACTAAGGTTGAGGGGCTAATTGTGACAATTAGCATAATTGTATAATTAGACTATAAATAGCCCTCTCATACCTTAGAGATTATAACTTTTCACATAACATTTGTATAATTTTTCCATAACTTTTAATACCAGTAACACACACACATTGTTACATACGATTCTCTCTCAAAACACACACAAACACCAAGAACACACACTATCCAAACCGCCATTGATGAATTGAATTCAGTGATAGAAATCGTGTTTTAACAGTGCTTGACCATGAAAAGGCATCAAATATGGTCAGAAACATTACAGATGAGGAAATAAAGCAGGCTATGTTTAGTATTGGGGAGAATAAAGCGCCCGGACCTGATGGGTATACTTCAGCCTTTTTCAAAAGTTCCTGGAATATTGTTGGTAGTGAGGTATGTCTAGCAATACATGAATTCTTTCGAAATGGGAAGATGCTGCAACAGATTAATCATACTATCATTGCTTTGATCCCAAAGGTTACCACACCCTCCTCTATTAATGACTATCGTCCTATATCTTGTTGCAACACCATTTATAAATGTATAAGCAAGATTATTACGAATAAAATAAAGGAAGGCTTGCATGATATTGTTAGTATAAACCAGTCGACGTTTGTACCAAGGAGACTTATTTCAGACAATATATTACTCACTCAGGAGTTAATGCATAACTATCATAGGAATGTTGGCTTCCCAAGATGTGCGTTTAAGATTGACATTCAGAAAGCTTATGATACCGTTGACTGGAAGTTCTTAAAAGAGGTTTTGTTTGGTTTTGGTTTTCACCCAACTATGATTAAATGGATCATGGCTTGTGTCTCCACGACATCCTTTTTCATTATGCATTAATGGCAACCTACATGGGTATTTTCGAGGGAAGAAAGGATTGAGACAGGGTGACCCTATGTCGCCATATCTATTTACCCTGGTTATGGAAGTACTAACACTTATATTGAATAATTATGTATCTTTGGCTTCTAATTTCAGGTACCATAACAAATGTGAGAAACAGAGCATTATTAATTTGTGCTTTGCGGATGATCTATTTATTTTCTCACGGGGTGATACTAGTTCAGTAAAAGTCATCTTGGAATCTATTAATAGGTTCAAAGATATGTCAGGATTAGTGCTGTTAGAAATATAATTGTAGTAGTTGATTTGTTTATCTTTATGTAAATTGTACTTATATTGAATAATTATGTATCTTTGGCTTCTAATTTCAGGTACCATAACAAATGTGAGAAACAGAGCATTATTAATTTGTGCTTTGCGGATGATCTATTTATTTTCTCACGAGGTGATACTAGTTCAGTAAAAGTCATCTTGGAATCTATTAATAGGTTCAAAGATATGTCAGGATTAGTGCTGTTAGAAATATAATTGTAGTAGTTGATTTGTTTATCTTTATGTAAATTGTACTTATATTGTAATGTAGTTAATATGGAAGGGGGCATAGTGTAAATTGTTCATATGTATATAAACCCCCTCGATAATGCAAAATGTAACCTTTGAACCCATTAATGTAAACTAAACTTTCCCTGCCATCTCTACTTTCTCTCTCTACACTCTCTCGCTAAAACCTCCATTAACACACACTAAAACACACACTAAAGCTCAAATTCTATACTTTACATTTGGTATCAGAGAACAATCAGCATATCTGAACGATCCACAAGCTTAATTGAAGCTTAAATTGTGCTTATTTTCTGGAATTTTGAGTTTTTCTGAAAGTATCATTTGCCGAGATCACTGTTCTAGTGATTTCTGCAAAATTAGTGTGTTTTTCTTCAAACTTTGTTCACCGATCACTTTGTTGATCACTTTGTTATTAGTATATCATCCTTCGTTATCAATTCCAGAGCTTAATTTCAACATTTGATTCGATTTTGAATAAGCTCGGCAAATCGCATGTTTGTGAGGGTTTGATTTCTGGTTGAAATTAGCAGTTAATTTGTTTAAGGATTTGTGCGCATTGAGTTTCTGAACATTTTGATATAAATTTCAAGTTTTAATTCGCAAAAATGAAGGAGAAATCAATGATTTTCAGTAAGCTCGGCGTTTGGGTGTTTGGCTGAACGAAGAAGAAGACCTGTAACCGACTATTTTTTTGTTTTGTGGATACTCGTGTTTGCAGAGGTCGTTGGCTAGTTTTGATCTTATTTGTTCTATTTGCAGAGATTTTATCTCGGCAAATACGTGATTCATAACATTTGGGTTAAGTCTGGAGCTATTTGTTCTATTTGCAGAGTTTTTTGCTCGGCAAATAGCTGTTTCAAGGAATTTTCATTAAGTGTTGGATCTACTTGTTCTATTTGCAGAGATTATTGCTCGGCAAATAGTTGTTTCAAGAAAAGTTGGTTAAGTGTGGTGCTAATTGTCTATTTGCAGAGAATTTTTCTCGGCAAATAGTTGTTTCAAGAAAAGTTGGTTAAGTGTGGTGCTAATTGTGCTGTTTGCAGAGATTTATGCTCGGCAAATACTTGGGTTGGCTGAATTTGGTTAAGTGTTGATTCTATTTACACTGTTTGCAGAGATATTATCTCGGCAAATAGTTATTTCAACAAAATTCGACCAAGTTATTTGAGATCCATTTCTGTTTGTACCATTTGCCGAAGAATTTGCTCGGCAAACAGTTTAAGTTGGTTGTTGATCAGTGTGTTCGTATTGACTTGGCTGATTATACCATTTACAGAAGAAAAAGCTCGGCACTTAGTTGAATTAGACTTGTCAAAATTTTCAATTTCAAGGAAATTGATTCAAAATCATTTTTGATCAATATTCTTCAAGTGGGCAGAAAATAAAATTTTCAAAATTTTTGGTCCATTTGCCGAGATTTTAGCTCGGCATTCAATACAAATAGAAAATCAAAAAAAAATTTCTAAGTCTTTTGGAAATTGTTTGAAATGGCTTCAAGGGAAGCTTTAGCTCTTGGTTCTGAAAGAAGACCTCCTGTGTTGTTTAGAGGTTCATATCCACAATGGAAGAAAAGGTTCTTGAATTGGATAGACAGACAGAAGAATGGGAAACTTCTAAGGAAATCTTACAAGGATGGTCCTGAAATTCCAAAGAATCCAGTGAATGGAGAAGCTTTACCAGAAGAAAGTTGGAATACAGATCAGAGAAATCGTGTTGAGGCTGATCAAATGTCCATTGCTTATCTTTACCAAGCACTTCCAGATGACATCTATTGCAATGTTGACTCATATGAAACCGGAAAAGATATATGGGATGAAGTGGAAAAGCAAATGGAAGGGTCTGATGTTTCAAACACCATAAGATTGTCAACTGTTCTGAATATGTATGAAACATTCAAGCAATAGAAGGGTGAACCATTGAATGAAGTTTACATCAGATTCTGCAATGTAATCAATGAACTGAGAAAGAATGATGTGAAAAGAACTAATATGGAGTTGAACATCAAATTCATCAAAAATCTTGAGGAGGAATGGCAAGTTTATGGCACTCAACTCAATCAGCAATCAGATTTTGGGAAACTAACAATTCATACCTTGTATGAAAAGCTGAAGTTGAATGTTGACGATGTTCTGAGGATCCAAAAGAAGAAAGAAGAAAGTACTCATTCTGATCCACTGTCCTTGGTAGCTGAAAAGAAGTCTTCAAGAGTTGCAAGACAAAACTTTGTTGAATATGAAACTGATTCTGACTCAAGTGAAATGAGTGATTCTGATCTAGATGAAAAGCAAAAACAGATGTACAAGAAACTTGCTTATTTCACAAAAGCTTTTAAGAAGAAATTCTTTAAGAAGAAACCAACCAACAATCAGCTTAGGACTTCATCAGTTTCTTCTTATGCAAAGAATGCAAATGCTCCTAAGTTTGAAACCAAGAAAGAGTTTGTTGGTGGTGAAAAGAAATATGACAATCAGAAGAAGTTTGAGAAGAAGGTCATGGATAAGAGGAATGAGGACAAGAAATGTTACAATTGTGGTCTTCCAGGACACTTTGCCATTATTGCACTAAACCTCGTCAGAAGAACTCGGAGTACTACAAGTACAAACTTCTGCTTGCAAGACAAGAGGAAAGTGGAATTGCTCTTCTAGCTGAAGATGACAAATGGCTACACCTTTCTGATGAAGAGACAGATGAACTTGCAGCAAATGTATGCTTCATGACGAAGATCAAGAAATCAAAGGAGCTAGATGAAGGTGAAGAAAGTTCTTCAGAAGATGATCAGGTAATCACTATTCCAAAGAAAGTGTTACATTACTATATGGATATATGTGATGCAGCTGTGGAACATGGAAAAGGGTTGAGTAAAAAGATTTCAAAATTAACCAAAGATTTGGAAGACAAAGAAAACGAATTTCAAATTTCTAAAGCTAAATTTAATTTACTTCAAACGGATTTTGACAATTTGAAATCTGAAAAAGCTGCAGTCACCTTTACTCCAAATTCCAAACTCCATCTTGAAAAACAATAACTTGAAACCAAAGTTCTTGAGTTAAGCAAGACCGTCAGACAATTACAAGTTGAAAAGACCAATGAGATGTTTCGAGCAAATGCTTTGGCCGAGGACATTGAGTCTTTAAATGTAAAATTGAAAGAATCAACCCCTGATTTGAAGGAATTTGAAGATAAAATTTCTGACCTAAAATATGAATGTTGTATAAAAGATTCTCTTAAACAAAAACTTAATAAAGAAAATGATGAGCTTAAAGCTGAAATCAAGTCTTATCAAGAAAAGTTGTATAAGATTAATAGATCATATCAACAAATCTTTTTGAATAGGCCAAGAAATTCGGAAACTATATTCACTTCAGGGTTGGGTTATGTCAATCCAAAATATTTGCTCGAAGCCCAAGAAGAAATCCCACCATTGTATAAGGAATCTTATTTGAGATGTGGGATGACTGACCAGTTTGTGAGACCAAATGATGGTGATTTTGAGGATGATGATTTTCTAAAAAAGGGTGCAAATGTCTATTTTAACTATGAGTTAATGGATGAGACATATGATTTTTTCAGTCACACTATGCATAAAAGTGAAAAAGATGATCATGAGGTTGAAATACCTGAAATTCTTGAGTCTTTTAAAGAAAAACCATTAGAAGAACCTGTTCAAATTCCAAAACTAGAAAACTTAAGACCTTATGTTTCACAAAAAGTTTTGGAAAAGGTAATAGAGGATTTGAAAAAGTCTCTTGATGAAAAGCAATCTTTAATAGATAATCTGAAGACTCAAAATCACTGTGTCATTGACAAACCCAAATTTGACTCCAAAGTTTGTGAACAACCAGGTTGTTCTATTTGTGAGGTTGTGAAAACTTCAACTCAAACTGGCCGTTCTATTTGTGAAATCGTGAATGCATCTGTGCAAACTGAGTGTGAAGTTGTGCATGTTTTTGTTCAAACTGATAGTGATCTAGATGATTTCTATGATGTTAATGATGTTGATGACTATTTCTTCCCGACTGCTTCTGAGACTGAGTCCTTTACCAAGTTTTCTGAGGGAACTCAAACTTACTTGAATGAAATTGATGCTTTCAAACAGAAGTTTGAAAAAGAAAAAGAACAAAAGTTGAATGTGCTTAAGGAACTTAATAAACTTAAAATGGAATTTAAATTTCAGAAAATTGCACTTCAATCTTTAAAAGAAAAAGACAAAGCATCAATTCCACTCAAGGGAAGTCCTTGTCCGTTTAAGATAAGTGAAGCAAGTGTGAAGTTGGAAACTGATGACATGTCAACATTTTTGGAAGGAAATCATGATTTTGCTCCTGAATTTGAAAAACATTTTGTTCAAAAAGAGGATAAACATGAATTTTATCTAAAAAAGATTCCAAAGTCACACTCTTCACAACCTTCCCCATTTGATAAGTTCAAAAGACCAAAGACCACCACACAACCAAAGTCCAATCAATCACCTAAGACGGATTCAAGACCGAAACCAAACAAAGGTTCCACAGTTTCTAAGAATTCAAAGACTTCTAGACAACCACAGATGACAAAGGTTAAATTTGAACCTAAGTCCCAAGAAGAAGTCAAAACAAGTAGTGGTCCAAAGATTGTCAATAATGAAACTTTCTCATTAGGTAACAAACAACCTCAGCATGTTAGGTATTCTAGTTTTCCTAGGTATTCTCAGAAGACTTCTAAGTGCACTTTACAGGGAGTTAGAGATACAATTTCAGGAATAACTAAATACAAAGATCAGTATGGTTGGTTGTCACCTAATAACATCAAGAAAGTAAACAAGACCACAGAAACCATCAAGAACAAACCTGTCAAGAATAGCAATAACAAATTGTTTGCTAACTCAAAGAATGTTCGTGTTTCAGGTGACTTGTGCTTAACTAGTAGCAGTAAATGGATTCCAAAAGATAGATTCTTGCATGCTACTAGAAAAGTTAAACTTGATGGAAACACTACCCATGTCAAACAAGTGTGGATAGTCCATAGATCAAATACATTAGATGATGCTACTACATCTAGGACTAGTCCTACTTGTATCAAAACTTGTGTATAAACCATTACATTTCTTTGTCTGTAATTCGTATTTGTGTTTTGAACAATTATGTGTGTTTGTTTATTGTTTGAATAAAAAGTTTGCTTGTGTGTCATTTTGCTTGATGATTATATTAATGTGTACTTGCATGTTATCCCTCTAACCTGCAAGGACCCAATTTACATGGGTACCTAAAAGATATTTCTTGTCCTTGCAGGAATACCTCATTTGTGTTTGGTATGTTGACTCGGGATGTTCTCGTCATATGACTGGAAACAAGTCCATCCTTTCGAACTTTGTTGAAAAGTTTATGGGAACCGTCAGATTCGGAAATGATCATATTGCTCCTATTCTCGGTTATGGAGACATTGTTAAAAATGGTGTCACTATCAAGAGAGTTTCTTATGTTGAAGGCCTAGGACACAATCTTTTTAGTGTTGGACAATTTTGTGACAATGATCTTCAAGTATTATTCAGGAGATATGAATGCAAAGTGCAGACTGAAGATGGTGTGGATATTCTTACTGGAACAAGAGACAATAATTTGTTCACTATTGATCTCAACATCATTCCATCTAATTCTTCAGAGATTTGTCTACTTTCAAAAGCAACTGCACAAAACTCTTGGTTATGGCATCGCCGTCTTTCTCATCTGAATTTTCAAACAATTAATGCTCTAGTGGATAAACAACTTGTTGAAGGACTTCCTGATTACAAGTATGAAAGTGAACATGTTTGTCCAGCTTGTGCAATTGGTAAGATGAAGAAAGCTTCACACAAACCAAAGAAGCATCTGAGTACTGAAGGTTCTTTGCACCTTCTACATATGGATTTGTGTGGCCCAATGAAAGTTCAAAGTATCCATGGCAAGCGATACATTCTTGTGATTGTCGATGATTATTCTCGTTATACTTGGGTATTCTTTCTTCATGCAAAAAGTGATGCTCCGAATGTGATAATTGATTTCATCAAGAAAACCCAAGTAAATCTTAAATCATCTGTTAGAATTGTTCGCTCAGACAATGGCACTGAATTCAAGAATTCAACAATTGATTCTTTCTTCAAGTCCATGGGTATTACTCATCAATTTTCCGTTGCCAGGAAAACTCAATAGAATGGAGTAGTTGAACGACGTAATCGAACTCTTATTGAAGCAGCTAGAACAATGCTTGCTTATTCGAAGTTGCCTCCGAATCTATGGGCTGAAGCTGTTGCTACTGCTTGTTTCACTCAAAATAGATCTATCATCAACAAGAGGTTTGATAAAACTCCATATGAGGTAATTAACAAAAGAAAGCCCAATGTGAACTTCTTACACATATTCGGATGTGTTTGTTATGTTCTCAATGATCGAGATAATTTGGGCAAATTTGAACCAAAGGGCGATGAGGCATATTTCATCGGTTATTCAAGAGAATCAATTGCTTATCGTGTATATAACCGAAGAACTACGAGGATCGAAGAGAGTATAAATGTTAGATTTGATGAACTCTCGGGGATGGTTCTTGAACAACATAGTTCAAGACCCGAACTTCAAAGTCCACAAGCTTCCGCAACAAAAACTGATTCAACTGTCAAATCATCATTTTCTACTCCGACTACACAAGATTTGGATATCTTGTTTGAAGAATTTTTCCATGTTCCGACGAAAGTTCCTGAATCTGAAGTGAATACAAATGAACCATCCAGTTCCAATTCTAATGAAATTGTTAGGACCAGTTCACCTGGAACTGGCCAGTCACCAGTTCACACTTGCCAGTCACCAGTTGCATCTGGAGACTAGTGAAACTGGTGACCAAGATGATTTGTCGAGAAATATATTGAAGTCCAGTTGCACCGTACAGTTAACGCAACTGAAGACTTCCTTCAGTTGAGAACTGACCAAGTTGAAGAAGCATTCCAGTTGAAGTCGAAGACAACAAATGGAAGATAGAGAATGGCAATGGCAGCGAAGCCCAGTTGGCATTCTAGTCAGTTACAAACTGGAGACCATCAGTGGAAAGCCCTTACAAAGCTTTACACTGATTACGAGGAATTGACTTGTATGCTTTATGTACCTTTACCCGGATAATAAGCCTTATCTTATTATTTAAGTATTAAAAGGTACATAAAGGTGGTTATGTAAAGTCACTTTAACATGCGACTTTACACTGCTTTTTAAGGAAATTAAATGCTATTCCTTAAATGCTCCCAACCACATTTGTACGACTAAAGTTAACATCCCAATGTTAACTTTGCCTATAAATACAAGTCATTGCACAACCAAGAATTCAAGTATTCGATCTCACAAAGTTATTTCACAAAGACGAATAACTTCACACTTTGCAAACCTGCAATATTCTTGGTGAACTTGTGCAATCTTCTCTCAATCGCTAAAAGGAACATTTCACAACTTTAAGTGTTTCGATTGTCTTGAGAAATTCTGAGTATAGATCAATTGTATTTCATAGGTTGTTAGGATATTTACATTCGTGTATTATCTTGGTTCTGCATCAACCTTGTAATTTGTTTAATATCAATAAATAAATTACACATTGAAAAATACATATTGTCTCATCAAGTTATCTTACAAGTTATTTGTATTATTGCATTGTTCTTTACTTATTGTCTTTTATATAAGTAATCTATCTAGAACTTGGTATATACACACTGCAACTGGTCGTCTCCAGTTCAGTGCATATATTGCAAAGTAACTCCACCATCGACATAGAGGTGTCTTCAGTAGTACCATCTAACGAGTTGGGACATACAAGTGGTATCAAAGCAGAAGGCTAATAAGCTTGCCTAGATCTGCTAAGATGAACACTACTGAAGGTGGAGATGGTTCTGGTTCAGGTGAAAACCCCTCGAATACTAATGCACAACCTTTTCAAAATGTTAACACCAACCCTCCTCCTCCTACTGCCCCAAACCATGTCCATGTACACTACTCTAACACTCCTGTTCTAAAATTTGATGGAAACAGTGAGACATTCGGTACATGGAAGGCTAGAATGCTTTTGCATTTTGGTGGGATTAAAAGGTATATGTTGAAAATCCTTAAGGATGGACCATATATACCCATGTCCCTTGGGGTTAGTCCTCTTCTTGATCCAACTGGAAGAAGAGGTTCAAGGGAAAAGCCAGAAGACCATTGGTCTGATGAGGATCGCAGACTGGTGGACTTGGACACCAGACTGAAAAACATGATCCTTGGGGCTGTACCTGAAGACCTAATTCCAACACTTGTGTTGTTTCCCAGTGCCAAGTCTATGTGGGATGAATTAGTGATTCAATTTGAAGGAGGTGATGACACTATTGTCACCAGAAAAGTTGCTTTGAACAAGAAGTATGAATCCTTCTTTGCCTTGCCTAATGAAAGTCTAACTGGTACATACACCAGATTTTCTAGTCTCATCAATCAGTTGAGAGGATTGGGTGTAGAGAAGGATAAGGATATTCTTCTTGAGAAGTTTTGTGATATTCTTCCTTCCAAATGGGAAAACATGGTTCTTGTCTTGAGACAAGGTAAAACCTTGCACACTCATACTCTTGCATCGCTCTATGGAGCCTTCAGATTCACTGAAGATAATAATGCTGCAAGACTTGTGGCTGAGCAAGATGCCATGAATCATGCCCAGAGTCCCAAGGTTGCTAGTGCAACTGAGCGACCTTGTGCTGCTTTAATGTCTGCTGAGAGTGTCCAGGTACACTCGATGAAGGAGATGTTGAACAGTTTCTTAAACTCTGGACTGACCACTGAAAACAGTGATGGTTGTAATGAAACTGACGATGATGATCTGGTCGCCATGATTGCTAAAACCTTTAATAGGTTTAAGCATAAATCCAAAAGATTTAATGGCCCCAACAATGCTTCCAGCTCCAGCTCTCTGGATAAGACCAATCTTACATGCTATAAGTGTGGCAAGAAAGGTCATTTTATGAAGGAATGCAGATCTAGTCAGTTGAACAACCAAACTGGCCCCTCTGTCCCTAATTTTAATCGGCCTGATGATAGCTACAAAGCTAAATACAAGAAGCTTAAGGCCCAGATTGCCCTCCTGTCCATGGAAAAGCAAAAGGATCAGTGCTTAATGGCACAAACTGAGGGAAAATGGGAGTACTCTGATGACTCATCTGATGATGAAGAAGAGGAAAGGGACATGTGCTTCATGGCCTTGGAAGATCAACAACAGCAACATGTGGTGAAAGAAGATGTCATCTCTGGAAGATGGGTGGACATCATACTGAAGAAGGTATGTGACTATAATAACCAGGTTGACCCTGAACTAAAACTGGACCTAGCTGAATCATTAAGTGGTGATTTGGCATTTGTGGAAACTGTAAGAGCTGATAGTGAAAGATATCTTGACACTATCCTAATTGAACTGAACAATGTTAAACCACAACTAAATGATTTGCAAAGCGTCTAGTTGGCTCTCAAGGAGTCAGTTTTAAAGATTGAGGCTTTAGAACTTGATAATCAAAAACTATTTTCTGATCTTGAAAAAGAACAAAAGATTATCAAGTCATGGGTAAAAGCATCTGGCAAAAACTATGATGCATTTTCAAGAACTATCGATGCCCAGAAGAATGCATGGAAATCTGGAGATCTGGAGATGGCAGCTCTCATGCCAGATCTTCATGCATTGCCTCCAGCTCTCAAGGTTGAAACACCTTATGATCAACCTGAAGCTGTTGAAACTGAAACCTTTGAGACCACCCCCTTTGAGGTTAAAACTGGAGCCGAACAGGCTAAAGCTCCAGTCAAAAAGGCCACTGGTAACAAGCCTTTACCTCAAAAGTCTAAGGTGCCCAAGACCCGACAGACTAAAGCACCAGTTGAACCTAGGTCCAAGGTTCAACTGCCTGAAGAAAATAATATTTTGGTTAATCTGGAAAGTCAACTCCAACTTTTGTCTCGGCAGGTTCAGAGTTGTACTGCCCGGATTAACAATCTGGAAGGAGGTTTATTACCTCCAGTTTTCAAACAAAATATTAAAACACTCCCTTCAATACCTAAACAAAAGAATGTTCCTTCTGGAACAAAATCTGGTAAAATTAAAGGGAGTAAGTATCAAATACCAATTGTTTTTACTCCTGCACCTAGAGCTGGTGATAATGCTCCAGATACAGCCTCCAGTTCAACACCTCAACAATCAACTGTGGCTTCTGTAGAGAAGTCCAGTGGACCCATCAAGAAAAGATGGGTTCACAAAAAGAACTAATGATTTTTGTGTGTGTATAGGGCGATCGAACGAAAAATATCTGGTATCTGGACAGCGCTGCTGGCCGGACTATGACCGGATCTAAGCCCCTACTGGAAGAGTTCACTGTCCAAGATGGACCGACAGTGACATTTGGTAACGATCAATCTGGAAAGACTGAAGGATATGGTGTGCTCAATAATGGACAAGTCGAATTCAAAAGAGTTGCATTTGTGAATGGTTTGAAATACAACCTGATCAGTGTCAGCCAACTTTGCGATGATGGCTTCAGAGTATTGTTCGATATTGCACAAGGCACCATATTTAACAAGGATTGGAAAGTGGTGATGATTGCACCAAGAAAAGAAAATGTGTACATCATGGATATGGAACCAGCTCCAAAAGAGCAATGTTTCTATACCAAAGCTGATGAGGACACCAACTGGCTATGGCATAAAAGATTATCCCATCTTAATTTCAAAAGTATTAACAAGTTGTCTCGCAAGCAACTGGTTGATGGGATACCTCAAATTTTCTTCAATAAGGAAAAGCCATGTCCAGGGTGTGAGATGGGTAAGCAGAAGAGAGCCAGTTTTAAAACTAGGCAAAATTTTAGCATCACTGAACCTCTTCACATGCTACATATGGATCTTTTTGGTCCAGTGAATGTTCAAACTAGAGCTGGAAAGAAGTACACTCTAGTTTTGGTTGATGAATTCACCAGATACAGCTGGGTGGTATTCATCAGATCCAAAAGTGATGCATCTGCTGAAATCATCTCTCTCATTAAAAGAATTGAGCTCAAGTATACTCGAAAAGTTTGTCAATTGCGAAGTGATAATGGTATTGAATTCCAAAACAAAGTACTTGAAACATTTTGCAATGACACTGGCATCTCTCAAAACTTCTCATCAGTTCACTCTCCAGAGCAAAATGGAGTTGTTGAAAGAAAGAATCGTACACTGATAGAAGCAGCCAGAAGTATGCTATCTGAATCTGGTCTTCCCACCAGTTTTTGGGCTGAGGCAGTTGCAACTGCTTGTCACACCCAAAACCGGTCAGTCTATATCAAGAGACATAAGAAGACTGCCTATGAAGTACTCAGGAATCGTAAACCAAATATTGGATACTTCCATGTATTTGGTTGTCCAGTTTATATACTAAACAATTCCAGTCAGCTTGGAAAGTTTGATGCAAAAGCTGATGAAGGGGTATTTTTAGGCTATTCAGATATTCGAAAGGCCTTTAGAGTTTATAATTATAGACTCCAAAAGGTGCATGAGACAATTCATGTCACATTTGATGAGTCAACTGAAGCAATCAACAAGAGACCAAGCCTTGATATTTCTCCAGTCATTCCAATTAATTTTGGTGAAACTGACCAAGTTCATCGGTCAGTTGTTTCACCAGAAGATGCTTCCAGTTACAACAAACTGGAACCAGTTAAGAAGAAGAACACCTCCAGTGACACATCATTTTATCCTTCTATCAACTTTAACTTACCACAAGAATTGGTAATTGGATCTGATGTACGTGCCATTCCAATATCAGCACCAGTTCAAACACCTACCTCTCCAGTTCTTCATGAAATGCCTTCAACTGAGGAATTTCATGATGCTAATCGAGACCTCATTGACTCTGATGAGGATGTAGAAGTTGTTTGGACTGATCCTTCTCCAGATGCTGCTGCAACTGAAGAAGATCTCCAGGTGACTTGCACTGATATTGTAGTACACCAGCCTAGTCAATACACTAGATGGACTAAAGCCCACCCAATTGAACAGATTGTGGGTGATCCAACTAGTGGGGTTCAGACTAGAAGAGCCACCAGTGAGCAATGCTTAAACGTCACCTTCTTATCTTTAATTGAACCAAAGAAGATTGACGAGGCTTTGGCAGACCCAAGCTGGGTGGAAGCTATGCAAGAAGAGCTCCTCCAGTTTGAAAGGAACAATGTTTGGGAGCTTGTTCCTTGTCCACCAGGGTTAAAGAAAGAACCTATTGGTACCAGATGGGTCTACCGAAACAAAATGGATGAAGATGGCCATGTTGTAAGAAACAAGGCCAGACTAGTTGCCCAGGGTTATTGTCAAGCAGAGGGCGTTGACTTTGATGAAACTTTTGCTCCAGTTGCAATACTTGAAGCCATAAGAATATTTTTGGCTTATGCAGCCCATCTGCAGTTCAAGGTCTTCCAGATGGATGTCAAAAGTGCGTTCCTTAATGGAACATTGGAAGAAGAAGTTTATGTTAAGCAGACTCCAGGTTTCATCGATGAGAAGCATTCTCATTGGGTTTATAGACTGAACAAAGCATTGTATGGTCTAAGACAAGCCCCAAGAGCCTGGTATGATACTTTAACTAAACATCTTCTTAAAAATGGCTTTCAAAGAGGTGCAATAGATAATACCTTGTTTATCTTGAAAGAAAGAGGTAATATCTTATTGGTACAAATTTATGTTGATGACATTATTTTTGGTTCAACTGATGATGCAATGTGTAAAAAGTTTTCTAAAATCATATCATCTGAGTATGAGATGAGTTTAATGGGTGAATTAACATTTTTCTTAGGTCTTCAGATTAAGCAAACTAAAAATGGAATTTTCATAAACCAAGGAAAATATGTCAGAGATTTGTTAAGAAAATACAAATATGATTCAATCCCATCAAAAAACACACCTATTGCAGCACCATTGAATTTGGACTCTGACCCAACTGGCAAACCAGTTAACATAACTGACTATAGAGGTATGGTTGGTTCACTGATGTACTTAACTGCCAGTCGACCAGATATAATGTTTGCAACATGTTTATGTGCCAGGTTTCAGGCTAACCCTAAAGAATCACACTTGCACGCTGTAAAGCGTATCTTTAGATACCTGAAAGGGTGTCCTAATCTTGGTCTTTGGTACCCCAAAGATTAGATCTAATGGGTTATTCAGATTCTGATCATGCAGGTTGTAAGATAGATAGAAAATCAACAACTGGTGGTTGTCATTTCCTTGGAGGAAAACTGGTAAGTTGGACCAGCAAGAAGCAGACTTCAGTCTCTATGTCCACTGCTGAGGCAGAGTACATTTCTGCGGCCAGTTGCTGTGCCCAGATTCTCTGGATCAAGAACCAGTTACTAGATTATGGTCAAAAGTTTACTAAGACCCCAATCTTTTGTGACAAACACCAGTGCTATTGCTATATCTCACAACCCAGTGATGCACTCAAAAACAAAGCATATTGACATCAGGTATCATTTCATTCGAGATCATGTTATGAAAGGAGATATTGAAATTCATTTCATCCCCACTGACAAACAGTTAGCTGATGTTTTTACTAACCTCTCGATGAGAAAACCTTTAAACATCTCATCAGCGAACTGGGAATGTTAAACCCTTAACTGGAGCTTTCTTTGTTATTGAACGCGTCAGTGACACTGATGAAGTTCTCCAGTTGTGGAGGTCCAGATAATCTTTGCTCGCCAGGCTATCGAATGCCTTTGTGATACTATCTTGGCACTAATTGATTTCTGGATCATCATTTTAGGGGGAAAGACTCAAAATAATTTTCTGACTAAAATTCGTTTTTGTTTGAAAATGCAACTGGAGAACTCTTCAGTTGGAAACTGGTACTGGACTGATCCTCCAGTTTATAAATACTTGGTCAATATGTGTGACACGTGATGATACTCGAGTGTTTTAAACCACTTGATATCATGATCTGACGTGTTTGAAACCATTTTAGTACTTGACAACTGTTTGTATTGGGAAAACTAAAGTAAGTGGGCGCGTGGGTAAGATAAGCCGTCGTAGCATTTAATGCTGACATGGAAGCATTTAATGTTTACATGGCAAATTATTATTTTATTTCAAAATTCAAACCAACTTTTGTGAAAATATCTTCAAAAAGGGATTTTGTTTATTAAAATATAATTTTGGTGTTTCATTGGGATCTTGAATCCTTATAAATACTTTTGGAGCCGATCTCCAAAACCTTCTAACCAGGGTGGAGGAGATTCAGAAGACACTTGACAAGAACACCAAGTCCTTCTCCAGATACCACAAAGATCATTTGACAAACATTAAGGTGGTCGATCTGGGGATAAACAAGTTTTCATCTAATGAAGACTTGGTGTTCAAAAAGCTTAATGAGTTGGTCACTGGCTGCAACAATCTGGCTGGTACTCTAAAGGAAGCCTTTGACCTAACTCACTCCAAGGTCTCCAGTTCCATTTCTAATCTACTTGGCAACACTGTTCGAACTTCTGAAGTGGATCTGAAGGAAATTGAGAGGCAGGTCAAGGAACTTATTGAAAGACCTGGCCTAGATGTAACTGGCCTTGGAGAGCAGTTGATGACTTCGGTTGGTCAGAAAATAGAGGATACGTTGGGTGCTAGAGAAGAGCAATTGGTTGAAAGGGTGATGTCTGAGATCACCAAGCTGGCCACTCCTCAGGTTGATCTGGCCCCACTTACCAGTGAGATCAATCAGTTGAGAGGCAGCATAGAAAGTTTAAACACCCAAGTATCTCTACATGCTCAATCTATAGAGAAACTGACAACTGAAGTGGAAAATCTGAAGAAGATGGATGATGAAGTTAAGGATAAGGTTGTCTCAGGTTTGGATGAGGACTCCAAGATCTTGAATGAATTGAAAACTGGTAAAGACCAAGTTCTTGCAAATGTCTTGACCCAGTCCAAGGAGACGAACCATTTATGGAGGTCCTTCAGGATGATGTGTGGCATTTTCAAAGAGTGTAAGGACATGCAGTCGTGGCAGCCTCTTGACCGGTTGCCATCTCACCCCTCTGAATGGGAAGCAATTAGGGCAGGTCTAGATGCTGCCAAGGGGGAAAGAACAGTCCTTACACGACCAGTTGCACCTGGAAGGACTCCATCTGGATCTGAAAGAGAATTGGTTGTGGCTACCAGTACTGAAGCTGGTGAGCAGAGTGATAGGGGGAATGTTGGTTTGGACAAAGGTAAAGGTTTAGCTGGTGATGCATCTGCCCAGCCGGCCACTGGTGAAATGTTAGAAACTGGTAATGCTGACATACTACCTCCAGTTTCAGATAGTGATAGTAGAAACTTGGCTAGACTTGGTAATGACATCAAAGAAAGAAAGAAAATGAAACAAAGAAACCAAGTTGAGGCCAGGGCACATCTTGCTCAGATTAAGTTGCTGGATATGAGTGATGCCAATCTACTGGGTATCACTAAGGATGAGTATGTTAGGGTTAAGAATGATCCTAGGATAGTTGACCAGTTGAATGAAATGTTAGATGTAGAACTGGATAACCCTTCGCCTTTCAAAATATTGCGTATAGACACTATCATGAGGATGAAGCTGAATTCGATGCCAGGAGCTTAAACATTTCAGTGGAGAAGGCAAAAGAGATTAGGGCCAGTGGGATTCTTAAGAGAATTGCAAATGTTAAAAAGGTTGTGAAGGATGTATTGAATCCACCAAGAAGAAGGATTCCACAACCAAGAAGACCACTGACAAGAGATGCAAGAGATGCTGACCTTAGCACATTCGTTGAATCAACTGGCGAGGTATCCAATGAAGACATTAAGTCCGCTGTACTGGCTGCTGGTGCTGGGAGTATAAAAATCACAAATGAATCTGAAGCTAGAAACTACTACTCCCAGATCATGTCAACCAGAAGACATAGTGGTACTATTAATGGTGTCAATGTTACAATCAAGCCAGGCACCAAGGTTTTTAAAATCGAAGTTAAGTATACTGGTGGGCCACTGGTTAGAACTGATGATCCTAGTGCTATGCAGTATGGGTTCAGCGAATGGGTGGAGATGGTAAATGTTTTGGATGCTAAGGCACAAAAGAATAGGTTCGAGAAAGCATGGGTTAACTTTCTAAGGGGGAAGATTCAACATAAAGAAAATCTTGAGCAAAAGTTGAATATTGACCCTGAAGATACTCTGCTTATCTCTTCAGTTGCCAAGAGAAGAAGAACTGGCGAAGGGCCATCTCATTAAGTTCTTTCTTCAGTTTATCTACTTGTAATTTGTATTTACATTCTGTAACTTGTATAAATTTCATTCCCTTGTATAAATGAAGTTACCAGTTTGTAAACACAAGGTAGATAATAGATTAAAATCTAACAAACCTAAAAGAAAAACCTAAGGCATTTATTGATCTATAAAAATGCCTTAGATAACTTAAATAGATTTAAATCGAACAAGTCCTTCCAGTTCACACTTGTACAGATACAAGAACTAGAAAAGACTTAGACTATATTTCTAGACAAATAGGGGGAATTTGTTAGGACCAGTTCACCTGGAACTGGCCAGTCACCAGTTCACACTTGCCAGTCACCAGTTGCATCTGGAGACTAGTGAAACTGGTGACCAAGATGATTTGCACCGTACAGTTAACGCAACTGAAGACTTCCTCCAGTTGAGAACTGACAAAGTTGAAGAAGCATTCCAGTTGAAGTCGAAGACAACAAATGGAAGATAGAGAATGGCAATGGCAGCGAAGCCCAGTGGCATTCTAGTCAGTTACAAACTGGAGACCATCAGTGGAAAGCCCTTACAAAGCTTTACACTGATTACGAGGAATTGACTTGTATGCTTTATGTACCTTTACCCGGATAATAAGCCTTATCTTATTATTTAAATATTAAAAGGTACATAAAGGTGGTTATGTAAAGTCACTTTAACATGCGACTTTACACTGCTTTTGAAGGAATTAAATGCTATTCCTTAAATGCTCCCAACCACATTTGTACGGCTAAAGTTAACATCCCAATGTTAACTTTGCCTATAAATACAAGTCATTGCACAACCAAGAATTCAAGTATTCGATCTCACAAAGTTATTTCACAAAGACGAATAACTTCACACTTTGCAAACCTGCAATATTCTTGGTGAACTTGTGCAATCTTCTCTCAATCGCTAAAAGGAACATTTCACAACTTTAAGTGTTTCGATTGTCTTGAGAAATTCCGAGTATAGATCAATTGTATTTCATAGGTTGTTAGGATATTTACATTCGTGTATTATCTTGGTTCCGCATCAACCTTGTAATTTGTTTAATATCAATAAATAAATTACACATTAAAAAATACATATTGTCTCATCAAGTTATCTTACAAGTTATTTGTATTATTGCATTGTTCTTTACTTATTGTCTTTTATATAAGTAATCTATCTAGAACTTGGTATATACACACTGCAACTGGTCGTCTCCAGTTCAGTGCATATATTGCAAAGTAACTCCACCATCGACATAGAGGTGTCTTCAGTAGTACCATCTAACGAGTTGGGACTTATAGAAATGGATCCCAATGAGTGTTCACCATCACAATCATCAGATGTTAATTCTTCATCTGATTCTCCTCCACCTACTGATAATTCTGAGTTGCATACTCAACCTCAACATACTTCTCAAGTGACAAATCCGTCAACCAATCCTGAAGATTATGATCCCGATGACTTTGTTGAACCAATTGCTACTTCATTTGAACAATTGTCAGAACAACATACTCCTGATTTTATTGATTCTGAAGAATCTGGTGATCCACTAGATCCAATTCCTCATACAACCAAATGGACTAGAGCTCATCCAATTTCTCAAGTAATTGGTAACCCAACAACTGGAGTTCAGACAAGATCCGCATCCGCGAATGAATGTCTGTTTGTGAATTTTCTGAGAATTGTTGAACCAAAGACAGTGAATGAAGCTCTAAGTTGTCCAGATTGGGTGAAAGTAATGCAGGAAGAACTGAATCAATTTTAACGTCTTGAGGTGTGGAAATTGGTTCCCAATCCTTACAAGAATAAGGAGCCAATTAAGACCAAATAGATTTTCAAGAACAAAAAGGATGAAACTGGAGTTGTTGTACGAAACAAAGCACGATTGGTTGCAAAGGGATATTGTCAACAAGATGGAATTGATTACGATGAGACATTCGCACCAGTTGCACGAATTGAGGCCATTCGGATGTTTCTTGCCTATGCTGCCTACAAGAATTTCACAGTATACCAGATGGATGTCAAAACTGCCTTCTTAAATGGGGTTCTCAAAGAAGAAGTGTATGTTGAACAACCTGAGGGATTTGTGAATTCAAAACATCCGACCTATGTTTACAGGTTAGATAAGGCTTTATATGGTCTGAAACATGCCCCTCGTGCATGGTATGATGCTCTCTCTTCTTATCTTGTGAAATCTGGTTTTAGCAAAGGTTCGATTGACACTACCTTGTTTATCAAACGACAAGGGAGTGACATCATTTTAATCCAGATTTATGTTGACGACATATATTTCGGGTCAACTAACCCTAAATACTGCAAGAATTTTTCTGCTTTAATGATCAGTAAATTTGAAATGAGCATGATGGGTGAATTAAACTTTTTCCTTGGTCTTCAAGTCAAACAATTGTCAAATGGTACTTTTATTTGTCAAACTAAGTACATTCTTGACATGTTGAAAAAGTTTGATATGATGAATTGTCAACCAATTGGGACACCCATGGAAGCTCGAACAAAGATGAATGCTGATTTAAAAAAGATATCGCAGTATGATAGGTTCACTCATGTATTTGACTGCGAGTCGACCGGATACTATGTTCGCCATATGCATGTGTGCCAGGTACCAGGTCAATCCTAAGGAAAGTCATTTCCAGGCCGTCAAACGGATTTTCCGATACCTGAAAGGCACTGTGAACCTTGGTCTCTGGTATCCAAGGGATACCGGGTTTCAGTTGATTGCATATTCGGATGCTGACCATGCAGGTTGTAAGCTTGATCGAAAGAGTACTTCTGGGAGTGTACAGTTTTTGGGGGATAGATTAGTCAGTTGGTCTTCGAAGAAACAGAATTGTGTATCCACATCTACTGCAGAAGCTGAGTACGTTGCTACAGCAAGCTGTTGTTCACAAGTTCTTTGGATGAAGACTCAGTTGACTGATTATGGATTTCAGTTCAACAGAATTCCCATCTACTGTGACTCTAAGAGTGCTATTGCTATTTCTTGCAACCCGGTACAGCACACTAAGACCAAGCACATAGATGTTCGGTATCATTTTCTTAAAGATCATGTCGAGAAAGGTAACATCGAACTCTATTTTGTCCCGACAGACTACCAACTTGCTGACCTTTTCACCAAACCTCTGGATGAACAAAGGTTTAATTTCCTTAAAACCAAGTTGGGAATGCTAGATTTACAAACTTAAATGCTTCCATGCCATGTATTCTATGTTAATTTTATGTTTCAAACATTGATGTGTTTTAATTGTTATTACATGCAATGTTTGAGGGGGAGAAAAAGGGTAGAATGCATGATTTTAGGGGGAGTTTGTAAATTTACTGTTTTGATATATGCTTAATTTGAGGGGGAGTGTGCAAATGCATGTGAATATTTGTTTGCTTATCTAGTTTGTGTAAATTTTTTATTTTTTGTTTTATTTGTTTAAATCTTTTTTATTTTTATATGTGTTTGTTTTAAAACTGAAAAACCAAATACAAAATTTTAAAATTTTAAAAGATAAAAAGATTTTTTTTGTTTTTGTTTTATATTAAAATTTTCTGTTAAGTCTCAAATTGACCATTTGCAGAGCTTTTTGCTCGGCAAATCAACATTTTGTTGAAAATTTTCTTTTAAGTCTCAAATTGACCATTTGCAGAGCTTTTTGCTCGGCAAATCAACATTTTGTTGAAAATTTTCTGTTAAGTCTCAAATTGACCATTTGCAGAGCTTTTTGCTCGGCAAATCAACATTTTGTTGAAAATTTTCTTTTAAGTCTCAAATTGACCATTTGCAGAGCTTTTTGCTCGGCAAATCAACATTTTGTTGAAAATTTTCTGTTAAGTCTCAAATTGACCATTTGCAGAGCTTTTTGCTCGGCAAATCAACATTTTGTTGAAAATTTTCTGTTAAGTCTCAAATTGACCATTTGCAGAGCTTTTTGCTCGGCAAATCAACATTTTGTTGAAAATTTTCTGTTAAGTCTCAAATTGACCATTTGCAGAGCTTTTTGCTCGGCAAATCAACATTTTGTTGAAAATTTTCTGTTAAGTCTCAAATTGACCATTTGCAGAGCTTTTTGCTCGGCAAATCAACATTTTGTTGAAAATTTTCTTTTAAGTCTCAAATTGGACCATTTGCAGAGCTTTTTGCTCGGCAAATCAACATTTTGTTGAAAATTTTCTTTTAAGTCTCAAATTGACCATTTGCAGAGCTTTTTGCTCGGCAAATCAACATTTTGTTGAAAATTTTCTGTTAAGTCTCAAATTGACCATTTGCAGAGCTTTTTGCTCGGCAAATCAACATTTTGTTGAAAATTTTCTGTTAAGTCTCAAATTGACCATTTGCAGAGCTTTTTGCTCGGCAAATCAACATTTTGTTGAAAATTTTCTGTTAAGTCTCAAATTGACCATTTGCAGAGCTTTTTGCTCGGCAAATCAACATTTTGTTGAAAATTTTCTGTTAAGTCTCAAATTGACCATTTGCAGAGCTTTTTGCTCGGCAAATCAACATTTTGTTGAAAATTTTCTTTTAAGTCTCAAATTGACCATTTGCAGAGCTTTTTGCTCGGCAAATCAACATTTTGTTGAAAATTTTCTGTTAAGTCTCAAATTGACCATTTGCAGAGCTTTTTGCTCGGCAAATCAACATTTTGTTGAAAATTTTCTTTTAAGTCTTGAATTGCCATTTGCCGAGGTATTTGCTCGGCAAATGCTATGTTTGTTCATAATCATTTTCAAATCTTCATAAGTCTGGAAAAACATGTTCATATTTTGACTTAACAAAATTTCAGATCAAAAAGGCCATTTGCCGAGGTTTTTGCTCGGCAAATACATGTTTTCTCAAATCTTTCAAAATCTTGTTTGTCAAACAAAACTCAAGTCAAAATTTTCAAAGTATTGAATTGGCCATTTGCAGAGCTTTTTGCTCGGCAAATAAACATTTTGTTGAAAATTTTCTTTTAAGTCTCAAATTGGCCATTTGCAGAGCTTTTTGCTCGGCAAATCAACATTTTGTTGAAAATTTTCTGTTAAGTCTCAAATTGACCATTTGCAGAGCTTTTTGCTCGGCAAATCAACATTTTGTTGAAAATTTTCTGTTAAGTCTCAAATTGACCATTTGCAGAGCTTTTTGCTCGGCAAATCAACATTTTGTTGAAAATTTTCTTTTAAGTCTTGAATTAGCCATTTGCAGAGATTTTATCTCGGCAAATGCTTAAAAAATTTTCAAAGTATTGAATTGGCCATTTGCAGAGCTTTTTGCTCGGCAAATCTTAAAAAATTTTCAAAGTATTGAATTGGCCATTTGCCGAGGCTTTTTGTCGGCAAATCTAAAAAATTTTCAAAGTATTGAATTGGCCATTTGCAGAGCTTTTTGCTCGGCAAATCAACATTTTGTTGAAAATTTTCTGTTAAGTCTCAAATTGACCATTTGCAGAGCTTTTTGCTCGGCAAATCAACATTTTGTTGAAAATTTTCTGTTAAGTCTCAAATTGACCATTTGCAGAGCTTTTTGCTCGGCAAATCAACATTTTGTTGAAAATTTTCTGTTAAGTCTCAAATTGACCATTTGCAGAGCTTTTTGCTCGGCAAATCAACATTTTGTTGAAAATTTTCTTTTAAGTCTTGAATTAGCCATTTGCAGAGAAATTTGCTCGGCAAATCAATCTTTTTGAAGAAATTTTTCTTAAGTCTTGAAATCTCAATGTATCATTTGCAGAGATTTTATCTCGGCAAATGCTTAAAAAATTTTCAAAAAGACTTGATCCTATTTTTCTTGATTAAAATCTAATATGCCATTTGCAGAGATTTTATCTCGGCAAATGCACATATTGTCATTGAAATATTCCTTTAAACATTTGTCAACATTATTGTTGATCAAATCAAAGGAGTTTTCATATATTCAATGAAGTCCAGTCTGAAATGCTCATTTGCCGAGGTTTTTGCTCGGCGTTTACGAGACTTCACTTCAATACTCGATGACTTGAATCAATGGTCCCTGATCTGCTATATTCTCGTGTTTGCCGAGGTTTTTGCTCGGCAAATCAACATTTTGTTGAAAATTTTCTGTTAAGTCTCAAATTGACCATTTGCAGAGCTTTTTGCTCGGCAAATCAACATTTTGTTGAAAATTTTCTTTTAAGTCTTGAATTAGCCATTTGCAGAGAAATTTGCTCGGCAAATCAATCTTTTTGAAGAAATTTTTCTTAAGTCTTGAAATCTCAATGTATCATTTGCAGAGATTTTATCTCGGCAAATGCTTAAAAAATTTTCAAAAAGACTTGATCCTATTTTTCTTGATTAAAATCTAATATGCCATTTGCAGAGATTTTATCTCGGCAAATGCACATATTGTCATTGAAATATTCCTTTAAACATTTGTCAACATTATTGTTGATCAAATCAAAGGAGTTTTCATATATTCAATGAAGTCCAGTCTGAAATGCTCATTTGCCGAGGTTTTTGCTCGGCGTTTACGAGACTTCACTTCAATACTCGATGACTTGAATCAATGGTCCCTGATCTGCTATATTCTCGTGTTTGCCGAGGTTTTTGCTCGGCAAATCAACATTTTGTTGAAAATTTTCTTTTAAGTCTCAAATTGGCCATTTGCAGAGCTTTTTGCTCGGCAAATCAACATTTTGTTGAAAATTTTCTTTTAAGTCTTGAATTAGCCATTTGCAGAGAAATTTGCTCGGCAAATCAATCTTTTTGAAGAAATTTTTCTTAAGTCTTGAAATCTCAATGTATCATTTGCAGAGATTTTATCTCGGCAAATGCTTAAAAAATTTTCAAAAAGACTTGATCCTATTTTTCTTGATTAAAATCTAATATGCCATTTGCAGAGATTTTATCTCGGCAAATGCACATATTGTCATTGAAATATTCCTTTAAACATTTGTCAACATTATTGTTGATCAAATCAAAGGAGTTTTCATATATTCAATGAAGTCCAGTCTGAAATGCTCATTTGCCGAGGTTTTTGCTCGGCGTTTACGAGACTTCACTTCAATACTCGATGACTTGAATCAATGGTCCCTGATCTGCTATATTCTCGTGTTTGCCGAGGTTTTTGCTCGGCAAACAGTTAAAATTGCTTTTCTTTATTTTTTATTCTAAGTTTTTTTATTATTATTATTTGTGTTGATTTTAAAATGTATGTATGTATGTGTGTATTGTGTTTGTCTATATAATATTTCATAAGTGTTGGGGTAAGAAGCAAGGTATCGAACGCCTTTGTGTACTACCTTTGTTTTCTTATCTTTTAATACTTATGTGATTCTATATATCGTCATGTTTCGTATATATATTAGGGTGAGAAGCAAGGTATCGAACGCCTTTGTGTACTACCTTTGTTTTCTTATCTTTTAATACTTATGTGATTCTATATATCGTCATGTTTTGTATATATATTAGGGTGAGAAGCAAGGTATCGAACGCCTTTGTGTACTACCTTTGTTTTCTTATCTTTTAATACTTATGTGATTCTATATATCGTCATGTTTCGTATATATATTAGGGTGAGAAGCAAGGTATCGAACGCCTTTGTGTACTACCTTTGTTTTCTTATCTTTTAATACTTATGTGATTCTATATATCGTCATGTTTTCGTATATATATTAGGGTGAGAAGCAAGGTATCGAACGCCTTTGTGTACTACCTTTGTTTTCTTATCTTTTAATACTTATGTGATTCTATATATCGTCATGTTTTCATATATATTAGGGTGAGAAGCAAGGTATCGAACGCCTTTGTGTACTACCTTTGTTTTCTTATCTTTTAATACTTATGTGATTCTATATATCGTCATGTTTCATATATATTAGGGTGAGAAGCAAGGTATCGAACGCCTTTGTGTACTACCTTTGTTTTCTTATCTTTTAATACTTATGTGATTCTATATATCGTCATGTTTTGTATATATATTAGGGTGAGAAGCAAGGTATCGAACGCCTTTGTGTACTACTTTGTTTTCTCATTTTTAATATATGTGCGAAACATTGTCTTTGTGTAATAAATGTGTTTATTAAATGTTGTTGTGTTTTTATTTTTCTGTGTTTAAAATGTATTTTCTGGTCAAAATTTTGGTCAGTTTGTTGTTTCAGAATAATAATATATACAAAGATGGCAATGTTCCAAGAAGGTGCTTCAATGAAAATGCAAGCAAATCAAGCACTCCATATTCCATTTTCTTCAAAATTTCCAATCATAACGGAGATTCTGAGCCATCATCCTTTGAATAATGCTTTAACTGGTGGTGCAATTGTTCCCGAGAAGTACATCTTTGATTTATGGGAATCAATTGAATATGTGAAGGGAAGTAAGAGATATAAGACTACAGACTACTTCCAATTCTCTCTACAGTCAGAAGATAATGTTTTCAACTGTAAATTCACTTTGGATGAGTTCAGAACTATAGTTGGTTTTCCTGAATATGAAGAATATGAAGAAATCCCATCTGTTGAAGAAATGTTGGCAGGAGTTCATTCTTTGTGATATGAAGGAGAATTGGCAACAATGAGAGATTTTAAAAGAATGAATGTAGCAACTCTCTGGCATACAATGTATAATGTTCTTTCCACTTGTTTGATGCCATCACAAAAGGGAATTGATGCTATGACGAAGCATTCTCTGTCAATTTACTATGCAGTCACTCACAATGTTCAATGTGACTTTGCGAAGATTATTTGGGATAAGATGATCCAAGTTGTAAAGGGAAAAGATGTGCAGGAAAGGAAATACATTCCCTTTATAAGATTCTTCACATTGATTATCGAAGATGTTCTTGATAATTCAGAAGAGATTCCCAAGATGGAAGATAGTTTCAAGTGTGTAATTGCAATGTACAAATCAAATATGAGAGTAAGAGGCACAGGAAGTGAAATTGCTAGACCTTTTCCAATTCCACCATTTCTACTAAATCTGGTTCCTGCTCAGAGTCCCCACCTTAGGACTTATAGAGAGTGGTTAGCCACAACGATGGGATCTGAAAGCCGACAGATTCCTACCCAAGCTGTGCATAGGTCGCCAAGTGAGGGTCCTAGGTCTTCTAAAAGAAAAAGAGGGGTTAGTGATGAGGGGACTTCTGGGTAGAGGAAAAGAAAATCTAAAAGAGTTGTCTTTGAAAAAGAAGCTGTTACACCTGAACCTGTTACTTCACCTGTTTCTCAATCTACACCGAATATTACTTCACAAACCACACCATCCATTCAAACAACACAATCTCCACCAACCGTTCAATTTTCACAATCTTCACCTTCTACACCAATTCCATCCGTTGTTTCTCCCAATCCACCAACACTTACACCACCTCATTTATCACCTATTCTTAATCCGACACCACTTGCTTCAGCATTACCGAATGAACCAACTCCACCACCAGGTAGACGAATTAAAATGATTGGTCGAAGGCCACCATCTGGTCTACCAAAGGCATCAAAGAAGAAGTCAAAAAGAAAGCATAAGTCTTCTAGATCTGCATCTCACAGAGTTGAATCAAGTTCGGCAGATCTGGATGAATCTATTGGTGCCTCTGCTGAATTAGATGTTGAGCAAGCAACTCGAATTGTTGATAATGTAATTTCTGAGTTGGAAACTGAGAATGTTAGCACAGGAGATGATGTTGTGCAGGAGGAACAAGGCGGGAATGAGGGAGGAGTTGAAAATGCTAGAGAGGATGAGAGGTCCGGGTTAGGACAAGGGCATAAAGAAAACGTTGGCCCTCCTATAGTTCAAACAACTGAGTCTAGCCGGGTTGTATACCCTAGGATAGAAGTCGGGAACTGCCCATTCTCGCTTGCACCAAACTCTCCTCGCCATTCTGACTCCTCACAACAGGAGTTAGTCTCAAAAAAGCACGGGGATCAGCCACGTTCACCACACTCTCCTCATTTGGAGGATGAGAGGTCCGGGTTAGGACAAGGGCATAAAGAAAACGTTGGCCCTCCTATAGTTCAAACAACTGAGTCTAGCCGGGTTGTATACCCTAGGATAGAAGTCGGGAACTGCCCATTCTCGCTTGCACCAAACTCTCCTCGCCATTCTGACTCCTCACAACAGGAGTTAGTCTCAAAAAAGCACGGGGATCAGCCACGTTCACCACACTCTCCTCATTTGGAGGATGAGAGTGTTGAAATTAGAGAGGAACAGCCCCACCTCTCGACTTCATTTCGTGCACAAGAGTCTAGATCTCCTAGGTACACGGATTCACAAGCACAGTTGAGTACTGATGCCGGAACAAGCGGAGAGGGACCCACTTTGTGTGACCCTCTGTAACATCCTAAACTTTTCTATCATTGCTTTGACTTTGACCGTTAGTTGACTTTGACACCGCTAGTTGCTTAAATGTTTAAGTAATTAACTATTGATATTTGAATGATAAATGTAATACTTGAACTAGTTACTAATGGTCATGAGATGTTATTATAGTTTTCGGATAGTAATTAAGGTGCTCCATCGGTCGTTTGAGTTCCCGGTTCGTTAGTTTGAGCCTTAACGGTCGTTAGATTTAAGTTAAGGGCACTTTGGTAATTTTGAAAGGGAGTGAACGGTTTTGAGGGGGATTAGGCAGCCCTAATCCCTAATTGTTTCCAGAATTAAGTGTGTGTAATTGAAGGTGTGCCTCCGTTTGCCTTCCTTGCTCAATTCCTTTGATTTCGGGTTGAATCGGAGTTATTAAACGCTTGTAGATCGAATCTATAATCATATTTAAGGTAAGTATGGTAATCCCTACTGATTTTTGGTTATATTCATCTATTCAATTCGTTCATATATGGTCTTGATCAATTGAATACGTTTTATTGATAGAATCGGTGATTTCGGGTCATTCGGTGATTGTTATTGCAATCAATATGTATCTTGAGTTTTTCCTACAGGAATGAAGTTGTTTCTAGAGTCATTTTAATGTTCAAATAGAACTAATATAGGGTTCACATCTGGTCTTGAGGTTTGATATAGATTCGATTGCGTTTGTGAGTCAATTTAGGTCATTCGGGTGTCAAATCGATTGTAAAATGAGTATAATGAATCCATGAATCAATTGATGATTTCATAATGATAAAAAAGTCTTAATTTGATGTGTATGAACTGCAGAGGTCGTGGTGGCTTGAAATGGATGTTTGATGGTGGAAATTATTTGCAAAACAAAGGGTTTATTAGGTCTGAAAATTCAGTCATATTGCAAAAATCATATCTTCTTTATATGAATGACTTAGGAGATGACTCTTACATTTATGAAAACCTCTATGTGTCCCCTAAATTTGATATGAACAAAGTTTCCTGTGATTTTGCCCAGAGATATGCGAAAAATGTTTATTTCCAAAAATGGTCAGGTTTTGAATGAATTATACAGACTTGTCTTGAAAACGTCATAAATCATTCATTAATGAACGTCAAGAGTCAAACTTTATATTTCTGGAAAGGTATTTGAATTCCCTACATTTCATAAGAACTAAGTTTTGACTCATTTGGTCGTCTTGAGGTCGAAAAGTCGCCTGCAAGTGAAGGGCGCGAGTCAGTCTTTAGACAAGCACTCCATATGCGGCGCATAAAACTTATGTGCGGCGCATATCAGGGCCTGGGAGGTTTCTGAGTGATTTTTGAAGCAAATATGCAACGCATATTCAAAGCATGCGCCGCATAAAGGGTCTGTGAGCCCGTTTGAGGTCCGAAACAAGCGTTTAAGGGTCCTATAAGTGTACCTAAGTTAATGTATGGTCTTATAACTTTATTAGGTTGGGTTTATACAGGTTTAATGACTATGAACTCGAGATAGGTAGTCGGGATCACAAACAAGATACATTAACGTTGCTTATTGATCTTCACGAGGTAAGATACACTACTTTGACACGCTGGGGGTTCAACGAAAAGATGGTTTCAAATAATAACTTCCCAACTTATATCTTGAATTGTTTGTGGGTATTCGTAGTTACACGGGAGGTGATATGGGTTATGTAGTTGACCATTGAGACCTGAAATGCAGTCCCAAATGAAGTATAATGTAGTGAATGTTATGATATGTAGTATAATGTAGTGTATGTTATGATATGAAGTATAATGTAGCGTTATGTTATGAAGTGATATGTAGTATCTTGTGATGCATTGAGATGTAGTATATGTAGCATGTGTTGTTTTGTGCATGATTGTATGGCTTGCTCATCTAGTTCACTAGACTTGTTAAGTTGCCATGACACGTGCACGTTTAAGGGCCCAAAACGTAAAAGCAGTAAACATAGTAAATGTTTAGGTAATGCAGTCACCTAAACTAAGTGAGATGCAGGTTCGAGCTCGTTAAAAATTTGATGCCGGAAAGTGTTAAGCTTAACCCGTACTTGCCTTAGCCCGGCTAAGTGCGTTGAGGTAGGTTGCTTGGGTGGCTCCTAGCAACATGGTCATTGAGATGTAGTTGAGTAATACGAAGGGTCTGACCCACGCTTATTTGTCTTGTACATACGGATTACTCCGGGATTGGCTTGCCATTCCTTAACGACGTTTGATGTTCAACTGAATGGTTGTCATCTAGTCGGGTGTAACTTATGTTACACATTGACGCAGTTAAAATGTAGTAAAGCAGTTAAAACATAGAAAAGCAGTTAAATGTAGAAAGGAGTTATGTGGTTATATGTGTGTAATGAAGTAAAGCAGGATAGGCACATTTAGGGTGGTTCATCCTAATATGTTATGTTGATGACGTGGTATATTTGATGTGTGTTGTGCCTTAATGAAGTATATAAATCCATAATGTTTGAAATGGACAAATGTTTTATAACTTAAGTGTTATCTTACTTAGCTAATTCGTTAGCTAACACTTGTCTTTTGAAATGTGTTGCTCCCTCAGGTTTAGCATAGCTGAGGTAGTTGATGAAGAAGAGCGAGGAATGGGTAGATAGCTTGCTGTTGACCTTAGCTACCCATAGATGCTGAACTTTTATAGACATTTGTTTATGTTTGTCTTTTATGAAGTTTGCATGTTATGTAGTCGGTTGTTTTGTGTTGGGCAGCCGACGGGTTTCTATTTAGACTTGTTTTGATGGTACGAATAAGTAACACCAATGAATAAGGAGACCAAACAGATTTTAATTGGTTTTGGACTTTTAAAGTTTCTTCAGCTCTATTTTAACGCAGTTAGGCGAAAATTTTTGGAAACCCATATTTTTAAACGAAGGGTGTTACAAGTTGGTATCAGAGCAACTGTTTAAGTGAACCAGTGACTATAAGTGTGCCATAGGAATTGGACTTAAACTGATAGACGACAAGTTAGGCTTAAGTAGGTATGCTTAGCTTTGAGATGAAATGCCTTAGGACGGGTTTGGGATGAGTGAGAGTGTAGGATTAAGGCTATATGATGATTGTTTATTCATATGTGAATATGTTTTTAGCCTTTATTCTTTTATTTCTCATTTTTCCCGTCGCTAAGTTATCCTATTGCTACGATAGACGGTCCTCGAGGTGATCTTCTATTCCTCTAACTGAATTTGATAAACTTGTGCTTTATATTATGTGAGAAGTTGTTGAGATGGACAAAGGTTAGAGGATTAGGTGAGATGGTGTTCCATCAATGTTGTCTAGCCATGGGGTTAGTGACAAGGACCGTAAAGGATATGAGATGTTGTATGTGTGCTGTAAATCATGTGAAATCGAATTGATGGGAAAAAGGGGCGATACACAAACGTGGTAACGAACATGCGTGTGAAAGGATACAATTACAATTATGGTCTGGAACATAATTGCAAGCGTATCACGACGCGAGCGTGTTTGTATGGCCATGCTTGTGTTGACCGGTGCAGAAAGTAACGAAGTTGGAGAGGTTTCTATGTATTGAATCCTTATGTGTCGAGAGTAAACACCGTGTAGCAAACTTTAATGACGTTGATGCATCAAGTGCGTGGAAATGTGTGAAGATCGGTGAAAAGTTATAGCCGGTTAAATGTGTATGATGATTATGAAGTACATGAAGTTAAATGAAGTTTAAAGGTAGGTGAAGAGTGAAGTGATTGGTAGACAATGTTGTTGAGTCTACTAGTTCAAAGGACATGGACTTGAACTTGACAAGTAGAGTTAATGCTGGATATTTGAAGGGTGATAAGTAGGTGATGCACAGAAGGGTTATCGGGTATACGTATGGAAGGATACAGTTAAAATTCCGGTCGCGAACGGAATTGTAAATTTATCACGACATGTGTGTGTTTGTGAAACTATGTCTGTGTTGATCCGAATGAAGTGAAGATGAGAATGATGGAGTCACTGAATGGTATCATATTTAGCCACGTGAAGAGTAGACATGTATGAATGAAATAAAGGAGGATGAAGTTGAAGCAAGTAAAGAAGTTAACACTACGGTTGATTGAACCCTTAAACATGAAACTCTGACATTCCATGAGCACTATGATATGATGTGAGGCTTTATTCGAGCTGCTAAATGTGAAAGTTGTGCTTGGGATTAAAATTGAAGGTTTGAGGTTTGAAAGGAATTCGATTAAAGGATTGAAAGTTTGGATTTTGGTCGAACTGGGCAATATGCGACGCATGAGTCTTTCGTGCGGCGCATATCATGCGGCGCATGGAATGGTCATGGGGCATGGAGTTTCATGCGGCGCATGGAAGTCCATGCGGCGCATGGAGTTCCATGCGGCGCATGGAAGTTCCATGCGGCGCATGGAAGTTTCATGCGGCGCATGGAAGTTCCATGCGGCGCATGGAATGGTCATGCGGCGCATGGAGTTCCATGCGGCGCATGGAACCTGCGGCGTATGCAATTATGCGACGCACACATGTTCCATGCGGCGCATACTTTGGACTGTTTTGGATCTACGACTCATTTAGTTTTGATTTTGCTACGGGACGATGTGTGATGATTGGGACGAGTGTCTATGGGGGAGATTCTTCCTTATATTGCAAGAATGTAAAGGTGTTGATGATGTCTTATATTTGTACGAAATTTTATGTATGACTGCTTCTCAAGATAAAGAGTTTTCCCCTTAAGAAAGGAGTAAAAGGTATAATGATGGGGATATTTATAGCTTCCTAAAGCATATGAAGTAAAAGTATTCAAGAGCAATTGGTTCCGAATTGATCACGTTTCTCGCCTAGGTGATTTACCAATGTAAGGCAAAGATTATATTTCTAAAGTCGAGGCTACTCGTAGTTTTGAGACGTTCTATAAGGTTCTCGGCTTCGTTGCAATCGTGAGGTCGAGCCTTCAAGTGATGTATGTCAAGTGTTACTTTCATGCAAACGCAACTTCCATTTTGTTCTCCGATATAGGAAGAAGTTAATGTTTCCGATTGTGGGATCTATTTATCTTATAAGATAGATTTACGATGTTGCTACCCTTTGTTGATGATGCTTATATTTGTACGAAATTTTATGTATGACTGCTTCTCAAGATAAAGAGTTTTCCCCTTAAGAAAGGAGTAAAAGGTATAATGATGGGGATATTTATAGCTTCCTAAAGCATATGAAGTAAAAGTATTCAAGAGCAATTGGTTCCGAATTGATCACGTTTCTCGCCTAGGTGATTTACCAATGTAAGGCAAAGATTATATTTCTAAAGTCGAGGCTACTCGTAGTTTTGAGACGTTCTATAAGGTTCTCGGCTTCGTTGCAATCGTGAGGTCGAGCCTTCAAGTGATGTATGTCAAGTGTTACTTTCATGCAAACGCAACTTCCATTTTGTTCTCCGATATAGGAAGAAGTTAATGTTTCCGATTGTGGGATCTATTTATCTTATAAGATAGATTTACGATGTTGCTACCCTTTGTTGATGATGAAAGTTCCGATGAAGTTATGCATACGCTCATTATGACGACCCTATTGAGTTTCTGGAAATACCTTTATGATAACGAAAGTCCTTGTGTATGGATTTAAGGAATCAAGTGTATGGACCGGATGTAAGCCCCTGCTTGAAGAGTTCACTGTCCAAGATGGACCGACAGTGACGTTTGGTAATGATCAATCTGGAAAGACTGAAGGATATGGTGTGCTCAATAATGGACAAGTAGAATTCAAAAGAGTTGCATTTGTGAATGGTTTGAAATACAACCTGATCAGTGTCAGCCAACTTTGTGATGATGGCTTCAGAGTTTTGTTCGATATTGCACAAGGCACCATATTTAACAAGGATTGGAAAGTGGTGATGGTTGCACCAAGAAAAGGCAATGTGTACATCATGGATATGGAACCAGCTCCAAAAGAGCAATGTTTCTATACCAAGGCTGATGAGGTCACCAACTGGCTATGGCATAAAAGATTATCCCATCTTAATTTCAAAAATATTAACAAGTTGTCTCGCAAACAACTGGTTGATGGGATACCTCAAATTTCTTTCAATAAAGAAAAGCCATGTCCAGGGTGTGAGATGGGCAAGCAGAAAAGGGCAAGTTTCAAAACTAGGCAAAATTTTAGCATCACTGAACCTCTTCACATGCTACACATGGATCTTTTTGGTCCAGTGAATGTTCAAACTAGAGCTGGAAAGAGTACACTCTAGTTGTGGTTGATGAATTCACCAGATACTGCTGGGTGGTATTCCTCAGATCCAAAAGTGATGCACCTGCTGAAATCATCTCTCTCATCAAAAGAATTGAACTCAAGTATACTCGAAAAGTTTGTCAGTTGCGAAGTGATAATGGTACTGAATTTCAAAATAAAGTACTTGAAACATTTTGCAATGACACTGGCATCTCTCAAAACTTCTCATCAGCACACTCTCCAGAGCAGAATGGAGTTGTGGAAAGAAAGAATCGTACACTGATAGAAGCCGCCAGAAGTATGCTATCTGAATCTGGTCTTCCCACCAATTTTTGGGCTGAAGTAGTTGCAACTGCTTGTCACACCCAAAACCGGTCAGTCTACATCAAGAGACATAAGAAGACTGCCTATGAAGTACTTAGGAATCGTAAACCAAATATTGGATACTTTCATGTATTTGGTTGTCCAGTTTATATTTTGAACGATTCCAGTCAGCTTGGAAAGTTTGATGCAAAAGCTGATGAAGGGGTATTTTTAGGCTATTCAGATAGTCGAAAGGCCTTTAGAGTTTATAATTATAGACTCCAAAAGGTTCATGAGACAATTCATATCACATTCGACGAATCAACTGAAGCAATCAACAAGAAACCAAGCCTTGATATTACTCCAGTCGTTCCAATCAATTTTGGTGAAACTGACCAAGTTCATCAGTCAGTTGTTTCACCAAAAGATGTTTCCAGTTACAACAAATTGGAACCAGTTAAGAAGAAGAACAGCACCAGTGACACATCATTTTATCCCTCCATCAATTTCAACTTACCACAAGAATTGGTGATTGGATCTGATGTACGTGCCACTACAATATCAGCACCAGTTCAAACTCTAACTTCTCCAGTTCTTCAAGAAATGCCTTTGAATGAAGAATTTCACGATGCAAATCGTGACCTCATTGACTCTGATGAGGATGTAGAAGTAGTTTGGACCGATCCTCCTCCAGAAGCTATTGCAACTGAAGAAGATCGCCAGGTGACTTGCACTGATATTGTGTTACACCAGCCTAGTCATTACACTAGATGGACTCGAGCACATCCAATTGAACAGATTGTGGGAGATCCAAATAAAGGGGTTCAGACTAGAAGAGCAACCAGTGAGCAATGCTTAAACGTCACCTTCTTATCTTTAATTGAACCAAAGAAGATTGACGAGGCAATGGCAGACCCAAGCTGGGTGGAAGCTATGCAAGAAGAGCTCGTCCAGTTTGAAAGGAACAATGTTTGGGAGCTTGTTCCTTGTCCACCAGGGTTAAAGAAAGAACCCATTGGTACCAGATGGGTCTACCGAAACAAGATGGATGAAGATGGCCATGTTGTAAGAAACAAGGCCAGGTTAGTTGCCCAGGGTTATTGTCAAGCAGAAGGCGTTGACTTTGATGAAACTTTTGCTCCAGTTGCAAGACTTGAAGCCATCAGAATATTTCTGGCTTATGCAGCCCATCTGCAGTTCGAGGTCTTCCAGATGGATGTCAAAAGTGCGTTCCTTAATGGAACATTGGAAGAAGAAGTTTATGTTAAGCAGACTCCAGGTTTCATCGATGAGAAGCATCCTCATTGGGTTTATAGACTGAACAAAGCTTTGTATGGTCTAAAACAAGCCCCAAGAGCCTGGTATGATACTTTAACTAAACATCTTCTTAAAAATGGCTTTCAAAGAGGTGCAATAGATAATACCTTGTTTATCTTGAAAGAAAGAGGTAATATCTTATTGGTACAAATTTATGTTGATGATATTATATTTGGTTCAACTGATGATGCAATGTGTAAAAAGTTTTCTAAAATCATGTCATCTGAGTTTGAGATGAGTTTAATGGGTGAATTAACATTTTTCTTAGGTCTTCAGATTAAGCAAACTGAAAATGGAATTTTCAAAAAAAGGAAAATATGTCAGAGATTTGTTAAGAAAATACAAATATGATTCAATCCCATCGAAAAACACACCTATTGCAGCACCATTAAATATGGACTCTGACCCAACTGGCAAACCAGTTAACATAACTGACTATCGTGGTATGGTTGGTTCACTGATGTACTTAACTGCCAGTCGACCAGATATAATGTTTGCAACATGTTTGTGTGCCAGGTTTCAGGCTAACCCTAAAGAATCACATTTGCACGCTATAAAGCGTATCTTTAGATACCTGAAAGGGTTATTCAGATTCTGATCATGCAGGTTGTAAGATAGATAGAAAATCAACAACTGGTGGTTGATATTTCCTTGGAGGAAAACTGGTAAGTTGGACCAACAAGAAGCAGACTTCAGTTTCTATGTCCACTGCCGAGGCAGAGTACATTTATGCGGCCAGTTGCTGTGCCCAGATTCTCTGGATCAAGAACCAGTTACTAGATTATGGTCAAAAGTATACAAGGACCCCAATCTTTTGTGACAACACCAGTGCAATTGCTATATCTCACAACCCAGTGATGCACTCCAAGACAAAGCATATTGACATCAGGTATCATTTCATTCGTGATCATGTTATGAAAGGAGACATTGAAATTCATTTCATCCCCACTGACAAATAGTTAGTTGATGTTTTTACAAAATGTTAGGTCCAGATTTAGTCCAAATTTACTGGACTCGCTCCAGACTCGACTACTGGAGCCTTACTGAAGATCTGTCCAGCAACGTGTTCTACTGGACCTACTCCAGACTTGGAATCTGGAGTCCCTCTGAAGATTTGTCCAGAAATAATCAAAGACCAGTGAGCAAATACTTGTATAGGAAATCTGGAGTATTCTCCAGATGAGCTCACTGGACTTCACCCCAGTCCAGATCAACTCTACTGAAGACATTTTGACTGAAGTCAAAGACTGAAGTCTGAAGAAAGAAGACTGACAAATGGCGGAGTCCACTGGAAAGTCTTACCAGATCTGTACACTGGAGGATTGTCAGTGTTCTAGACCCTACAAGTCTGAACACTGATATCGAGGATTGACTTTTCCCTTTACACACTTTCCTAAGAACAATCCACTTGTTCTTTACCAAAGTTTGTGTGTGTAAAAGTGGTTGGATAAAAGGACACAAAGTCATTTGATGTGACTTTATCCTTATTCCTTATCCAATACATTTAATGTTCTTGTCGGATCATTAAATGTATGCAACCATATTTGTACGGCACAAAATTCACTGGTGAATTTTGTTGCCTATAAATACAAAGTCATTTCCTTGAGAAAAATACTTTTAAGCATACACTTTGCATGAAAGTGAATTTGTCCAAATACTCTCGATCTTAAACAGGGATACTTCACAACTTTAAGTATCTCGATCCAAAAGAGTTATTTGACAAATATAGATCATTTGTAACTCATAGGTTGTTAGGATACATACTTATTTGTATTATCTTGATTCCGCACAACCTTGTGTTTTATTTAACATCATAAATAAAATACACCATTGAAAAATACATAATGTTCCACTTTACTTGTTTATTGCTTTAAGTCTTGTATTACTTTTGTATTACTCTGTTTATATACTCTTGCATTTAATTACAAGTAATACTAGTCCAATCTAGTATTTATTAGACTTGTTGTATTTTACACTTTCCTGGTTAACCATCGAACTTAAGGGACTCACATTTGGTATCAGAGCAGGAGGCTAAACATTGCCTAGATCTGTTCCTTGATAGCTAACCAAGAAAATACACAAGGTTTTAGTCTTTGTCCCGATCCTAATGCAAATATTAATGATCAAAATGAACCACAAATTGTTAATAACACTAATCCACCTCCTCCTCCTACTCCTGCTTCTCCACACGTGGGAAGCAGTGATGAATTTGGTACGTGGAAGGCTAGGATGGTTTTGCATGTCACTGGTATTGAGAGGAACATGATAAAAATTTTAAACAAAGGTCCTTTTGTACCAACATCACCTCTCAATCCCCTTCTTGATCCTTCTGGATCTAAAAGAGGAAGGGAAAAGAGGGAGGAACATTGGTCTGAAGAGGAGAGGAGATTGGTGAATCTAGACACCCTTCTCAAAAACATGATCCTCGGGGCCGTTCCTGAAACCCTAATTCCCACACTAGTTCTTTTTCCTAGTGCTAAAACCATGTGGGATGAACTTTTAAACCAACATGAAGGAGGAGATGACACCATTGTCACTAGAAAGGTCTCCTTAAACAAGAGGTATGAGTCATTTTTTGCTCAGCCTAACGAGTCTCTCACTGGTACTTACACCAGATTTATGAGTATCATAAACCAATTGAGAGGTCTTGGGGTTGAGAAGGACAAGGATATACTTCTGGAGAAATTCTGTGACATTCTACCCACCAAATGGTCTCACATGATTCTGGTCTTACGACAAGGAAAAACTCTGCACACACACACTCTCTCAACTCTATATAGAGCTTTCAGGTACACTGAAGAAAATCAAGCTCAGAGAGTGGTGGCAGAACAAGATGCTTTTAACCATGCCTCTAGTAGTCCTAATGTGGTTAGTCATACTGAACCACATAGTACTGCACTGATATCTTCTGAGAATGTATTTTCTATGAAGAAGATGGTGTCTGAACTCATGGATTCTGGAGAGTCCAGTCAAATCTCTCCAGACTGTTGTGATGAAACTGATGATGATGACCTCATTGCAATGATTGCTAAAACGTTTAACCGTTTCAAAGCAAGAGCAAGTAGGCCATCTGGACAATTTGCATCCAGTTCTTCAACTGATAAGACCAATTTGACATGCTTTAAGTGTGGCAAAAAGGGTCATTTCATGAAAGAGTGCAGGTCCAACCAGTTTGTATCCAGGCCTGGTCCATTCTCTTCAAATAATAAGCCTGATGATAGCTATAAACTGAAATATAAAAAGCTTAAGGCCCAGATTGCTCTCATGGCACAACAAATTGAAAACAATAATAAGTGCATGATTGCAACAACTGAAGAGAAGTGGGTTCCTTCTGATGAATCATCTGCTGATGAAGAAGAAGAAAGAGATTGTTGTTACATGGCTCTGGCAGACGATGAGCACCTGGTGAAGGAAGATGTCACATCTGGACGATGGGTAGACATTGTTATTAAGAAGGTTAGTGATTATGATTGTGCAACTGACCATGAACTAAAATTGGAGATAGCTGAAGCTTTTAATTCTGATTTGGTTTTTGTAGAAACTGTTAGATCTGATTGTGTAAATGGTCTAGAAACAGATTCTTCTGAAATAACTGCTTTAAAATCAAAGTTAAAAGAACTTCAAGACATTGAACTGGCATTTCAAGCCCAGGTTCTGGTAACTGAACAATTGATTCAAGAAAAACAAGATCTTGAGATCATTTTAGAGAAAGAAAAACTGGTGATTAAATCATGGCTAGAAACCAAAAAGCCATATGATGCTAGAGTAAAACAATTTCCTGCTCAAAAACGTGCATACTTAGATGGAAATACTCATGTAGCATCATTAATACCAGTAATCGATCGATTACCAGAGGAGTTCAGGCCCACCACTGTTTATGATGAGCCTGTAACTCCCAATGCCAATTTTTACCCAGTTCAATCCCCAGAGGTTAAGACTAGAGCGCTCCAGATGACTGCTCCAGTTAAAGAGGTTTATCGGAATAAACCTTTGCCTCAGACCAATCCCCTACCTAAGCCTAGGACTGGAAAGGCTAAGGTGTCATCTGAAGAAAATATTTTGTCCAGGTTAGAGAGCCAGATTCAAATTCTGACTCGTCAATCTCAAAGTTTTAATGCAAGATTAAACTTTATTGAGGGTACTTCATCTGGCCCTAGACAAAATACAAAACCTTTTGCTAAGAAAGTTAAATCTATTTCTCCAGTTGAGAAAAAGAAAAAGGTTTCAAAACTATCAACCCCAGTGGTCTTTTCAACTAAGACCACTGTTGAAGAAAGTGAACTAAACCAGATTGCCCCAGGGACCTATAAGGGAGGGTCCAGTGAACCCATCAGTCGATGGGTTCCCAAATCTAACTGATAAGTATCTGGTGTATGTGCAGGGCGATCGAAAGAAATATATCTGGTATCTTGACAGTGCTGCTGGCAAGACGATGACCGGATGTAAGACCCTGCTGGAGGAGTTCACCATTTCTGATGGACCCTCCATTACTTTTGGAAATGATGGTTGTGGAAAGATTGAAGGATATGGTGTTCTGAACAATGGACAAGTCAAGTTCAGACGTGTTGCATTTGTGAATGGTTTGAAATATAACCTGATCAGTGTAAGTCAACAGTGTGATGATGGCTATCAAGTTCTATTCAATATTGCTCAGGGTATCGTATTCAACAAGGACTGGAAGGTAATGTTGATTGCTCCCAGAAAAGGGAATGTGTACGTGATGGATATGGAAAGCTCTCCTTCATAGCAGTGTTTCTATACTCAAGCTGATGAAGACACAAACTGGTTATGGCACAAAAGGTTATCCCATTTAAATTTCAAGAATATTAATAAGTTGTCCAGAAAACAACTTGCAGATGGGATACCTTCAGTTTCCTTCAAAAAGGAAAGGCCATGTCCAGGATGTGAGATGGGTAAGCAAAAACGTACCAGTTTCAAGACCAGACAGAATTTCAGCATATCTGAACCTCTTCATATGCTTCATATGGACCTCTTTGGTCCAGTGAATGTTCAGACTCGTGCTGGTAAAAGATACACCCTGGTGATAGTAGATGAATTCTCCAGATATTGTTGGGTGATCTTTCTGAGGTCTAAAAGTGAAGCTGCTGCTGAAATCATCTGTTTTATCAAGCAAATTGAGCTCAAGTACAATCGAAAAGTGTGTCAGTTAAGAAGTGACAATGGAACAGAATTCCAAAATGCAACTCTGGAGTCATTCTGTACTGACACTGGCATCTCCCAGAATTTCTCATCAGCCCGCTCTCCAGAACAAAATGGAGTGGTGGAAAGGAAGAATCGAACGCTGATAGAAGCTGCCAGGAGTATGCTTGCTGAATCTAGTCTGTTTACCAGTTTCTGGGCGGAAGCAATTGCAACTGCTTGCCACACCCAGAATCGATCAGTGTACATCAAAAGACACAAAAAGATAGCCTATGAAGTCTTAAGAAATAGAAAACCAAATATTGGTTATTTTCACGTTTTTGGATGTCCAGTTTACATCCTGAACGACTCCAGTCAGTTAGGCAAATTTGATGCCAAAGCTGATGAAGACACAAACTGGTTATGGCACAAAAGGTTATCCCATTTAAATTTCAAGAATATTAATAAGTTGTCCAGAAAACAACTTGCAGATGGGATACCTTCAGTTTCCTTCAAAAAGGAAAGGCCATGTCCAGGATGTGAGATGGGTAAGCAAAAACGTACCAGTTTCAAGACCAGACAGAATTTCAGCATATCTGAACCTCTTCATATGCTTCATATGGACCTCTTTGGTCCAGTGAATGTTCAGACTCGTGCTGGTAAAAGATACACCCTGGTGATAGTAGATGAATTCTCCAGATATTGTTGGGTGATCTTTCTGAGGTCTAAAAGTGAAGCTGCTGCTGAAATCATCTGTTTTATCAAGCAAATTGAGCTCAAGTACAATCGAAAAGTGTGTCAGTTAAGAAGTGACAATGGAACAGAATTCCAAAATGCAACTCTGGAGTCATTCTGTACTGACACTGGCATCTCCCAGAATTTCTCATCAGCCCGCTCTCCAGAACAAAATGGAGTGGTGGAAAGGAAGAATCGAACGCTGATAGAAGCTGCCAGGAGTATGCTTGCTGAATCTAGTCTGTTTACCAGTTTCTGGGCGGAAGCAATTGCAACTGCTTGCCACACCCAGAATCGATCAGTGTACATCAAAAGACACAAACTGGTTATGGCACAAAAGGTTATCCCATTTAAATTTCAAGAATATTAATAAGTTGTCCAGAAAACAACTTGCAGATGGGATACCTTCAGTTTCCTTCAAAAAGGAAAGGCCATGTCCAGGATGTGAGATGGGTAAGCAAAAACGTACCAGTTTCAAGACCAGACAGAATTTCAGCATATCTGAACCTCTTCATATGCTTCATATGGACCTCTTTGGTCCAGTGAATGTTCAGACTCGTGCTGGTAAAAGATACACCCTGGTGATAGTAGATGAATTCTCCAGATATTGTTGGGTGATCTTTCTGAGGTCTAAAAGTGAAGCTGCTGCTGAAATCATCTGTTTTATCAAGCAAATTGAGCTCAAGTACAATCGAAAAGTGTGTCAGTTAAGAAGTGACAATGGAACAGAATTCCAAAATGCAACTCTGGAGTCATTCTGTACTGACACTGGCATCTCCCAGAATTTCTCATCAGCCCGCTCTCCAGAACAAAATGGAGTGGTGGAAAGGAAGAATCGAACGCTGATAGAAGCTGCCAGGAGTATGCTTGCTGAATCTAGTCTGTTTACCAGTTTCTGGGCGGAAGCAATTGCAACTGCTTGCCACACCCAGAATCGATCAGTGTACATCAAAAGACACAAAAAGATAGCCTATGAAGTCTTAAGAAATAGAAAACCAAATATTGGTTATTTTCACGTTTTTGGATGTCCAGTTTACATCCTGAACGACTCCAGTCAGTTAGGCAAATTTGATGCCAAAGCTGATGAAGGGTATTTCTTAGGCTATTCAGCCATTCGCAAGGCCTTCAGAGTCTACAACAAGAGACTGGAGAAGGTCCATGAGTCAATTCATGTCACATTTGATGAATCAAATGTTGCAATCAACAAGAAGCCATCCCTTGACAATCCCCCAGTAACTCCAATTGTCTTTTGTGAATCTGATCCTATAAACGACAAAAATGAAGATTCAAAAGACACAGTTTCCAGTCATCCTGATCTGGAACCTGTTCAGAATAAGAAACTCTCCAGTAGTACTCCATTCTATCCTTCTATTATTTTCAAACTACCCTCTGAAATTAATATTGGATCAGATGTCCGTACTACTCCCCCAGTATCAGTGTCAGTTGAGAATGTACCAGAAATGTCTTCTTATGAAGAATTCCAAACTGAACCAGTACTTCAGGAAATGCCTTCAAATGAAGAATTTTATGATGCAAATCGTGATTTAAATGACTCAGATGAAGATACTGAAGTAGTCTGGCAAGATCCTCCTCCAGAAGCAACTCCAGAGGAGACTCAACTGAATTCTTGCACTGATATTGTTGTCAGTAACAATCCTGGTCAGTACTCCAGATGGACAAAAGCTCATCCTATTGATCAGATCATAGGTGACTCCAGTAGAGGAGTTCAGACCAGAAGAGCCTCCAGTAATCAATGCTTATACGTTAGTTTTCTATCTTTGATGGAACCAAAGAAGATTGACGAGGCTATGGAAGATCCAAGCTGGGTGAATGCTATGCAAGAAGAGCTTCACCAGTTTGAAAGGAACAAGGTCTGGTATCTGGTTCCTTTCCCAGTTGGAAAGAAAGAACCAATTGGAACTAGATGGGTTTTCAGAAACAAAGTAGATGAAGATGGCCACGTAATCAGAAACAAGGCCAGACTGGTAGCACAAGGCTACTGCCAGTCAGATGTCGACTTTGATGAATCATTTGCTCCAGTGGCTAGACTTGAAGCGATCAGAATATTCTTAGCATTCGCTGCTTATCATCAGTTCAAGGTCTACCAGATGGATGTAAATAGTGCTTTCTTGAATGGAAAGCTTGAAGAAGAAGTTTATGTCAGACAACCTCCAGGTTTCGTTGATGAAAAGCATCCACATTGGGTATATCGTCTGGACAAAGTGCTATATGGCCTCAGACAAGCCCCACGTGCCTGGTATGACACTCTGACTAAACATTTGTTGAAAAATGGTTTCAAACGAGGTGCAATTGACAATACCTTATTTATTCTTCATGAAAAAGGTAATTTGTTAATGGTACAAATTTATGTTGATGATATTATTTTGGGTCTACTGATGAAAACATGTGCAAGAAATTTTCAAAAATAATGTCAACTGAATATGAGATGAGTTTGATGGGTGAACTAACATATTTTCTTGGACTCCATATTAAACAAAACAAAGATGGCATTTTTATTAATCAGGAGAAATATGTTAGAGATCTTTTAAAGAAATTTGATATGAACTCTTCACCATCTAAACCAACTCCAATTTCTGCACCACTGACACTGGACTCCGATCCAGATGGAAAACCAGTGAACACCACTGTCTATAGAGGCATGGTTGGTTCACTGATGTATTTAACTTCCAGTAGACCAGATATTATGTTTTCAACATGTTTATGTGCCAGATATCAGTCTAATCCAAAGGAATCTCATATGCTTGCTGTAAAGCGCATACTGAAGTACCTTAAAGGTGTCCCCAGTCTAGGTCTTTGGTATCCCAAAGGCTCAGGCATGGATCTAATGGGTTATCCAGATTCAGATCATCCAGGATGTAAGATAAACAGGAAATTCACAACTGGTGGATGTCATTTCCTAGGTGGCAAACTGGTCAGCTGGACCAGTAAGAAGCAAACTTCAGTTTCATTGTCCACTGCTGAAGCTGAATACGTGTCTGCAGCCAGTTGTTGTGCTCAGATACTCTGGATGAAGAACCAGTTGCTTGATTATGGTATTAAATATTCAAAGACCCCAATCTTTTGTGATAATACCAGTGCCATTGCTGTCTCAAACAATCCAGTCATGCACTCTAGAATGAAGCACATTGATCTCAGGTATCACATCATTCGTGATCATATTATGAAAAACAACATTGAACTCCATTTTATTCCCACTGACAAACAACTCGCTGACATTTTTACCAAACCTCTGGATGTCAAAACTTTTGAATATCTTGTTGGTGAGTTGGGAATGTTAAATCCTTAAATCTGGTGACTGCTCAGATATTGAACGCCTTTGTGTACTATCTTTGCATTATTAGATTTCTGGAACAACATTCCAGGGAAAGACTTGAAAGATATTTTTTTCTTAAAAATGTTTTAAGTTCAGGGGAATTTATTAATTTATTTTCTCACTGGACAAACTCTTCAGAAAATATTACTGGTGCTTTGTAAATGTGTCCCTCTCACTGGTAACTGGACAGATTGAAGTGCGTGTTTGAGGTGACTTATGTCTCCTTGTAAATGTGTCCTTCTCATTTGTCTGAATTAGTTGACGTGCAAGTTTGAGGTTACCAGTCTTTCAAAAATGGGTTTCACTGGTACTTTACTGGAGTGTCCCTCCAGTGTACCATCAGTACATGTTCACTGAACTAATCCACCAGTGATACTGGAGTGTCCAGTCAACCTCCAGATGCACTAAAATATGTCATAATATTTTCTAAATACTTGGTCATTGTGTGTGCCACGTAAGCAAATCTTTTTGGAGATATTTTTCCTACGTGGCATATAAATTTTTTCAACGTAATGATGGTATTTTTACCTTGGGAAATCAAAAAGTACAACTTGTTACTGTTTGTGGGCTGTAAACCGTCATGCATTTATGTATGATGTGATGTAATTAATGCGGATCTCAGAACCCGATCAAAAACTTTATTTGATAATTTCAAATAAATCGTTTGAGTTCCACATTGTCTCTCCTATAAATACCCACTTTCAATTTCAATTGCATTTACTTCGAACATATTTACTCCCAAATCTTTCAAATTCCTTCATTTACTTCTTCATTCATTTTCAATCATCATCATCTCTCTTATTTACTCCATTTATATTCAATTTCTTCATCAATTCTTCATCATAACCTATATATATTCAATTTCATCTTCATTTATTCTGTATAAAATGGCACCTAGACAGTCAAAATCACTCAAAAATCTCCTTGCCGCCGAATATGCTCCTTCGGATAATGTTGAAAGGGCACCTCATATCAATCTTGAGGCAAATGCCATAAGAATCAATATGAATAACTGGATGGCAAGACTCTCGCTTTCCAGTGTTCATGATGCCCAATCGATTATTGGGAGATTAAACTCATTCTTTCTCTCTTGCCCATTATATGGTGCGTTAACATTGAATCCAGGAAGGATGTACCACGAGTACCTATGTGAATTCTGGTACACTGCTCAATATGACGATGAAACTTCATCGATCAATTATACTCTAAAGGGAGGTACCAGATCCCTTGGTTTCACTGCAAGTCTGCTCAGGTCTGTTCTACAGTTAAACTATCATGAACAGAATGAGTTGCATATTGAGCTTCCCACTGGTATAAATACAAGGGAAGTATGCAGGCTGATGGGGCACAAGGATATCTTGGATGAGCATGGCCAGCTATCCAGAAAAGGGACTATCTACATAACAAGTTATCAGACTCATGGAGATATTTCTTCATCAATTCTTCATCATAACCTATATATATTCAATTTCATCTTCATTTATTCTGTATAAAATGGCACCTAGACAGTCAAAATCACTCAAAAATCTCCTTGCCGCCGAATATGCTCCTTCGGATAATGTTGAAAGGGCACCTCATATCAATCTTGAGGCAAATGCCATAAGAATCAATATGAATAACTGGATGGCAAGACTCTCGCTTTCCAGTGTTCATGATGCCCAATCGATTATTGGGAGATTAAACTCATTCTTTCTCTCTTGCCCATTATATGGTGCGTTAACATTGAATCCAGGAAGGATGTACCACGAGTACCTATGTGAATTCTGGTACACTGCTCAATATGACGATGAAACTTCATCGATCAATTATACTCTAAAGGGAGGTACCAGATCCCTTGGTTTCACTGCAAGTCTGCTCAGGTCTGTTCTACAGTTAAACTATCATGAACAGAATGAGTTGCATATTGAGCTTCCCACTGGTATAAATACAAGGGAAGTATGCAGGCTGATGGGGCACAAGGATATCTTGGATGAGCATGGCCAGCTATCCAGAAAAGGGACTATCTACATAACAAGTTATCAGACTCATGGAGATATTTCTTCACTCATATTGTTGAATGTCTGGGAGGCAGTTCTGGAGGGTTAGACCAGATCAATCAAACTCACCTCCAGATTGCCTACTGCTTATGGTTTGGGCTTAGAGTGGACTTTGCCCAAATTCTTTTTGATGACCTGGTTGAGCGCCTAAGAGTGAAAGGAAGAAAACCATTTGTTCCTTACATTCGTTTCCTTTCTCTTATGTTTAAGAATGCTCTTGGCGACCAGTATGATTTTGATACTACTCACTTTTCTGTGAGTGAGTATATGAGGGACCTGGTCAACCTTAGGTCTCCACTAGATGAGGTAGATATTCCTCAGTCCATGCTTTCCTTCCAAAGGGAAGAAGCTGAAATGGGTCCAGATAGAGGTCAAGCTGTTGAAGGACCATCTGGTGATGATGTACAGATCATTGAGGCTGTACAGCCCATTAGACAAGTTGCTCCAGAAGGTCAAGGTACAAAAGTTGTTGAACCTTCCAGACGACCTAGAACTAATAGGCGTCTGATGCGAGCTGGACTTCAGGTGAATCCTGAAAGACATCCTGGTGATGTTATGAATCTAGATGGATCACCAATTTTTGAACAAGAGGTTGTTGAGCAGGTAGTTGAGGAAGTTGAAGAAGATGTTCAGATTGATGAACATGTTTCTGGTGAGCAAGAGGCTCCACTGGACTTGAATGTAGAGGCTGGTGAACAGGTTCATGTAGAAACTGGTGAACCTGGTGAACAGGTTCATGTAGAAACTGGTGAACAGCCTGGTGAACAGACAGTTGGGACTGCTCCAGAATGGGATGATGTTGACTCCCAATGTCTGAAGGTTTTGATGTTAACATGAATTTTCTGGGTGAAGATGTACAAGAAGAAGAAAATCTACCAGAAATACCAACACCTCCACCAGAAATGCCACCACCACAATCAAACATGCCACCACCACCACCACCACCACCTTCAATTCCAGAACACACTTAATACTTCACTCCAGCAACCACTCAACCTTCACAATCTCAACCTCCACCTCGTGCGCCGGAGTCACCAGTTGCAACATCTGAAGCTGCAACTGAAGAGGACTGGGCACAAGTTCCTCTTATGACCAGATTGCCTTCAACTCTTGAACCTCCCTCTGGTCTCTCCACTTCTTTTTCTGCCGAGGTCCAAGGCCTTTTAAGTAAGGTGGCGGACCTGGAGAGATCACTCCAGACTTCATCTCAGGTTATTTCAGACTTCAAATCTTTATTATCAAATAACCTGGCTTCTGAGATGAATGTCTTTGCTGGGAATGAGAAGCTGGTTTATAAGAAGCTTGATGAACTGGTACTGGCCACAAATAACAACACTGAAAAGATCAAAATGGCAGTCCAGGGTCTAGAGACAAGGTTGGTTAGTTCTGTTCAGACTGCAGTCACTGGCGAACTGGCAGGTCTGAAAGAAGATGTTCAGAACTTGGTTTTTAGGGTCAGTTCTCTGGAGAGTAGACCCACACTAGACCAGGGTGCAGTTGTCAGCACAATAAGTGATGCATGTACAAGGAAGTTCAGAAACAATATGTTGAAAGAATTATGTGAAGAAGTTTCTAGGACTGTTCTTCGTAGCATTCATGATGGGGTGTTACCCCAAGTAGACAACTTACTGGATGAGAAGTTGCCAAAACACTTGCCTAAAGCTGTTGCAAATGTTCAGAAGGAAGTGCAGGCACTTAAGAAAGTTGTGTCTGAAACAACTCCAGTACCAGGTACAACATTTGGTCCACTGGACAGACTTATGCTTGAAGAATTATGGAATGATCTCAATTCAAGGACTGGTGATCATTCCAAGGGGGAAAAGTCGTCTGGTGACCAAACACTGAAGCACATGTCACAAAGAGCATATGGCACTGAAGCCGGACTAACTGAAGGAGCTACTGGTACTGAAGTCAGTGAGCCCCAGTTTGAGACCTTCCCAGATATTCCAACTACACTGAAGGCTATTAAAGGAAAAGAAAAAGTGGTATCTGGTGAAGAAGAAGAGCAACCTGAAGATGCTGATGATGAAACATCCAAGAAGCTTGAACAAGAATGCATCATGATAGAGATTTTCAAAAGAAATCAAAAAGATGAACTGCTGGCCCATCAAAGGGAAATGGCAACTATGGGTACTCTGGATTCTTACAATGCTGGCAGGTTAGGCATTAATATTGAAGTATATAAAAAGATGAAGGATGACCCCAGAGTTCATCAATGTTTGAATTTATTGGATGATGTTCATGTACGCTCATTCTACGCTGAAGAAGAACAAGTCTATGATTCTATTATTTATGGCGTGAGTGTACCAGAACTCATCAGACAAAGGAAGGATGAACTGGTAAGTCTCCAGAAAAAGATCAGAAAGAACGCTGGTGCTCTGGAGATAGAGTACAGGAAGAGACTTACTGGTTTACCAAAATTGACTGCCAGACAGATCAAAGCAATCAAAGATGCTGATGTAAGCAATTTCATTCCCCTGACACTTCTCGAAAAATAAATCGTCAAGAACTCCAATCTGCTGTAGAGCAAAGGAGAGTGTCCAAGGAAACTGAATCATTGATCCAGCAAGCCAAGCTGAAAGAAAAATACAATGAGATGTTGAATTTCAGGGCTGATGCCAGAAGGATCACTGGTGCTGAAATCAAATTGGCTGAAGATCATGAAGGCATGTCTAAGTTTGAAGTAAAGTTGACCAGGGAGGGTAACTTTACTGACGAAAGGAAAAGTACTTCAGTCCAAGCTTTTGGATGGAGTGAACTGAAGGAAATCGCTTTAACGTTCAGGGGGAAGACAAATGTGTCGAATGATGTTAAAGCATTTCTGAAAAGAATTTTAAAGGTATGGAGAAGAAAGCAACAGATGGAAGTTGCAATGGGCATAAGAACGCCAGAATCAATACCATTTTCTCCATCACCAAAGAGAAAGGCTACTGAAGATGCTCCAGTTCAGACATCAAAAAGAAGGGCCTGACTCTTATCATTTACTTGTTATAAATTATTGTTTTATGAAAATTGTAAACTATTTATCAGTTGATGTATGTAATAATAGTTGCAATTTTTTATTCTTATAAGTAAATGATCAGATTTAGTCTAAGTTAGAACTTAATTGATGAAACTGAAAACACTCATGATCTATAAAGTGTTTTCCAGTACTTAGATTTTTAGATTAAATCAAAACTTGTGTTTTTCGAGCATACAAAATGTATAGATTCAAGCTTGAAAACACTTGCATTATTTCTAAACAAATAGGGGGAATTTGTTAGGTCCAGATTTAGTCCAGATTTACTAGACTCACTCCAGACTCGACTACTGGAGCCTTACTGAAGATCTGTCCAGAAACGTGTTCTACTGGACCTACTCCAGACTTGGAATCTGGAGTCCCTCTGAATATTTGTCTAGAAATAATGAAAGATCAGTGAGCAAATACTTGTATAGGAAATCTTGAGTATTCTCCAGATGAGCTCACTGGACTTCACCCCAGTCCAGATGAACTCTACGGAAGACATTCTGACTGAAGTCAAAGACTGAAGTCTGAAGAAAGAAGACTGACAAATGGCGGAGTCCACTGGAAAGTTTTACCAGATCTGTACACTGGAGGATTGTCAGTGTTCTAGACCCTACAAGTCTGAACACTGATATCGAGGATTGACTTTTCCCTTTACACACTTTTCTAAGAACAATCCACTTGTTCTTTACCAAAGTTTGTGTGTGTAAAGGTGGTTGGATAAAAGGACACAAAGTCATTAGATGTGACTTTATCCTTATTCCTTATCCAATACATTTAATGTTTTTGTCGGATCATTAAATGTATGCAACCATATTTGTACGGCACAAAATTCACTGGTGAATTTTGTTGCCTATAAATACAAAGTCATTTCCTTGAGAAAAATACTTTTAAGCATACACTTTGCATGAAAGTGAATTTTTCTAAATACTCTCGATCTTAAACAGGGATACTTCACAACTTTAAGTAACTCGATCCAAAAGAGTTATTTGACAAATACAGATCATTTATAACTCATAGGTTGTTAGGATACATACTTATTTGTATTATCTTGATTCCGCACAACCTTGTGTTTTATTTAACATCATAAATAAAATACACCATTGAAAAATACATAATGTTCCACTTTACTTGTTTATTGCTTTAAGTCTTGTATTACTCTGTTTATATACTCTTGCATTTAATTACAAGTAATACTAGTCCAATCTAGTGTTTATTAGACTTGTTGTATTTTACACTTTCCTGGTTAACCATCGAACTTAAGGGACTCACACAAAACCTCTCGATGAGAAAACCTTTAAACATCTCATCAGCGAACTGGGAATGTTAAATCCTTAAAACTGTAGCTTTCTTTGTTATTGAACGCGTCAGTGACACTGATGAAGTTCTCCAGTTGAGGAGGTCCAGATAATCCTTGCTCGCCAGGCTATCGAACGCCTTTGTGATACTATCCTGGCACTAATCGATTTCTGGATCATCATTTTAGGGGGAAAGACTCAAAATAATTTTCTGACTAAAATTCGTTTTTGTTTGAAAATGGCAACTGGAGAACTCTCCAGTTGGAAACTGGCACTGGACTGATCCTCCAGTGACCAGATTCAGTCTTGTTTTTTTATAACGTTAGAAATACTTGGTCAATATTTGTGACACGTGATGGTACTCGAGTGTTGTAAACCACTTGGTATCATGATCTGACGTGTTTAAAGCTATTTTAGTACTTGACAACTGTTTGTATTGGGAAAATAAAAAGTGAGTGGGCGCGTGGGTAAGATAAGCCGTCGTAGCATTTAATGCTGACATGGTAGCATTTAATGCTGACATGGTAAATTATGATTTTATTTCAAAATTCAATTACATTTAAGCCGTCGTAGCATTTAATGCTGACATGGTAGCATTTAATGTTGACATGGTAGCATTTAATGGTAGATATAATGTTTGCAACATGTTTATGTGCCAGGTTGATAAGCCGTCGTAGCATTTAATGCTGACATGGTAGCATTTAATGTTGACATGGTAGCATTTAATGGCGTGGGTAAGATAAGCCGTCGTAGCATTTAATGCTCACATGGTAGCATTTAATGTTGACATGGTAACATTTAATGCTGACATGGTAGATTTAATGTTGACATGGTAGCATTTAATGTGCATGGTAGATTAATGTTGACATGGTAGCATTTAATGTGCAGGTAGATTTAATGTTGACATGGTAGCATTTAATGTGCGGTAGATTAATGTTGACATGGTAGCATTTAATGCGGTAGATTAATGTTTGACATGGTAGCATTTAATGTGACATGGTAGCATTTAATTGACATAAATAGGCGCGTGGGTAAGATAAGCCGTCGTAGCATTTAATGCTGACATGGTAGCATTTAATGTTGACATGGCAAATTATGATTTTATTTCAAATTCAAACCTCTTTTGTTAAAATATCTACAAAGTTGATTTGGTTAAATAAAATATAATTTTTGGTATTTCATTGGGATCTTGAATCCCTTATAAATACCCTTATTGGTAGAATCCAAAAGTTTTTAAAGGATTCTCCAATAGGACCCTCATTCTCTCTAAACCCACGCAAGTTATTTCACAACTACTTGTGTGAGTTTTGGTACACTGCCACTCTTTCTTCCGATTGTTCCTCCATCAGTTTCACATTAAAGGATGGAACAATCCAGTGTACCTTGTCCGCTGACGTATTGAGGGATGCCTTACACCTCAATTACTGGAGAGAGGGTGAATCTCTAGTCGTTTTACCCTCAAATGTTAATTTTCGCCAAGTCCTTCTTGAAATGGGACACAAGGAGTGCTTGGAGAATGGAGTTTTGAAGACGAAGGGTGCGATGACCATGAAGGGTCTTACACCTTCATGGAGGTACTTTTTCATCCACCTGGTGGAGAGTATGGGTGGGAGTTCTGGTGGTCTTGACCAGATCAACTCCTCGCAAGCAGAGATGGCTTACTGCTTGTGGAATGGATTGAGAGTAGACTTTGCAGACATCTTGTTTAGAAGCCTAGTACAAAAGCTGAAGGGCACCAGGGGTGTTTGTATCCCCTTCTCAAGGTTTCTCTCTCTCTGTTTTAAACATATTCTGGGCAGAGAAGCATACTTAAGTACAGATTCACCGTACACTGCGCCAGATATGTTGAGGAATTTAGACTCTCTGGTATCTGAAGCTGGAGAGGTCGAGATTCCAGATCGAATGCAACTGGCATTCGCTTCAACTGATGCACCAATTGAAGGTGAGTCAGAAAGACAACTGGGCGGGCCTCAAAATAATGAGGGACCCTCCAGTTCGTCTAATGTTGTGGTTAAGGATAGAGCAACCATAATTGAAGCAACTCCAATCACATCTATCCCTGGTGAAGATACTTCGGTATCTGATCCTCCAACAGAAGCACCCATCCAGGAAACTGGGGAAGGTCATCTGGAGACTGACCCTTCTGGTCAGCCCTCAGTTACATTCATGGATCTGGACATGAATGTTAATGACGAGGAAATCCTGATAGAGTCTTCAGATTCTGAAGGAACTGAAACAGACTTGGAGATTTTTGAGGCTTCTGTACAAGCTCAAAACCCTTCATCTCCAGTCTCGCTTCCAGATGTATCAATTTCACTTTCACATCCCAACAAAATGTGCCTACTGATATATTTCGAGAAATGCCACCCCCACCGCCGCCGTTGTTCACACCTGAGCATTCTCAGCATGAACAACACATTGTTTTTCCAGTCCTTTCTTCTACCACCACTCCTATTATTTCTTCAACTGCTGGTATGACAACTGGGGAGACTTCTTTAAGTTTGCCTCCTCCAGTTGCTCCAGTAGTAACTGCTGCTGGTCCAGTGACACCTTCTCCTTCGTCACTGGACAGTCAAGTTGTCTCTTTACAAGCCGATCTCCAAAACCTTCTTACCAGGGTGGAGGAGATTCAAAAGACACTTGACAAAAACACCAAGTCTTTCTCCAAATACCACAAGGATCACTTGACAAACATTAAAGTGGTTGATCTGGGGATAAACAAGTTTTCATCAAATGAAGACTTGGTGTTCAATAAGCTAAATGAGTTGGTCACTGGCTGCAATAATCTGGCAACATCTTTGAAGGAAGCCTTTGATCTTACTCAGTCCAAGGTCACAACCTCAATCTCCAATCTGCTTGGCAACACTGTAAGAACATCTGAAGTAGATTTGATGGAGATTGAAAGGCAGGTAAAGGAATTGATTGAAAAACCTGGCCTAAATGTGACTGAACTTGGAGAGCAGTTGATGACTTCAGTTGGTCAGAAGATAGAGGATACGCTGGGTGCTAGAGAAGCACAACTGATTGAAAGGGTGATGTCTGAGATCACCAAGCTGGCCACTCCTCAGGTTGATCTGGCCCCACTCACCAGTGAGATCAACCAGTTGAGAGGCAGCATTGAGAATTTGAACACCCAGGTATCTCTACATGCTCAATCTTTAGATAAACTGACAACTGAAGTAGAGAATTTGAAGAAGAAGGATGATGAAGTAAAGGATAAGGTTGTCTCTGGTTTGGATGAAGACTCCAAGATCTTAAATGACTTAAAAACTGGTCAAGAACAGGTTACTGCAAATGTTTTGACCCAGTCAAAGGAGACCAACCATTTGTGGAGGTCTTTCAGGATGATGTGTGGGATTTTCAAGGAGTGCAAGGACATGCAAACATGGCAACCTCTTGACCGGTTACCATCTCACCCTTCTGAATGGGAAGTTATTAGGGCAGGTCTAGATGCTGCCAAGGGGGAAAGAAGTGCAGTCCTTCCACCAGTTGCACTTGGAAGAACTTCATCTGGAAGATAAGCTGGTATGGAAATGGTTGTAGCTGCCAGTACTGAAGCTGGTGAGCAAGCTATTAGGGGGAATGTGTTGGATAAGGGAAAAGGTTTAGCTGTTGATGCATCTGCCCAGCCGGCCACTGATGTAATGTTAGAAACTGGCAATGCTGATGTACTTCCTCCAGTTTCCATTAGTGATAGCAGAAGACTGGCTAGACTTGGCAATGATATTAAAGAAAGAAAGAAGATGAAACAAAGAAACCAAGTTGAAGCCAGGGCACATCTTGCACAGATCAAACTGCTTGATATGAGTGATGCTAATCTTTTGGGAATCTGCTGGATGTAGAACTGGACAGACACTATCCTGGGGATGAAGTTGAATTTGATGCCAGAAGTTTGAACATATCAGTGGAGAAGGCTAAAGAGAATAGGGCCAGTGGGATTCTAAAAAGAATTGCAAATGTTAAGAAGGTTGTGAAGAAGGTATTGAATCCACCAAGAAGGATTCCTCAACCAAGAAGACCACTGACAAGAGATGCTGAGCACATTTGTTGAACCAACTGGCGAGGTATCTAATGAAGACATCAAGTCCGCTGTACTGGCTGCTGGTGCTGGGAGTATAAAAATAACAAATGAATCTGAAGCAAGAAGCTATTACTCCCAGATCATGTCAACCAGAAGACATAGTGGTACTATCAATGGTGTCAACGTAACAATCAAGCCAGGCACCAAAGTCTTTCAAGTTGAAGTTAGTTATACCAGAGGGCCACTGGTTAAAACTGACAATCCTGGTGCAATGCAGTATGAGTTCAGTGAATGGGTGGAAATGGTGAATGTGTTGGATGCGAAGTCACAAAAGAATAGGTTTGAGAAAGCATGGGTGAACTTCTTAAGGGGCAAGATTCAACATAAAGAAAATCTGGAGATAAAGTTGAATATTGATCCTGAAGACTCTCAACCTATTTCTTCAGTGACCAAGAGAAGAAGAACTGGCGAAGGGCCATCTCATTAAGTTTTTTCTTTTCAGTTATCTACTTGTATTTTGTTTTACATTCTGTAACTTGTATAAATTTCATTTCCTTGTATAAATGAAGTTACCAGTTTGTAACCACAAGGTAGATAATAGATTAAAATCTAACAAACCTAAAAGAAAAACCTAAGGCATTTATTGATCTATAAAAATGCCTTGGAAACTTAGATAGATTTAAATCGAACAAGTTTCTCCAGTTCACACTTGTACAGATACAAGAACTGAAAAAGACTTGCAATATTTCTAGATAAATAGGGGGAATTTGTTAGGACCAGTTTACTGGTAAACTGGCCAGTCTCCAGTTGCACCTGGAGACCCAGTGAAACTGTCCAGTGAAACTGGTTCCAAGAAGATTTGTCCAGAAATATATTTAAGTCCAGTTGCACCGTACAGTCAACGCAACTGAAGACTTCCTCCAGTTGAGAACTGACCAGTTGAAGAAACATTCCAGTTGAAGTCGAAGACAACAAATGGAAGATAGAGAATGACAATGGCAGCGAAGCCCAGTTGATATTCTAGTCAGTTACAAACTGGAGACCATCAGTGGAAAGCTCTTACAAAGCTTTACACTGATTACGAGGAATTGACTTTTATGCTTTATGTACCTTTACCCGGATAATAAGGTTTATCTTATTATTTAATTTCAAAAAGGTACATAAAGGTGGTTGAGTAAAGTTGCTTTATTATGCGACTTTACACTGCTTTTTAAGGAATTAAATGCTATTCCTTAATGATCTCAACCACATTTGTACGGCCAAAGTTAACATCCCAATGTTAACTTTGCCTATAAATACAAGTCATTGCACAACAAGAATAAAAAGTGAAAACACACTTCAGAACTCTTCGAATACACTTTGATAGAATTCATACTTTGCATACCTGCAATATTCTTGGTGAACTTGTGCAATATTCTCTCAATCGCTAAAAGGACATTTCACAACTTTAAGTGTTTCGATTGTTTAGATAAATTCCGAGTGTAGATCAATTGTAGTTCATAGGTTGTTAGGATATTTACATTCTTTGTATTATCTTGGTTCCGTAACAACCTTGTAATTTATTTAACATCAATAAATATATTACACTTGAAAATTACATATTGTCTCATCAATTTATCTTACAAGTTATTTGTATTATTGCATTGTTCTTTACTTATTGTCACTTAATAAGTAATCTATCTAGAACTTGGTATATACTCACTGCAACTGGTCATCTCCAGTTCAGTGCATATATTGCAGAGTAACTCCACCATCGACATAGAGGTGTCTTCAGGTAGTGCCATCTATTGAGTTGGGACTTACAAATACCATAATCCCAACACTGGTTGTCCTTTGAGGTAATGAAGAATCCGCTTAACAACTTTCATATGGCTTTCCCTAGGACAAGACTGATAACGAGCACACAAACAAATCGCAAACATGATATCTGGTCTTGATGCTGTAAGATACAAATCGCAAACATGATATCTGGTCATGAACCTAACATGATATCCTCTCCTCTCCATTTTGTAAACAACGTACTATTTTTGCGAGTTCTTAAAATAAGACCTCGAATGTGGCCTAAGCGAGATACTAAAAACTTTGAGGGTAGGCACGAACCAAACCCTTTCTCTCTCTCCTATGCCGACGATTTTGTTCATCACTTTCCCATGTCTATCTATTCGATTTGATCTAGTTAATCTTGCAAATGTGTCCCTCTCACTGATTCTCGAATCGGTTGATGTGCATGTTTTAGTTTTTTCTAGATTGTTTCGGTTGGGTAATCATTCGTTTCTTATGTATTTCGTCCAAACCCTAATTATTTTCTTATTTCTCTGATCACATAGCAGGTCTATCTGTTCGCGGCTAACTTGATTAGTCAAGCTAGATTTAGATGAATCCTGCTATCGGGTTAAGAGGGTAGGATTTAATTTAGGGTTTCATAGGTTAAGGTTTTCTCATTTTCTTTCTGCTGTTCGTTGTTTTTTTTGTGTGCTGTGTGTTCGTTTTGTAGTGCATGGTTTCATTTTGTGTATGAAAAGAGATAGTTCGACTAGTTTTCAAGAGCTAAAAGATCATATTAATAGATTGAAGGCGGCTAGTGGTGGCCATCCGGTGAACACTAGTTCTTCCATGTCCGGTAAGAAAAACAAAGGTGGAAACCTTAAAAAGGGTGGAAGCCCTAAATCGGGTGAAGTGAAGTTGATGTAGCTTCAGCCGATGATGATGGAGGTGACAAGTATAGTAGCTCAACTCCCCTTTCTCCATCTAAAGCAGCGGCTTTTGCTGCTACCTTTGGAAATGATAATGATAATGGTGATGATTTTGATGATTCTGGCTTGGTCAAAGGCATTCCCGTTACTGAGCAGGATATTGAAAATCAGCAAAAGATTGAGATTAACACGCCAATGCCAGACCCCCTAACAAGGATGCTGGAATTGATGTAGGAAAGAAACATGTAGAATTTGCTGATATAGGAAAAGCTGAAGAGGTTTCTGTTGCACCTACGAAAGTCTCCTATGCAGCTAAACTTCAGGGAAACATAAATAAGAGGAAGGTGAACTTGCGCAAGTTGGACTCGACAGAATTTGTTGGTGATGCTGATGTTTTTCTTCCTCGTGAATCCATTAAAAAGGTAATTGATCGATTTGATAATACGTTGTATGGTTACTTCCTTAGCAAACGTATTGCATTTCCAGTTGTTGAGAATTTTGTTAAAAATGCTTGGTCCAAGTATGAATGCTCACGTGTCATGATGAACAATAATGGGTTTTTCTTCTTTAAATTCAAATCGAAAGAAGGAATGGATAAAGTACTTGAATCAACTGTTGTATTTATGCTAAAAACCCTATTTCTCTCTCCCTAATATGGCGATTTTGAAACCTATCCTTCTTTTCTTTTTTCTGCCCTAATTTCGTGGTCTTCTACTTGATTATGGTAATCGATTGTGATCATTGTATCTCTTTTGGTGATCTGATCATCTTCGTTTTACTATTTTTCGTTTAGGAGTCACGTTTTTTAGGGTTTTTGTTTCGTTTCTTTTCGTCTTTAAAACCCTAGTTTTGTTATTTCTTTCTTCCTGATCTCTTACCTGGTCTGTAATCGCGGCTACCTAGTGTAGTTTAGCTAGATTAATTCGGACTTGTTAAGGGGTTAAGGTGATCGATTTACAAGTTAGGGTTTTTAGGGTTAGGGTTTTTTGATTGTTTTATTGTCGCTTGTGGTTTATTAGGGTTATTGTTTGCATGGTGTTTATTGTATGAAGAGAGATTGTCCAGCTTTTGATCTCAAAGCTTTAGAGGAACGCTTTACTCGATTACGATCGGATTCCTTTGTTCAAAGAGACATGTCGGGCAAGAAGAAAAAAGGTGGCAGCCCTAATAAAGGGCGAACCACCCCTTCTGTCGATGCTAAAACTCCTGTTTCAGATTCGAATAGTGGTGATAACACTTCTGATACAGGTATTAAAAATGGAGAACCATCCTCGACTGCTACATATCCAGTTAATGAGGGAGTAGATGCTGTTTCAAGTGTTGGGGGTATTGAAAATTTGGATAAATCATCAGGTGGTGGTTATCCCACTTATCAACCTCCTGATGGGGATCATAATAAATCTGAAAAATCCGGTGGTCATGATCTGAATGTTTATTCACAAGATACTGCTAAGAATTTGAGTGAAAAGAGCATTCTAAGTGAACCGCAGCCTATTGAGGTACCTGCAAATTCTGATGGAAGCAATGTTAATTCGAAACAAGCTGGTTCTGCTAATGAGCAGGAAAAGGATAATGGTAATGTTTCCTATGCAGCAAAGTTGAAAGCTGGTAGCATCAAACAGGTGGTGAATTTTAGGAAAATTGATAACATGATATCGTTTGGTGATGTTGATGTGATGTTGCCTAAAGAGTCGATCAGAAGCGTCCAAGATAAGTTTGCTAACACTCTCTTTGGGTATTTTTTGGGTACTAGGATTGCTTATCCAGTTGTTGAATACTTTGCTAAATCAAACTGGACGAAGTTTGGCTTGCAGAAAGTCATGATGAATGCAAATGGGTTTTTCTTTTTTAAGTTCTCGGATAAACAAGGAATGAATAGTGTTTTGGAAAAGGGACCTTGGGTAATTAGGAGTATGCCTTTGTTTCTTAAGTTGTGGTCACCATCAGCAAAGCTGGTTAAGGAAAAATCAAGGAGATTTTGGTTTGGATAAAGATACATAATGTTCCTATTACAGCCTATTCGGATGATGGTTTAAGTATGCTAGCTTCGAGATTGGGTAATCCTAAACTCCTTGACTACGTCTATGTGTACTGAGGCTTGGGGACGTAGCAGTTATGCAAGAGCTTTAATTGAAATATCAGCTGATCAGGGGCTCAAGGATGAATTATCCATTGCAATACCAAATATGGAAGGGGATGGTTACACGAAGGAAATCATGAAGGTGGAATATGAGTGGAAACCACCAAGGTGTGCTCACTGTTGTATTTTTGGGCATAATTCTATTGAATGCCCTAAGCAGGTTCGAATTTCAAAGCAAAAACCTAAAGTTGATGATGATGGTTTTATTGAAGTCCAAGGGCGTAAAAATGTGCAACAACAAAAGGGATTTAATCTTAATAAGCAAAAACCACAGTTTGAATATCGACATGTCAATAAGCAAAAGGCACCAAAGGATGTTCCATCTACATCAGGTTCGGTTGATAAACCACCAGGAGATACTAGCATCAATACCAAGAATAAGTACGAGTTGTTATTTGAATATGGTGATGGTGTGAATGATCCGGTGTTGCAAGAGGTTGATGAGGCAGATCGTGTGGAACTTGCAAAAGAGAAGAAAAAGAAATTCTTTGATGTGGATTCGGATGATGAGGAAGAAGTGATTTTGGAGGACTCTATTCAGTATACAAAAGACTCCAGTGATAATAAGAATAATTCTGAGGGGGCAAGCACTCCCGGTACAAATGGTGTTAATGGGTAGTATCGCTTCATGGAATATAAGGGGGTTGAACCGCCCTCTGAAACAAAAGGAGGTTCGGCAACTAGTGGATGAACATCATTTGAATGTATGTGCGATTTTGGAATCTCATGTGGACGTTACTCGTATGTGTGATATTTGTAAAAAAATATGTAGAACATGGGATTGGACGTCGAATGGGGGTTTATGTAGTAAGGGAACTCGTATTATTGTGGGTTGGAATACTGATGTGGTAGACTTGATGGTTATTTCTCAAACTGATCAGGTGCTACATGCTCAAGTTGTTTTTAAGTTGGATAAGAAAATCCTTTTTTGTTCCTTTGTATATGCAGCGAATTATTATAAAACAAGGCGGGAATTATGGTATGAATTGAATAGATTCAAAGTTTTTGTTCGTGATCAACCATGGGTTATTCTTGGGGATTTTAATTCATCTTTACATTTAGAAGATAATCTTATGGGTTCCTCGACAATCAATTGTGGAATGCGTGATTTTAGGGAATGTTTAGAACAAATTGAGGTGATGGATATCAATAGCTTTGGTTTACATTTTACATGGAATCAGAAACCAAAGAAATGCATAGGAATTTTTAAGAAAATTGATCGTGTCATGGGAAATATGAAGTTTGTTGATAGTTTCCCAGCAGCTTGTGCGTGGTTTCAACCATATCGAATTTCTGATCACTCGCCTTGTGTGCTTAAACTGCCATCTGTCACCAGAAACAAACCGAGACCTTTTAATTTTGCAAATTTCCTTATTAATAAAGAGGGTTTTTTAGAGGATGTGGTGGAAGAATGGGAGAAAGAAGTGAAGGGGCATCATATGTATCGACTAGTGAAGAAGTTAAAGAGCCTTAAGTCTCCTTTGCGTAAACTTCTTTACAAGCAAGGCAATTTGCATGTACGTGTTGACTCAGCAATGAAGGAGTTGGATGAGATTCAAGCTGCTATAGATCACAACCCTTTGGATTCTCAATTACGTGAAAAGGAGGCGAGTTGCCTTAAGACTTTTTATGAAGTGCGACTTGATGAAGAGAAATTTCTCAAACAAAAAGCTAAAATTGAGTGGTTGGATGTAGGCGATGCCAATTCAAAAATTTTTCATACTTCTTTGAAATCAAAAGTATATCGTAACCGTATTGAGTTGATAAAAGACTTGCATGGTGTTATGCATGAGGGTGGTGCAGCCCCTGTAGCACTGGTGGATCATTATATGAATTTTCTTGGCAAGGAGGGCAGTAATACTATTTCGGTATCACCACATCTGTTTCAGAAAACATTGGACGCTAATCGTGCTCAGTCAATGGTGAGACTAGTTCAGGATAGTGAAATTCGTCAGGCTATGTTTGGTATTGGAGAAGAAAAGGCACCGGGCCCTGATGGGTATTCTTCTGCATTTTTTAAAGCTGCATGGGATATAGTTGGTCGAGATGTTTGTTTGGCTGTTAATGAATTCTTTCGTAATGGTAAGCTCCTGCAACAACTCAACCATACTATTATTGCTTTGATCCCAAAGGTGACGACCCCGTCCTCTATTAATGACTATAGGCCTATCTCGTGTTGTAATACTATCTATAAGTGTGTTAGTAAAATTATTACTGATAGACTGAATGCTGGTTTACATGAACTTGTGAGCATAAACCAATCTGCATTTGTTCCTGGAAGGAGAATATCAGATAATATCTTGTTGACTCAAGAACTGGTGCATAATTACCATAGAAATGCTGGTCCACCAAGATGTGCGTTTAAGATAGATATTCAAAAGGCATATGATACTGTTGATTGGAATTTTCTCCGCCACATTTTACTTGGTTTTGGGTTCCATTCTGGTATGGTTAAGTGGATTATGATGTGTGTTACTAGTACTTCCTTTTCCCTTGCCATCAATGGAATTCTGCATGGGTTTTTTAAGGGAAGAAGGGGATTGCGCCAGGGTGATCCTATGTCACCGTATTTGTTCACTCTAGTGATGGAGGTCTTGACACTTATTTTGGATAACGCAGTTTCTAATGCCTTGCATTTCAGATTTCATAGCAAGTGTGATCTGCAACGGATTACCAACTTGTGCTTTGCTGATGATCTGTTTATTTTTGCACGAGGGGAAACTCGGTCAGCTAAAGTTATCATGGATTCATTGGAAGCTTTTAGTGGTATGTCAGGATTGAAGCCAAGTTTATCTAAGAGCACTGTTTTTTTTTCCAATGTTTCTGATCAGGTGAAACAGTCCATATTAGCCATTATGCCATTTGAAGAAGGTACATTGCCAATTAAGTACCTTGGAGTCCCACTGATCTCGACTCGACTGTTATATAAGGATTGTAAGGTACTTGTTGAGCGCATGGAAAAAAGGATTACTGATTGGAGGAATAAGTCTCTCTCATTTGCAGGAAGATTACAATTAATCAGGTCGGTTCTCTCATCTCTACATATTTACTGGGCATCTGTTTTTATTCTTCCACATCAATTGATTGATGACTTGGAGAGTAAAATGAGGAATTTTCTATGGGGTAAAGGAGATTTTGTCAAAGGAAAAGCCAAAGTAGCATGGAGCAAAATTTGTTTTCCTAAGGCTGAAGGCGGGCTGGGTATAAGACGTATTGTAGATGTTAATATGGCACTTATGACACATAGAGAATCCTTATGGGTAAAGTGGGTTCATTCATATAGGTTGAAAGATAGACACTTTTGGGATATCCCTATTCCGAATCAATGTAGTTGGGGCTGGCGTAAGATATTGCAAATGCGAGATGGTATTAAACCCCATATTTGGTCGAGAATAGGAGATGGTGCAAGTACATCGGTTTGGTTTGATCAATGGCATTCGGTGTGTCCTTTGAGTAATATCGTCTCGAATAGAGACATTAGAAATGTTGGGTTTACTCGTAACATGCAGATTTCAGATTTAGTGGAAAATGGAAATTGGAAATGGCCGAGAGCTTGGTTGGATTTGTTTCCTGTTTTATTAAATCTACCTAATATCCAACTTAATGGATCTATGCATGACTACATTTTTTGGAAGGATGTTAAGGGAAATGAGTGTGATTTCTCATCTAGCATTGTTTGGGATACTCTCAGATCAAGATCGCAGGAAGTAAATTGGTATAAGGCTGTGTGGTTTAAGCAAATGATACCAAGACATGCCTTTTTAATGTGGCATATCTTACTACGGAAGTTAAAGACTCAAGATAAGATTATGATGTGGAGTGCAGGGGGGAACATGAATTATAACCTGGTGTGCTGCCCATTGTGTTACCAGGGGCCAGACTCTCATAATAATTTATTCTTTGATTGTTCTTACTCGTCTCAGGTTTGGCAGCAAGTTAACCATTTGGCTCATTTGCAACACTTAAGCTCGAATTGGGATGATATTACTCATTGGTTGATCATGTGTGGGAACTCAAATTCGGCTAAAACAGTCATTGGAAAGCTACTGGTAGCTGCAACTGCCTACTTTATTTGGCAGGAGCGAAATCAACGTTTATTTGCTAAGTTGTCAAGACCGGTGGATCAACTTAGAGACTTGATTTCTTCCACAGTTAGATTGAAGCTTGTCACTTTGCGATTTAAAAATACTACCTTGGTGAATCGCTTTGTTCAAGATTGGAACTTACCACGTGAGCTAGTGGTATTTGATCAGCATGGGAGCTAATTCGCTTTGATTTATGTTTACATCCATATTAGTTAGTGTAAGTCCCAACTCAATAGATGGTACTACTGAAGACACCTCTATGTCGATGGTGGAGTTACTTTGCAATATATGCACTGAACTGGAGATGACCAGTTGCAGTGAGTATATACCAAGTTCTAGATAGATTACTTATTTAAATGATAATAAGTAAAGAACAATGCAATAATACAAAATACTTGTAAGATAAATTGATGAGACAATATGTAATTTTCAATGTGTAGATTATTTGTTGATGTTAAATAAATTACAAGGTTGTTGCGGAACCAAGATAATACAAGAATGTAAATATCCTAACAACCTATGAAATACAATTGATCTACACTCGGAATTTCTCTAGACAATCGAAACACTTAAAGTTGTGAAATGTTCCTTTTAGCGATTGAGAGAATATTGCACAAGTTCACCAAGAATATTGAAGGTTTGCAAAGTGTGAAGTTATTCAACTTTGTGAATTCACTTGAATATTCTTGTTGTGCAATGACTTGTATTTATAGGCAAAGTTAACATTGGGATGTTAACTTTGGCCGTACAAATGTGGTTGAGATCATTTAACGGAATAGCATTTAATTCCTTAAAAAGCAGTGTAAAGTCGCATGATAAAGCAACTTTACTCAACCACCTTTATGTACCTTTTTGCAATTAAATAATAAGATAAATCTTATTTATCTGGGTAAAGGTACATAAAGCATAAAAGTCAATTCCTCGTAATCAGTGTAAAACTTTGTAAGAGCTTTCCACTGATGGTCTCCAGTTTGTAACTGACTAGAATGTCAACTGGGTTTCGCTGCCATTGACATTCTCTATCTTCCATTTGTTGTCTTCGACTTCAACTGGAATGATTCTTCAACTTGGTCAGTTCTCAACTGGAGGAAGTCTTCAGTTGCGTTGACTGTACGATGCAACTGGACTTCAATATATTTCTCGACAAATCATCTAGGTCTCCAGTTTCACTGGACAGTTTCACTGGGTCTCCAGATGCAACTGGAGACTAGCCAGTTTGGTCCTAACACATTCCCCCTAACATCTTGCTCACCAGCTTCAGTACTGGTAGCTACAACCATTTCTCTTCCAGATGAAGTTCTTCCAGGTGCAACTGGTGGAAGGACTGCACTTCTTTCCCCCTTGGCAGCATCTAGACCAGCCCGAATACCTTCCCATTTAGAGGGGTGAAATGGCAACCGGTCAAGAGGCTGCCATGATTGCATGTCCTTACACTCCTTGAAAATCCCACACATCATTCTGAAAGACCTCCATAAATGGTTGGTCTCCTTTGACTGGGTCAAAACATTGGCAGTAACTTGTTCTTGACCAGTTTTTAATTCATTTAGGATCTTGGAGTCTTCATCCAAACCAGAGACAACCTTTTCCCTTATCCAACACATTCCCCCTAACATCTTGCTCACCAGCTTCAGTACTGGTAGCTACAACCATTTCTCTTCCAGATGAAGTTCTTCCAGGTGCAACTGGTGGAAGGACTGCACTTCTTTCCCCCTTGGCAGCATCTAGACCAGCCCGAATACCTTCCCATTTAGAGGGGTGAAATGGCAACCGGTCAAGAGGCTGCCATGATTGCATGTCCTTACACTCCTTGAAAATCCCACACATCATTCTGAAAGACCTCCATAAATGGTTGGTCTCCTTTGACTGGGTCAAAACATTGGCAGTAACTTGTTCTTGACCAGTTTTTAATTCATTTAGGATCTTGGAGTCTTCATCCAAACCAGAGACAACCTTTTCCCTTATCCAACACATTCCCCCTAACATCTTGCTCACCAGCTTCAGTACTGGTAGCTACAACCATTTCTCTTCCAGATGAAGTTCTTCCAGGTGCAACTGGTGGAAGGACTGCACTTCTTTCCCCCTTGGCAGCATCTAGACCTGCCCGAATACCTTCCCATTCAGAGGGGTGAAATGGCAACCGGTCAAGAGGCTGCCATGATTGCATGTCCTTACACTCCTTGAAAATCCCACACATCATTCTGAAAGACCTCCATAAATGGTTGGTCTCCTTTGACTGGGTCAAAACATTGGCAGTAACTTGTTCTTGACCAGTTTTTAATTCATTTAGGATCTTGGAGTCTTCATCCAAACCAGAGACAACCTTTTCCCTTATCCAACACATTCCCCCTAACATCTTGCTCACCAGCTTCAGTACTGGTAGCTACAACCATTTCTCTTCCAGATGAAGTTCTTCCAGGTGCAACTGGTGGAAGGACTTGGTGTTTTTGTCAAGTGTCTTTTGAATCTCCTCCACCCTGGTAAGAAGGTTTTGGAGATCGGCTTGTAAAGAGACAACTTGACTGTCCAGTGACGAAGGAGAAGGTGTCACTGGACCAGCAACAGTTACTACTGGAGCAACTGGAGGAGGCAAACTTAAAGAAGTCTCCCCAGTTGTCATGCCAATAGTTGAAGATTTAGGAGTGGTGGATGAAGAAAGGACTGGAAAATCAATGTGTTGTTCATGCTGAGAATGCTCAGGTGTGAACAACGGCGGCGGTGGGGGTGGCATTTCTCGAGCAAATGAGAATTGCCCAGTTGGTGAAGGAGCGGTATAAGTTTGGAAAGATATATCAGTAGGCACATTTTCTTGGAGGGTGAGATGGCAACCGGTCAAGAGGCTGCCATGATTGCATGTCCTTACACTCCTTGAAAATCCCACACATCATTCTGAAAGACCTCCATAAATGGTTGGTCTCCTTTGACTGGGTCAAAACATTGGCAGTAACTTGTTCTTGACCAGTTTTTAATTCATTTAGGATCTTGGAGTCTTCATCCAAACCAGAGACAACCTTTTCCCTTATCCAACACATTCCCCCTAACATCTTGCTCACCAGCTTCAGTACTGGTAGCTACAACCATTTCTCTTCCAGATGAAGTTCTTCCAGGTGCAACTGGTGGAAGGACTGCACTTCTTTCCCCCTTGGCAGCATCTAGACCTGCCCGAATACCTTCCCATTCAGAGGGGTGAAATGGCAACCGGTCAAGAGGCTGCCATGATTGCATGTCCTTACACTCCTTGAAAATCCCACACATCATTCTGAAAGACCTCCATAAATGGTTGGTCTCCTTTGACTGGGTCAAAACATTGGCAGTAACTTGTTCTTGACCAGTTTTTAATTCATTTAGGATCTTGGAGTCTTCATCCAAACCAGAGACAACCTTTTCCTTCACTTCATCATCCTTCTTCTTCAAATTCTCTACTTCAGTTGTCAGATTATCTAAAGATTGGGCATGTAGAGATACCTGGGTGTTCAAATTCTCAATGCTGCCTCTCAACTGGTTGATCTCACTGGTGAGTGGGGCCAGATCAACCTGAGGAGTGGCCAGCTTGGTGATCTCAGACATCACCCTTTCAATCAATTGTGCTTCTCTAGCACCCAGCGTATCCTCTATCTTCTGACCAACTGAAGTCATCAACTGTTGTCCAAGTTCAGTTACATCTAGGCCAGGTTTTTCAATAAGTTCCTTTACCTGCCTTTCAATCTCCCTCAAATCTACCTTAGATGTTCTTACAGTGTTGCCAAGCAGATTGGAGATTGAGGTTGTAACCTTGGACTGAGTAAGGTCAAAGGCTTCTTTCAAAGTACCAGCCAGATTGTTGCAGCCAGTAACCAACTCATTTAACTTTTTAAACACCAAGTCTTCATTTGATGAAAACTTATTTATCCCCAGATCAACCACTTTAATGTTTGTCAAATGATCTTTGTGGTATCTGGAGAAGGACTTGGTGTTTTTGTCAAGTGTCTTTTGAATCTCCTCCACCCTGGTAAGAAGGTTTTGGAGATCGGCTTGTAAAGAGACAACTTGACTGTCCAGTGACGAAGGAGAAGGTGTCACTGGACCAGCAACAGTTACTACTGGAGCAACTGGAGGAGGCAAACTTAAAGAAGTCTCCCCAGTTGTCATGCCAATAGTTGAAGATTTAGGAGTGGTGGATGAAGAAAGGACTGGAAAATCAATGTGTTGTTCATAATGAGAATGCTCAGGTGTGAACAACGGCGGTGGTGGGGGTGGCATTTCTCGAGCAAATGAGAATTGCCCAGTTGGTGAAGGAGCGGTATAAGTTTGGAAAGATATATCAGTAGGCACATTTTCTTGGGAGGGTGAAAGTGAAATTGATGCATCTGGAAGGGAGACTGGAGATGAAGGGTTTTGAGCTTGTACAGAAGCCTCAAAAATCTCCAAGTCTGTTTCAGTTCCTTCAGAATCCGAAGACTCTATCTGGATTTCCTCGTCATTAACATTCATGTCCAGATCCATTAATGTAACTGAGGGCTGACCAGAAGGGTCAGTCTCCAGATGACCTTCCCCAGTTTCCTGGATGGGTGCATCTGTTGGTGGATCAGATACCGAAGTATCTTCACCAGAGATAGATGTGATTGGGGTTGGTTCAGTTATGGTTTCTCTATCATCAACCATAACATTAGACGTACTAGAGGGTCCCTCATTATTATGAGGCCCGCCCAGTTGCCTTTCTGACTCACCTTCAATAGGTGCATCAGTTGAAGCGAATGCCAGTTGCATTCATTCTGGAATCTCGACCTCTCCAGCTTCAGATACCAGAGAGTCTAAATTCCTTAACATATCTGGAGCAGTGTACGGTGAATCTGTACTTAAATATGCTTCTCTGCCCAGAATATGTTTAAAACAGAGAGAGAGGAACCTTGAAAAGGGGATACACACACCCCTGGTGCCCTTCAGCTTTTGAACTAGGCTTCTAAACAGAATATCTGCAAAGTCCACTCTCAATCCATTCCACAAGCAGTAAGCCATTTCTACTTGTGAGGAGTTGATCTGGTCAAGACCACCAGAACTCCCACCCATACTCTCCACCAGGTGGATGAAAAAATACCTCCATGAAGGTGTAAGACCCTTCATGGTCATCGCACCCTTCGTCTTCACCACACTATTCTCCAAGCACTCCTTGTGTCCCATTTCAAGAAGGACTTGACGAAAATTTATATTTGAGGGTAAGACGACTGGAGATTCACTCTCTCTCCAGTAATTGAGGCGTAAGGCATCCCTCAATACGTCAGCGGACAAGGTACACTGGATTGTTCCATCCTTTAATGTGAAACTGATGGAGGAACAATCGGAAGAAAGAATGGCAGTGTACCAAAACTCACACAAGTAGTTGTGAAACAACTTGCGTGGGTTTAGAGAGAATGAGGGTCCTATTGGAGAATCCTTCAAAAACTTTTGGATTCTACCAATAAGGGTATTGGACCCTTGAGATCCTTGTAAGCTTGCCATCGGATTATTAGGATTGAGTTTGATGACCGAAGCATTACTAGGAGCACCAGGTGCCGGTTTGACATCTGGTGAGGGAGCATATGGAACAGTCAAGAGATTCACCCTCTCTCCAGTAATTGAGGCGTAAGGCATCCCTCAATACGTCAGCGGACAAGGTACACTGGATTGTTCCATCCTTTAATGTGAAACTGATGGAGGAACAATCGGAAGAAAGAATGGCAGTGTACCAAAACTCACACAAGTAGTTGTGAAACAACTTGCGTGGGTTTAGAGAGAATGAGGGTCCTATTGGAGAATCCTTCAAAAACTTTTGGATTCTACCAATAAGGGTATTAAGGAATTCAAGATCCAATGAAATACCGAAAAATTTATATTTGAGGGTAAGACGACTGGAGATTCACTCTCTCTCCAGTAATTGAGGCGTAAGGCATCCCTCAATACGTCAGCGGACAAGGTACACTGGATTGTTCCATCCTTTAATGTGAAACTGATGGAGGAACAATCGGAAGAAAGAATGGCAGTGTACCAAAACTCACACAAGTAGTTGTGAAACAACTTGCGTGGGTTTAGAGAGAATGAGGGTCCTATTGGAGAATCCTTCAAAAACTTTTGGATTCTACCAATAAGGGTATTTATAATGGATTCAAGATCCCAATGAAATACCAAAAATTATATTTTATTAAACAAAATCCTTTTTGTAGATATTTTCACAAATTGAGTTTGAATTTTGAAATAAAATAATAATTTGCCATGTCAACATTAAATGCTACGACGGCTTATCTTACCCACGCGCCCACTCACTTTTTATTTTCCCAATACAAACAGTTGTCAAGTACTAAAATAGCTTTAAACACGTCAGATCACGATATCAAGTGGTTTAAAACACTCGAGTACCATCACGTGTCACAAAAATTGACCAAGTATTTCTAACGTTATATAAACAAGACAAGACTGAACCTGGTCACTGGAGGATCAGTCCAGTGCCAGTTTCCAACTGTTTGTCAGTGGGGATAAAATGAATTTCAATGTCTCCTTTCATAACATGATCACGAATGAAATGATACCTGATGTCAATATGCTTTGTTTTTTAGTGCATCACTGGGTTGTGAGATATAGCAATTGCACTGGTGTTGTCACAAAAGATTGGGGTCCTTGTATACTTTTGACCATAATCTAGTAACTGGTTCTTGATCCAGAGAAACTGGGCACAGCAACTGGCCGCAGAAATGTACTTTGCCTTAGCAGTGGACATAGAGACTGAAGTCTGCTTCTTGCTGGTCCAACTTACCAGTTTTCCTCCAAGGAAATGACAACCACCAGTTGTTGATTTTCTATCTATCTTACAACCTGCATGATCTGAATCTGAATAACCCATTAGATCTAATCCTGAGCCTTTGGGGTACCAAAGACCAAGATTAGGACACCCTTTCAGGTATCTAAAGATACGCTTTATAGCGTGCAAATGTGATTCTTTAGGGTTAGCCTGAAACCTGGCACATAAACATGTTGCAAACATTATATCTGGTCGACTGGCAGTTAAGTACATCAGTGAACCAACCATACCTCTATAGTCAGTTATGTTAACTGGTTTGCCAGTTGGGTCAGAGTCCAAATTTAATGGTGCTGCAATAGGTGTGTTTTTCGATAGGATTGAATCATATTTGTATTTTCTTAACAAATCTCTGACATATTTTCCTTGGTTTATGAAAATTCCATTTTCAGTTTGCTTAATCTGAAGACCTAAGAAAAATGTTAATTCACCCATTAAACTCATCTCATACTCAGATGACATGATTTTAGAAAACTTTTTACACATTGCATCATCAGTTGAACCAACCATACCTCTATAGTCAGTTATGTTAACTGGTTTGCCAGTTGGGTCAGAGTCCAAATTTAATGGTGCTGCAATAGGTGTGTTTTTCGATAGGATTGAATCATATTTGTATTTTCTTAACAAATCTCTGACATATTTTCCTTGGTTTATGAAAATTCCATTTTCAGTTTGCTTAATCTGAAGACCTAAGAAAAATGTTAATTCACCCATTAAACTCATCTCATACTCAGATGACATGATTTTAGAAAACTTTTTACACATTGCATCATCAGTTGAACCAAATATAATATCATCAACATAAATTTGTACCAATAAGATATTACCTGTTTCTTTCAAGATGAATGAGGTATTATCTATTGCACCTCTTTGAAAGCCATTTTTAAGAAGATGTTTAGTTAGAGTATCATACCAGGCTCTTGGGGCTTGTCTTAGACCATACAATGCTTTGTTCAGTCTATAAACCCAATGAGGATGCTTCTCATCGATGAAACCTGGAGTCTGCTTAACATAAACTTCTTCTTCCAATGTTCCATTAAGGAACACACTTTTGACATCCATCTGGAAGACCTTGAATTGCAGATGGGCTGCATAAGCCAGAAATATTCTGATGGCTTCAAGTCTTGCAACTGGAGCAAAAGTTTCATCAAAGTCAACGCCTTCTGCTTGACAATAACCCTGGGCAACTAATCTGGCCTTGTTTCTTACAACATGGCCATCTTCATCCATTTTGTTTCGATAGACCCATCTGGTACCAATGGGTTCTTTCTTTAACCCTGGTGGACAAGGAACAAGCTCCCAAACATTGTTCCTTTCAAACTGGACGAGCTTTTCTTGCATAGCTTCCACCCAGCTAGGGGTCTGCGATAGCCTCGTCAATCTTCTTTGGTTCAATTAAAGATAAGAAGGTGACGTTTAAGCATTGCTCACTGGTGGCTCTTCTAATCTGAACCCCACTATTTGGATCTCCCACAATCTGTTCAATTGGATGCGCTCGAGTCCATCTAGTGTAATGACTAGGCTGGTGCATAACAATATCAGTGCAAGTCACCTGGCGATCTTCTTCAGTTGCAGTAGCTTCTGGAGGAGGATCAGTCCAAACTATTTCTACATCCTCATCAGAGTCAATGAGGTCACGATGTACATCATGAAATTCTTCATTCAAAGGCATTTTTTGAAGAACTGGAGAAGTTGGAGTTTGAACTGGTGCTGATATTGGAGCGGCACGTACATCAGATCCAATCACCAATTCTTGTGGTAAGTTGAAATTGATGGAGGGATAAAATGATGTGTCACTGGTGCTTTTCTTCTTCTTAACTGGTTCCAATTTGTTGTAACTGGAAACATCTTTAGTGAAACAACTGACTGATGAACTTGGTCAGTTTCACCAAAATTGATTGGAACGACTGGAGTAATATCAAGGCTTGGTCTCTTGTTGATTGCTTCAGTTGATTCATCGAATGTGACATGAATTGTCTCATGAACCTTTTGGAGTCTATAATTATAAACTCTAAAGGCCTTTCGAATATCTGAATAACCTAAAAATACCCCTTCATCAGCTTTTGCATCAAACTTTCCAAGCTGACTGGAATCATTTAAGATATAAACTAGACAACCAAATACATGAAAGTATCCAATATTTGGTTTACTATTCATGAGTACTTCATAGGCAGTCTTCTTATGTCTCTTGATGTAGACTGACCGGTTTTGGGTGTGACAAGCAGTTGCAACTACTTCAGCCCAAAAACTGGTGGGAAGACCAGATTCAGATAGCATACTTCTGGCTGCTTCTATCAGTGTGCGATTCTTTCTTTCCACAACTCCATTTTGCTCTGGAGAGTGAACTGATGAGAAGTTTTGAGAGATGCCAGTGTCATTGCAAAATGTTTCAAGTACCTTATTTTGGAATTCAGTACCATTATCACTTCGCAACTGACAAACTTTTCGAGTGTACTTGAGCTTAATTCTTTTGATGAGAGAGACGATTTTAGCAGGTGCATCACTTTTGGATCTGAGGAATACCACCCAGCAGTATCTGGTGAATTCATCAACCACAACTAGAGTGTACTTCTTTCCAGCTCTAGTTTGAACATTCACTAGACCAAAGAGATCCATATGTAGCATGTGAAGAGGTTCAGTGATGCTAAAATTTTGCCTAGTTTTGAAACTTGCTCTTTTCTGCTTGCCCATCTCACACCCTGGACATGGCTTTTCTTTATTAAAAGATATCTGGGGTATCCCATCAACCAGTTGTTTGCGAGACAACTTGTTAATATTTTTTAAATTAAGATGGGATAATCTTTTATGCCATAGCCAGTTGGTGTCCTCATCAGCCTTGGTATAGAAACATTGCTCTTTTGGAGCTGGTTCCATATCCATGATGTACACATTCCCTTTTCTTCGTGCAACCATCACCACTTTCCAATCCTTGTTAAATATGGTGCCTTGTGCAATATCGAACAAAACTCTGAAGCCATCATCACAAAGTTGGCTGACACTGATCAGGTTGTATTTCAAACCATTCACAAATGCAACTCTTTTGAATTCGACTTGTCCATTATTGAGCACACCATATCCTTCAGTCTTTCCAGATTGATCATTACCAAACGTCACTGTCGGTCCATCTTGGACAGTGAACTCTTCAAGTAGGGGCTTACATCTGGTCATAGTCCGGCCAGCAGCGCTGTCCAGATACCAGATATTCTTCTTTCGATCGCCCTACACAACCAGAAAAATCATTAGTTATTTTTGTGAACCTATCTTTTCTTGATGGGTTCACTGGACTTCTCTACAGAAGTCACAGTAGATTATTGTGGTGTTGAACCGGAGGCTGCATCTGGAGCTCTTTCACCAGCTCCAGGTGCAGGAGTAAAAACGATTGGTACTTGATACTTACTCCCCTTATTTTTACCAGATTTTGTTCCAGATGGAACATTCTTATGTTTAGGTTTTGAAGGGAGTGGTTTAATATTTTGTTTGAAAACTGGAGGTAATGAACCTCCTTCCAGATTTTTAATCCGGGCAGTACAACTCTGAACCTGTCGAGACAAAAGTTGGAGTTGACTTTCCAGATTAATAAAAATATTATTTTCATCAGGCAACTGAACCTTGGACCTTGGTTCAGTTGGAGCTTAGTCTGTCGGGTCTTGGGCACCTTAGACTTTTGAGGTAAAGGCTTGTTACCAGTGGCCTTTTTGACTGGAGCTTTAGCCTGTTTGGCTCCAGGTTTAACCTCAAGGGGGGTGGTCTCAAAGGTTCAATTTCAACAGCTTCAGGTTGACCATAAGGTGTTTCAACCTTGAGAGCTGGAGGCAATGCATGAAGATCTGGTATGAGAGCTGCCATCTCCAGATCTCCAGATTTCCATGCATTCTTCTGGGCATCGATAGTTCTTGAAAATGCATCATAGTTTTGATGATGATGTCCCCCCATCTTCCAGTGATGACATCTTCTTTTGCCACATGCTGCTGCTGTTGATCTTCCAAGGCCATGAAACACATGTCCCTTTCCTCTTCTTCATCAACTAATGAGTCATCAGAGTACTCCCATTTTCCCTCAGTTTGTGCCATTAAGCACTGATCCTTTTCCTTTTCCATGGACAGGAGGGCAATCTGGGCCTTAAGCTTCTTGTATTTAGCTTTGTAGCTATCATCAGGCCGATTAAAATTGGGGACAGGGGGGCCAGTTTGGTTGTTCAACTGACTAGATCTGCATTCCTTCATAAAGTGACCTTTCTTGCCACACTTATAGCATGTAAGATTGGTTTTATCCAGAGAGCTGGAGCTGGAAGCATTGTTTGGGCCATTAAATCTTTTAGATTTATGCTTAAACCTGTTAAAGGTTTTAGCAATCATGGCTACCAGATCATCATCGTCAGATTCATTACAACCATCACTGTTTTCAGTGGTCAGACCAGAGTTCAAGAAACTGTTTAACATCTCCTTCATTGAGTGTGCCTGGACACTCTCTGCAGACATTAAGGCAGCACAAGGTCGCTCAGGTACACTAGCAACCTTGGAACTCTGGGCATGGTTCATGGCATCTTGCTCAGCCACCAGTCTTGCAGCATTGTTATCTTCAGTGAATCTGAAGGCTCCATAGAGCGATGCAAGAGTATGGCTGTGCAAGGTTTTACCTTGTCTCAAGACAAGAACCATGTTTTCCCATTTGGAAGGAAGAATATCACAAAACTTCTCAAGAAGAATATCCTTATCCTTCTCTACACCCAAGCCTCTCAGCTGATTAATGAGGCTAGAAAATCTGGTGTATGTACCAGTTAGACTTTCATTGGGCAAGGCAAGAAGGATTCATACTTCTTGTTCAAGGCAACTTTTCTGGTGACAATAGTGTCATCACCTCCTTCAAACTGAATAACTAATTCATCCCACATTGACTTTGCACTGGGGAACAACACAAGTGTTGGAATTAGATCTTCAGGGACAGCTCCAAGGATCATGTTCTTGAGTCTGGTGTCCAGATCAACATGTCTACGATCCTCATCAGACCAATGGTCTTCGAGCTTTTCTTTTGAACCTCTTCTTCCAGTTGGATCAAGAAGAGGACTGACCCCAAGAGACATGGGTATATATGGTCCATCCTTAAGGATTTTCAACATATACCTTTCGATCCCACCAAAATGCAAAAGCATTCTAGCCTTCCATGTACCAAAAGTCTCATTGTTTCCATCGAATTTGGGAACAGGAGTGTTAGAATAGTGTACATGGACGTGGTTTGGGGCAGTAGAGGAGGAGGGTTAGTATTAACATTTTGAAAAGGTTGTGCATTATTATTCAAGGGGGTTTCACCAGAACCATTTCCACCTTCAGTAGTGTTCATCTTAGCAGATCTAGGCAAGTTTATTAGCCTTCTGCTCTGATGCCACTTGTAAGTCCCAACTCAATAGATGGTACTACTGAAGACACCTCTATGTCGATGGTGGAGTTACTTTGCAATATATGCACTGAACTGGAGACGACCAGTTGCAGTGAGTATATACCAAGTTCTAGATAGATTACTTATTTAACTGATAATAAGTAAAGAACAATGCAATAATACAAAATACTTGTAAGATAAATTGATGAGACAATATGTAATTTTCAATGTGTAATTTATTTATTGATGTTAAATAAATTACAAGGTTGTTGCGGAACCAAGATAATACAAGAATGTAAATATCCTAACAACCTATGAAATACAATTGATCTACACTCGGAATTTCTCTAGACAATCGAAACACTTAAAGTTGTGAAATGTTCCTTTTAGCGATTGAGAGAATATTGCACAAGTTCACCAAGAATATTGCAGGTTTGCAAAGTGTGAAGTTATTCAACTTTGTGAATTCACTTGAATATTCTTGTTGTGCAATGACTTGTATTTATAGGCAAAGTTAACATTGGGATGTTAACTTTGTCCGTACAAATGTGGTTGAGATCATTTAAGGAATAGCATTTAATTCCTTAAAAAGCAGTGTAAAGTCGCATGATAAAGCAACTTTACTCAACCACCTTTATGTACCTTTTTGCATTTAAATAATAAGATAAATCTTATTATCCGGGTAAAGGTACATAAAGCATAAAAGTCAATTCCTCGTAATCAGTGTAAAGCTTTGTAAGAGCTTTCCACTGATGGTCTCCAGTTTGTAACTGACTAGAATGTCAACTGGGCTTCGCTGCCATTGCCATTCTCTATCTTCCATTTGTTGTCTTCGACTTCAACTGGAATGATTCTTCAACTTGGTCAGTTCTCAACTGGAGGAAGTCTTTAGTTGCGTTGACTGTACGGTGCAACTGGACTTCAATATATTTCTCGACAAATCATCTAGGTCTCCAGTTTCACTAGACAGTTTCACTGGGTCTCCAGATGCAACTGGAGACTGGCCAGTTTACCAGGTGAACTGGTCCTAACAGTTAGATTATAGCTATGTAATGTAACTAGTGTGTAGTTTTATCCTTGTATACGATTTTCGCTTCATTACATATACATGGTCTGTCATGTATATGAACTAGTATGGTAGCTTTGGCCATACTACTTGATTTGTATTGTTTTTGGTGATGGAATACAATTTACAGGGGTAACCCATTAACCAAAAAAAAAGTACTTGAATCAGGACCATGGATAACTCGAAATACTCCTATCATACTGAATGTTTGGTCACCTTCTGTTGCCATGCAAAAAGCTGAGTTGAAAACAATTTCGGTGTGGGTTAAGTTGCATGATGTGCCTATGGTAGCCTATTCAGATGATGGATTAAGCATGCTTCTTTCTAAAGTTGGTACTCCTTTGCATTTGGACTCGTATACTACAGCCATGTGTGTTGAATCTTGGGGAAGAAATAGCTATGCAAGGGCTATGGTTGAGTTGGATGCATTGCAAGATTTAAAAGAGAGTATTATATTGGTTGTCCCAAATCTAAATGATGAAGGATATTCGAAGACATCAATTAAAGTAGAATATGAATGGACACCTCCTAGGTGTTCTCGTTGCTGTGTATTTGGTCATGTTGATTCGCAATGCCCTTTAAATGTGAAGGAAACTAAGACATCTTCGCCATAGATTGATGAAGACGGATTTCAGCAAGTTAAAGGGAAGAAGAAATGTAACAAGCAAGGGTTCCAAATTCCGAACAAAAAATAGAATTTTATTTATAGGTTGCAAATAAGGTGGATAATGATAAGAGTAACACATCCAAAAAATAAAAGAAGAGTTCCGAGCCTAGCACTTCTAAAACTCATGTTGAAACTAGTAATTCTTTTGGTGCTTTGGATGATGAGGAAGATGGGAGTGGCACATTAAATACTGGAAGTGGTGATAATACTAAGGAACACAGTGCTTCTGATCGCAAAGATGGAGATGAGATTTTTGATGTTGATACAAAAACTGCCGAGTTCATGTCAGACTCTACCAGACCCAAGACAACTAAAATGGGGGCAAGCACTCCCAGTTCTAAGGTGACTAATGGGTAGTATAGCCTCTTGGAACATTAGAGGATTGAACCGTCCTCTAAAACAAAAAGAGGTTCGTAATGTGATTAACGAGAATCATTTACATGTTTGCGCCATCTTGGAATCTCATGTAGATGTTTCTTAGTTAGTTGCTGTTTGTAAAAAGGTTTTTACAAATTGGAACTGGACTTCTAATGGGGGTTTATGTCCCAAAGGTACTCGTATTATCATAGGATGGAATTCTGATTTGGTGGATGTAATTAGGGATGAACGAAAAGTCCCAAGTCCCAGTCCCGTCCCGGTACCGTCCCGATCCCGGTACCACGAAGTGGTCCCGAGTCCCAATCGGGATCGGTACCGGTACCCACTTTTATAAGTTCGCGGGATCGGTACCAATCGGGATCGGTACCGTGAAATACAGACCAAATCCCATTAGTCCCGTTTGGTCCCAAAAAGCAGGAATCTTCATCTTATATCTATATCTCTCGTGTAAATCACTATGATTAGTTTGATTTACATGCTTTATTTTTAACTTATTTATAATTAGTTTGATTAGTTTGATTTACATGTTGTATGCATCCCACTGGTTGTGTCGATCATAAACTTTCTCGTGCAAGAGCTTAAATCTTCATCTTATATCTATATCTAATAACCTACAACCCCATGCTCTTTCATTTTCAAAACATCATATTTTGTTTCTGTTGTGAAACTATCAAAAATTGATAGACACTTTCCAAGAATAATCAAAGCCACATAGTCAAATGCATTGGCCTGAATCTTCTTCAGATGGTCAGGATCGAGCGACAATGTTCCCAAACTGGTGACTCTCAAAATTAGTCTTTTATATCTACTTGAAATCAAATATGATGTCTTATATTGTACTCAAAAATGCAAAACATCACTTATGATCCTCTCGTTCAAGCAACCAACTTAGCGAGATTTTAATAAATTTGGTACTAGGCGGGATTTGGTACCGAAGTTCCGGTCCCGTACCGCTTCGGTACCAGTCCCGTACCAATTTATATGGGACCGGGATAGGTACCCATATTTGGTAAATTTCGGGATCGGTACCATCGGTACCGGGATCGGTACAGGACGGTACCAGTCCCATGCACATCCCTAGATGTAATGGTGTTATCTCAAACTAGTCAAGTGATACACACGCAAATTGTGTATAAACTTGATCATAAATCACTTTTTTGTTCTTTTGTGTATGCAGATAACCACTATATGGAAAGAAGGCAGCTTTGGCAAGCATTATGCATGCATAAACTCTTTGCCCATAATAAGCCTTGGGTTCTATTGGGGGATTTCAATTCGTCCCTTAATCTTGAAGATAGTTTCTCTGGGTCCTCTTCTGTCAGTAGAGGAATGAAAGATTTTAAAGAATGTGTAGAGCAGATTGAAGTCATCGATCTTAATAGCACTGGTCTTCACTTCCCTTGGAACCAAAACCCAAAAAAAGGAATTAGGATCTTAAAGAAAATAGACAGAGTAATGGGAAATGTTCAATTCTTGACTGATTTCCTGTATTCTCATGCTATTTTTCAGCCTTACAGGGTTTCTGACCACTCTCCTTGCATACTCAAGGTACCTGCTATTACTAGAGAAAGACTGAAACCCTTCAAATTCTCGAATTTTTTGGTTTATAAAGCAGGCTTTAAAGAGGAAGTTTCTAATGCTTGGAATTCTCAAGTTCATGGTTTTGCATTGTATAAAGTTGTACGAAAATTGAAGAATCTGAAAACTCCTATGCGTAAATTGCATTATGCAAATGGCAATCTCCATGAACGTGTCACTAAATTGAAAGCTGAATTGGATAGAGTTCAGAAGGATATTGATGTTTACCCTGCAAATGTCGAGTTAAGAGAAGAAGAGATAGTGTATCTTAATGCTTATCAGGAGGCTTTGCTGGATTAGGAGATATTTCTTAAGCAGAAATTGAAAGTTGAATGGCTCCAGGTGGGTGATTCAAACTCAGCTTTTTTTCATAATATGTTAAAAAGTAAGAATCATTTAAACCGAATAGAAAGAATAAAGGATGTCAATGGAAATGAATTTGAAGGTGGTGATGCTTTAAATGCTTTTGTTAATCACTATAATCAGTTCTTGGGTTCCGTAGGTATTATTGAAATCTTTAACTATAATGGGGTTTTAACAAAAAAAAAACTTGAGCCGAATAAAGCCTCTGCTATGGTTAGATTAGTTACTAATGATGAAGTTAAAGAAGTTGTGTTTAATATTGGTGATAATATTTCATGTTGTAATGTTCTCTATAAGTGTGAAGTCCCTCACTTGATGGTTTAACCCAACTAGTGTAAAATACGTCAAGTATTGTACTAGAAAAGGACTAGTATCACTTAAATATAAATGCAAGAATATAAATAAAGTAATACAAGACTTGAAGCAATAAATAAGTAAATGGTGGAACACAATGTAATTTCAAGTGTATTTTATTTATTGATAATAAATAAAATACAAGATTGTTGCGGAACCAAGATAATACACAAGTGTAACTATCCTAACAATCTTTGAATTACAAATGATCTATACTTGCTAAATAATCTCCTTAGATCGAAATACTTAAAGTTGTGAAGTATTCCTTTTTACGATCGAGAGTATTTATGCAAGTTCACCAAATTGCAAAAAGTAAATTTGTACAAGGAAATGACTTGGTATTTATAGGCAAATAAATTCACCAGTGAATTTATTATGCCGTACAAATATGGTTGGATGCATTTAAGGAAACAACTTTAGTTCCTTAAATACATTGGTTAAAGTACAAGGATAAAGTCATGTTGATATGACTTGTCTTACTTTAACCAACCACCTTTACACGCGTGTGTACTTTTATCAATAGACAAATGGATTGTCCGGATAATAGCGTGTAAAGGAAAAAGTCAATTCCTCGTAATCAGTGTTCAGATTTGTAAGGTCTAGAACACTGACAAAGCTCCAGTCATTGATCAGTTAAGACTACCAGTGGGCCCCGCCATTTGTCAGTCTTCTTTCTTCAGATTTCAGTCTTTGACTTCAGTGAGAATGTCTTCAGTGGAGTTGATCTTGACTGGAGTGAAATCCAGTGAACTGAAATCTGGTGCCTTCCAGATTTCCTGTACAAGTAAGGCGTTCACTGGTCTTCTATTATTCCTGGACAAATCTTCAGTGGAGCTCCAGTCTTCACTACTGGAGCGAGTCTAGTGATACTTGGACTTAACAAATTCCCCCTATTTGTTCAGAAATAATGTTTGTTTTTGACTAAGTCTAATTTTAAGTTAACTGAATACACTTTATAGATCATCAGTGTATTAGTTTTATCATTTTAAGTTTTGCTAGACTTAATCTTATCATCTACTTACGGAACTGAAATTTGCAACTATATATACAACATGTTGAGTATTAATGGATCTCTCCATGGTTTCTTTCAAGGTAAACGTGGTCTTAGACAAGGGGACCCTCTTTCTCCTTATCTTTTACTTTAGTCATGGAGATTCTTACTCTTATCTTGCAAAGAAGGGTGCGCGATTCTGGGAATTTTAGATTTCATCATCATTGTTCTAAGTTAGATATTATCAATTTGTGCTTTGCCGATGACCTATTTATATTCATGCATGGTGATATCCAATCGGCTACTATTATCATGGAATCTTTAGAAGACTTTAAAGGTGTATCTGGATTGGCTCCTAGTCTACCGAAGAGTACATCATTTTTCTGTAATGTATTGAATCATGGTAAGATTGATATTCTCAATGTGCTTCCTTTTGTTGAAAGTAAACTCCCGGTTAAATACCTTGGGGTTCCATTAGTCTCTACCCGGCTTATTTATCAAGATTGTAAAGAATTGTTAGAACGCATCCAGAATAGGGTTTCGGATTGGAAGAATAAGTTTCTCTCTTTTGCTGGAAGACTGCAACCTGTAAAATCGGTTCTTTCTTTTATGGATGTTTATTGGTCTTCTGTTTTTATTCTTCCTACTAGAGTTGTTTTAGAGATCGAGCAGATCATGAGAAACTTTCTTTGGAGTCAAGGAGATCAAAAAAGAGGAAAATCAAAAGTGGCATGGGAATCTGTTTGTATGCCAAAAGAGGAAGGAGGGCTTGTATGCCAAAAGAGGAAGTGGCATGGGAAACTGTTTGTATGCCAAAAGAGGAAAATCAAAAGTGGCATGGAAATCTGTTTGAGGTATATAATATTGCTCTTATCTCTTCTCATATTTGGAAATTGTTAACCCTTAAAGAGTCACTTTGGGTCAAATGGATTCATGTACATAAATTAAGAGGGGAGAACTTTTGGAATGTTTTACTTCGGGGTAATGTTAGCTGGAGTTGGAGGAAGATTTTACAAGCTAGGAATCGTGTTCGAGAGTTCTTTTGGTATAAACTTGGTGATGGCAACAATGTGTCTGCATGGTTTGACAGTTGGTGCACGTACATAATAATCAATGGTCTTGGCTGTCTGAATGGGGTACTTGGTTTCTGAATTTAGAAGTCCCAGCCTTGTCTAACACTTCTAGAGATTATTTATTTTGGAAAAACCGAAATGGGGAGCTAAGAGAGTTCTCAGTTGGTCACTGCTACTGTTTTGTGTTGTCGTAGTCTACAACAGTCATTCTTCACAAGAAAGCTGTCAGTTACTTTACAATTTACAATTTTTACATTAATTAAAAAATAAAAAAAAGGAAATCAACAAAAATGTTTTCTGGAACTTCTTCTTCAATTTCATCTTCGTTGTTGATCGATTGAATCCGAAATTCACGAGATTTTGTTCGCAGTCGAATCCTGATCGTAATCGTCTTTTCAATTTCTCGATTTGACTATTTTTATTGACGGTTGACTTATCCGGCGAGATAGTGAGTTTTCCGGCGAGGTTTTAAACGGTTAATTTTTCAGTTAGGATTTGTTTGCGGTTAGATTGTGAGTATTTTGGTGGTGGTGTCGAGGTTTAATTCAAAGAACTGAAGGTTTAATCGTGTTTTGAGTGATTCCGGCGAGGTGGTTAATTTTCCAGCCGACTTAGCCATTTGCCGAGATATATTCACGGCCAGAATCTTGGTTCATCGTGTTTGCCGAAGTTTCTTCTCAACCAGGAGCTTATACTCGAATTTGCCGAGCTAACCAATCATAAAACTCGCATTTGCCGAGTTAAATTCACGACCAAATGTTGTGACCTCGTGTTTGCCGAAGTCACTCCTCGACCAGCATCATCTTTCCCGCATTTGTCGAGATAAATTCTCGACCAGTTTCATAAAACCCCGTGTATGCCGAGATAAATTCACGATCACATTACCAAAACTCGTGTTTGCCGAGTTAATTCTCGGCCAAACCAACCAAATCAACCAATTGCCGAGCTCACTGCTCGGCAAATCATACAACTCGAATACTTAGTCGATTTTCCTTCCAAACCACCATTTGCCGACCATTTATCTCGGCAAACCATTCAAATCACCCACTTCTCCAACACTTAACCCATTTCCAATCAAACACCCCATTTGCCGAGCTCCCAACTCGGCAAATAGACCAATTTGTTAAAAAAAAAAAAAAATTTTCAAATCATTTTCAAAATCAGTTTTCATCATTTTCCCATCATTTGAGTGAAGCTTGAAGAAATTTTTTTTGAAACCCTCATTTACCGAGCTCCCAGCTCGGCAAATAGCACTTTTCTTCACATTGAATTTGGCTGTTTGTGGTTTGCTTCTTCTGATTTGTTCGTTGTTCTGTCTTCATAATCGTGTTTGTATGTTTGAGTGTTTGTGTGTTTAATCTTTTGAGTTTTAAATTTGTTGAAATTGTGAAATCAAAAATACAAGAAGAAAGTGGTTCAGAATTTTCTTTAAGTACCAGAGAGTGATAATGAGAATTTTCTTTGTTCATTTTTTTTAGAGTGTGAAACGTTCAGATAAGAACACTTGATACGAAAAGGTGTCATGTGTATTGTGAAAGGTGTCTTGTGAAGGAAAAGGCTTTATTAAAGAAAACGCGTTTTGTTGACTTCAAGAGTAGCACGGGTGTTCTTTTAATTGTTGTGTTGTCATATATCTAGTGGATAACTAGTGTGTCTTCACGTGGTAAAGTTCTTCACGTGTCTATTGATTTTGTTTTAAGTCATCACGTGAAGGAGTGCTATTGTGTCATGCGTGTTGAGCTGTAATTGGCTGTCAAAAGTGGTGTCTATACACGTTTGAGATAAGGTGTCAATTCAATTATCAAAGGTATCCAAGGTTCATTTTCTTGTAGTTATTAATGTTTTAATTTTTTTTAACAAGATTCACGTGATCAACTGATCATACTACATTTCCTATTGGTGTCATTTTTTTTAGTCAAGTTGTTGTCTTATTATTGCTAAATTGTGAGTTGTCGGTTTAATTGGTGCTTGTGAACTGTGTTGTAAGAATTAAAAAAAAAAAAAAAAAAAAAAAAATTTTTTGGGCTAAATTTTTTTTGGGTCATTTATTTTTTTTCTACCTTGGGCCGAAAATTGTAAGTTCATTTGTACTACATATTTGTTGGGCTTGCATTTTAGAAGCTATTGGGCTGAAATGTACGTCATTTTGGGCTGAATTCATATTTTTTTTTGGGCTAATAATCAAGTTTTTGAGTCAAAATGTCAATCAAAACTTTCAAGTATAAACCATGCATGGAGGCCTATCATCTTCATGAAAGTCGAGAGTGTTCATGCCTTCAAGGTCATGCGTGTGTTATTCAATTGCTACAAAAGTTTTCAGAATTTTTCGAGAAAAACAAAGTTCTTATGAAGGAAAATGAGAGTCTTAAATGTGCAAATGACCAACTCAAATTTGAAAACCAAGAGCTCAAGTCAGCAAATGATCTAATTTTGTCCAACATGGAAAGTCTTCAAAAAGAAAATGATCATTTGCAGTCAAAAATTTTCAAATTAACAAATGAGTTGGACAATTCTTTAAATGAACTCAACAAAATTGTTTTGGACAATCAATCAAAAGAACTTGTTTCGCAACAAAAGATTTCTGAACTTAACCATGAGTTGCGAAATAAGTCCACCATTTTTGTGAGCAAAGAGCGAAAATTTCTCAAAGTTTTTGAACAACTTCGAATTGATGTGAGCGATGTTGAAAAAGAAAGAACAAATTTTTGTGCTCAAATCAAGTGTCTTGAAGCCAAGTGTTTGCAATTTCAGTCAAACGAAACATCTTTGACCAAGAAAATTTCTGACCTTGAGATTGAATTGCAAACACAAAACCAAAATCATTGTTCTATCTCTTCTGACACAACCAAAGAAGTTGTTGAAATTTGCACTCAACCTGATTGTCCTATTTGTGAAGTTGTGAATTCCTCTGTGCAAACTAAATGTGATGTTGTTGAGACTACCGAGTCATCAACTCCGACTGATCTTGATTGTGTTTGTGACAAGAGTGAGGTGTCCAAAAGTTTTCCAAAATCTAATTCTTCCAAACCAAAAGTTGATGTTCCAAAGAGGGTTTACACGGGTAAAGCTTCAAAAACTTTTGAAAGAAAGGTGTCTCAGTTTACTAATTACTCCTTACAAAAGGGTAAGAAGTACTCTAAGAAACCTATTTTTGCTGGAACAACTACTTTTGTCTCTTTTCTATCATTCGAGGATAATTCTGAACACATTTTTCAAGCAAAATCTCAATTGACTAAATCTAAATGGAAACCGATTTCAAAAGATAAGTCAGTTGAGTCAAAATCATTCAAATATTCATTTTCGGAACTTTTTGATCTTGCACCAAAACCTGTGAAAACAGTTGTGCAAAAAGTGAATGATTTTGCTTCGAAAAATCATTCTTCAACTCAATCTACCAAGATTGGAAGCTTTTCAAAGAAATCAAATGATTTTTCACCGTTGGTTCCACGAAAACTCTTTTCAACTAAACCACCGGGTTTTAGTTCTCCGTGGAATGCAACATCTATTCATCAAATCGATGAGACTTACGTTTGGACTTTCAAGAATTCAAAAACCATTGGACCCAATCTCAAATGGGTTCCAAAAGTGATTTCCAAGTGATTTGATGAATAGTGGCTTATGCACACTTCAGTGTATAACCCGTTCTAAAACCGTTTTCGTAATTTCTTCATTTTTAGAAAAATCCAAAAAGATTTTCATTTTCTTATTTTAAAAATCCAAAAAGATTTTCTCTTTTCATCATTTTTTACTTTGTCTTTTAGTTACTCACAAATTATTAGGATGAGATGCAAGGCATCGAACGCCTTTGTGTACTGCCTTTGTTGTTTCATTTTTTAATGTTTGTGAGCAACTTTCAAACTCTTTACTCACCCTTTATATGCAAAAACTTTGTTTATATCATGCATATATTTAGGGGGAGTTTGTTTATAAAACCAAAACTTCCAAGTGTTAAACTCATTTTCCATTTTAAAACACTTTGGAAGATTTTCAAACCATTTTCGATCATCTTTATTGAAGTTCGGTGTTAGATTTGCACATGAGAGTTTAGGCCACTCATAAAAACTCCATGATCTTGTCATCGCCGATAAGATCTAACCCCGGAGTTAAAATCTCAATTCTAGATTGTGAGGGTTTATGAGCGTAGTGATGATGTTTGTGCAAATAGGACATGAGGGAGTAGTCGAAAAGTGAGAGGTTAAGGTGAAAAAGATGATGTGAGAAAGGGCTAAAAGAAATAAAAGTCCTCCCCAAAATTCTCAAAAAGCCGGGTCAACACGTTTCTATCGGATTTCATATGTTGATTTCTCGATATTGAAGAAGACTTCATGGACCCAGTGAAGCAATGCACATCTTTACCTAACCACTCAAGTATTTCTTAACAAATGCTTGTTTTATTCTCACGGAGATGTTCACATTCCTATCGACTCTTCATTTGGAAGATGTTGATATTGAAAAAGGGAGACACTCTGCTCCGGTCCCCGACTTCATTTGATCACTATTGAGTCTAGAGCGTACTTGATATATCTTTCATTTGACTAGGACACATAGAGTCTTTATATGTCTTTGTGACATTGCATATCTTTGTGATATTGCCGAAACATTCGTAGTGATATCATATTTTTGATATTCCACGATGATCGAATGGAAATCCTACCAATGCTAACATCTTTTCCAACGTTGAACGTAGGTCTCACATTTTCATTTTATGAATTTGTTGAGTAAACGAGAAGTCTAAGTGACCTCGGATTTATTTACCCAAAAGTCTTTGAGGATAGTAAGACATGGTTATCGAACGCCTTTGTGACACTGACCATGAATTACATTCTTTAAAGCAATCTATCGGTTGAAAAGCCATAGACCAAACCATTTAGAGATAAGCTTTGTGCATTTCTCGATGATAATGGGAAGTCCTAAAAATAGTAATCGTATTTTTAGGCCACACCATTAATCCTTTTGATTGTTGGTTGTGATAACGGATCATTTTTATCCGGATTTCATTTCTCTTCGTACAAACACAAAGAACACAAACACCTTATAAAAATCTTTTTCCAACAACGCAACCTCACATTCTAGTTCACCAATAGGTTCATTGGGAATTGGGAATTGGGTTGGGTTAATTTGCTTCCTTGTTGTTTGTTGGCATCTACTGTTTATGCTATCAATCATTACTGTATGATGAAACCGTTTCACATTTTCATCATAAGGGGGAGAAATGATTATATGATTGATAGATAGAGTTCAAGGATATAGGTAGAATTTGATTGGTAGAATTTGTTCGAGGATGATTGTTGTGTTTGGATGTTCAAAGGATCGTTAGTTTAGGTGAAGAGAGTGAATAATTATCGTGCTAAGTTGAGAGATTGTTTTGAGAAAGTTAAAGGACTGATTCGAGATCGAGTATATTCAAGATGAAGTATATGGTCGATATTTGAAAGATTTATTGAATAATTGACCATTTGTTTGATGATTGCAAAAGTTTGAGATTAGATGAAGTTTGTTTTTTTTTATATTAAGTTCGTTTATAGTTTAAAAGAGATTGTTCATTTGAGGGGGAGCAAGAGAGAACTCATGAATTGTTAAATATGCTCCGAAATGATTGTATTTGAGGGGGAGCAAGAAATTTGAGGATATTTCATTTAGTTGATAAGTTGCTTCAAGAAAGAAATGATTGTTTGAAGGGGAGCAAGTGTTAATTGATCAAAGGATCAAGTGCTCCAAGATGATTGTTGATTCAGAGACAAGTTAGACTAAGAATAAAAATTTCCGCATACCAAAACCAAGCTTCCGCAAAGCCAAAAGAATTCAAAGTTAAATCAAGCTTCCGCATTGCCAAGAGAATTCAAAGATAACCAAGCTTCCGCAAAGCCAAAAGAATTCAAAGTTAAATCAAGCTTCCGCATGCTACTCAAAGATTCAAGTTACTTCTCCAAGCAACATCAAGTTGAAATCAACATTCAAAAGTTCAAGTTGTGAAAGCTCAAAAGCTACAAAGATTTCAAAGGTGCTTCCAAAGTATTCAAAGTTGCAAGAGAAGATCAAGATTTAATAAGTCATCGTCAAATATATTTGTTTGTTGAGAAGATTCAAAGTCAAGGTTGATACAAGACATTGAAGACAATGAGAAAGCTTCAAAGTCCAATCAACATTGAAGATTTTCAACAAATGGGCTCATCATGTTTATTTAAAGACCGAAGACGATGCATCATTTACAATTCAACACCAAGGGGGAGATTGTTAGAAATATAAATATGGTGTTTAATTGTAAATTCTAGTATTGGAAGGGGTATTAGTGTTAAGTTAGTGATTAGTATAAATACCCCTCCCATAAGTCATTTATGACCAACCCTTGTATTATTGAAACCTTTTGACACTAAATACAATCCAATCTTTCCCTGACTCTCTCTCTACTCTCTCTCTACCTTCTCTCACTATAACCGCCATTGACACACACTAAAACACATACTTAAGCTCAATTATACATATAACACGTGGGAAGATATCCGACCTCGCGATAATAAAGTGTCTTGGTATAACTTGGTTTGGTTCTCGCAGAATATTCCAAAGCATGTCTTTGTTATGTGGCTTATTATGAAACAAAAACTCAAGACTTAAGATTTTCTTTGCCAATGGGACACAAGATATTTGAATCCAGCGGATCCTTTGCTGTGCCCGTTCTGTGAACTTCAAGCTGACTCCCATTCTCACTTGTTCTTTCAATGTTTAATTACTAAGCAGGTATGGTTTAATGTAAATGTGAAAGCTGGAATAATTCAGAATTCTTGCCAATGGGATGGTATTGTTACGAAACTATGTCCTTTTGGGAAAAGTAATTCAGCTCAATATGTGATTGCAAAGCTGATTCTTGGAGCTTCAGCTTACTACGTGTGGCAGGAGCGAAATGCAAGAATTTTTAAGAAGAGACGACGTACTGTAGATCAACTAGTGGAAGAAATATACAGCACGGTTCGACTTAAACTTCTCACTGTGCAGTTCAAGAAGACAACCAAATTAGATGGAAGTTTAGCCGCTTGGAAGTTACCTAATATGATAGGAATAACGTAATGTAATTTCTTGTTTTTATTAGTTGTTAGCTAGCTAGTTGGTTCCCTGTTTTCGACTAGTAGTTAGCTTGGGGTCCTTGGATGTTGCACTAGGTGCATGTTTGTAAAAGTCGTGTTGGTATTCAGCCAACGCGCCTGAACTTATTGTTTTGGTATATTTATACAGCTAACCATTTATACCAAAAAAACTATATATGCAACATCAGTGATAAAAGTTACAAACTTGTTCATATATTACAAATGCAAGTAAATGATAAATGAGGCAGGCTATCTTTTATCCATATGACCAGAAGCTTCTTCAGTAGCCTTCCTCTTTGGTTGAGAAGGTGAAACAGGTTCAGATTGAATTCCCAATTCAGCTTCCATTTGTTTCTTTTTAGCAAACTTGTTCTTGATTCTTTTCATGAAAGCTAATTCTGCCCTGGTGAATGTGCTTTTTCCTTTGAATGTTTGACCAATCTCTTTTAGTTCAGTCATCCCAAAAGCATGTATAATACAAGCTGACCTTTCATCAGTGAAGTTTTCTTCCCTGAACAACTTCACTGAAAACTTTTTAAACTTGGGATCACCAGTGACACCTTGTATTTCTACGCCAATGATTTTTCTGACGCCAGCTCTGCCATAAATAAATGCTTCGTATCGCTCTCTGGTCTTAGCTTGATCAACCAAAAACTGGACATCACCAGGACCAATGCCCTGTCCAGATGATTCCACTGGTCTATTTTCAGTAAGAATCTCACCAGTTTCACGAGTTACAACTTTGGTGAGAGACTTTGAAGTATCCAAGGGAATGAAATTTGCAAGATCAGCGTCCCTGGAGGCCTTTGTACTTTTACTGCCCTTTCTTTTTCTGGCATACTCCCTTTCCACTGCAGCAACATTCTCTTTAACTTGATCCTTCAGACGAATCAATTCATTTCTTCTTTGTTCAATCAAGTCTGGAATAAGGATGCCATGAGTGAATGAATCCAACTCTTGTTCTTCCTTCAGATAGGCACTTCTCAACCGAATATCGCCTAGAACCTCAAGACACTTGATAATTGTGGGATCTTTCTTCATCAGCAAGTACATTTCCATCTTTAGATTTAAGGACCCAACATTAGCACTGTCCAGTGTGCCCATTTGTTCCATTTCTTTTTGATGCTGGACAAGTGCTTTCTTAGCATTTTCTTTCTGAATACTAATGAGGATTTTAGCTTGATGTAATCTTTTAGATTCCTCATCAGTTATGCTGGGCCTTTCAGGAGACTGGCCTTATTCAGTTTAACCAGATTTGCCCTTAAGATTTTTATTGATTTGGGCAACATCTTCAAATTCCTCAAATTGTGGTTCACTGGCATCAATACCAGGAACTTCTTCTTAGACATACTGGCATCAGTACCAACAACCATTTTTCTTTCCTTAATCTTGTCAGCAACAAATGCAACCAGGGCACCTGGTTGGTCACTTTCCCCCTTGCAATAACCTCCAGTATGCGGCTGGAGGTGATTCAAGATATTTTCCAGCATTTGCCCTATCAGTGGAACCAAAAGTGTGACCTGCTACTGGCTTGATTTCAGCAATTTCCTTTTTCAATCCATGGACTTCTTTCTTCAAATTCTTCATTTCTGTAGCCAAGTCTTTGGGGATTTCTTTCACAATCACTTCTACCACCTTTGGTAACAAGACCTCTCGAAGTTGAAACATGACAGAGTCAGTCACATCAGTGGAGAGCTGCTTAAGTACTAGATTTTGAAGTTTCAAAGCAGTCTGGTCACTTACATTACCGATGACTGAGCTCTGGTCTAAAGTTGGTCTTGAATCAAACCTATCAACCACACGATGAAGTCTCTGGACCTCAGTCTTCAGTTCTTCCAGAGGAGTATCAACTGCTATTTTTACTGCAGATTGTACTGAAGAGGCTGAAATTGGTTCATGTGCCTTTAATTCCTGGACTGCCACTTTAAATGATTCCTGAAAGTTGTTTGTGGCCAGTACCAATTCGTTTAACTTCTCAAACACCAGTTTTTCATTCCCATAGAATGTGTTCAAGTCTGACCGAATAGAGGAGTTCATGGCAGATTTAAAGTCAGAAAGAACTTGGGAAGAATGACTGAAGGGATTTCTCCAAGTCCGCCACTTTACTAAGAAGGCCTTGGACTTTTGTGGAAGAAGATGGGGAGAAACCCACTGGTGTTGAGGAAGGTCCAGATTCATTTCTGGTAACCAATGAAATTAATGCCTCGACTCTTTCAGTTATGGGGGCAGTAGTAGTAGTAGTAGTAGTGGTGGTGTAGTGGTAGTAGTAGTAGTAGTAGTAGTAGTAGTAGTAGTAGTAGTAGTGGTAGTAGTGGTAGTAGTGGTAGTAGTGGTAGTAGTAGTGGCAGTTGTAGTAGTAGTAGAGTCGGGAGCATTTTGAACTGATGGAAAGTTCATTGGTTCTACCAGTGGTGGAGGTTGATTTGGTGATATTTGAATTGATGAAGGAAAAGGATTGATATATGTGGTGTCTGGAGGAAGTGAAACTGAAGTTGGTGGTGGTGGAGGTGGAGCATGTTGAAAGAGAGGGTGAGATTGTGGTGGTTCTGTTGGGATGATAACTGAAGTGGGAGCACTGGAAGCTGGCGGATGAATAGAAGGTTCCACTTTTATTGATTGTGCTTCCTCACCAAAAAGCTCCTGAACCTGTCCAGAATTGGACAAGTCCAATGATGACTTACCTTCTTCCTAGAAAGTGGATTGCTCCATATTCTGATCAGGTATGTCTCTGTTCATATCAATCTGAGCATAATCTGGCTCAACAATTGTATTATTGCTAGTAATAACAGTTACAAGGGGTGCATCAGTTATGACTGTGCCATCTGCAGCCATAACATCACCTGTCATAGAATTTTGAACCTTAATCACAAATGGTAACTCACCTGTGCCTTCACTGGTTCGTGCAATAGAGGTGTCAGAAACTTGGCAGTAATTTGTGCTTGTGCTGACACGGACTCTATTAAGGGTTGGGCAGACCCTTCATTTTCTTCACCACTCTCACCTATAGCAGTTTCAAGAGTGGTTGCTTGCAAGTTTTCCCGTATGACATCTCCAGATTCCTGTTAGGAGGAATCTGGATAACTGGTTAAGGCACTATGGGGAGTGAGCAGTGCTCCCCCTCTCCTAAGAAGTCTGGTTGTATTTCTTGGTCGTCTGGAGGTGTTTGTTGGAAAAATTACAGTTTGCTGTTGGTCAGAGGTCACCTCGGTTTCTGGTGACCCCATTTCAGCAATGAGAACTCCAGTGGGTCCCTCATTGTTTTGAGGCCCGCCTGTAGTCTCTTCCGAATCAACTGGTGGTATTGCATCGGTTATGTGAGTCCCAAATGTATAGATGAATAACAAACCCGACTGGCAAGTACAACTGATCTTGATTGGACAAGTTCAGTTTACGATCCAGATATGGATAACAAGAAACAATTGACTAGATATAAAATGCAAGAACAATTGAAGAACAATTGGCAGAAACTATATAGGGATATATATAAATATAATCAAGTATGTAGCATTGAGACACGTTGTTTTCTTTTCAATGTATTTGATTTATTGATGTATAAACAAATACAAGGATTGTTGCGGAACAAAGATAAACACCCAAGTGTAAGTATCTAAACAATCCTGAAATACAAGTGATCTAATTAACTTGGAAATACTCGTAAGTTTACTTAGAGTATATCTCACAAGTTGCAATGCTAAAGTTTCAAGCTATTTGCAAGTTGTGAGAAGACTTTGTATTTATAGACCAAGTCCATGATGATGTGGACAATGATCGTACAAATGTGGTTGTGAGCATTTAAGGAATTAAACCATAATTCCTTACATGCTGCACTTGGAAGAGTATATAAGTCACTTGATGTGACTTATAGTACTAGGTTCCAAGCCTATACTTTGTACCTTTTGTTAATAGATAAATCTATTAATCGGATAAAGGTGTAAAGTAAAAGTCTTCCTCGTAATCAGTGTAAAGTGTTGTAAATACTTTACACTGAGATGCTTCAGTCTTGATCTGGTAGAATCACTCTTTTGCTCACTTCTGAGATGATTCTCTTCTTCATACTTCAGTCTTTGACTTCAGAATGAATGCTTCAGATTTATCTCGATCTGAACTGAAGTGAAGCTTCAGTGAAGGAATTCTGAGACATCTCAGAATTCTGTACAGACGTCTTCACTAAACTTCAAGCTATTTCTGAACAAATTATACTTGGTCGATTTCCGACCTAACAAATTCCAAATTATACTTGGTCGATTTTCGACCTAACAAATTCCCCCTATTTGTTCTGAAATAGTGCATGCATCTCAGACTTCTATCTATATATGTTTGTAAGTCTGAAATGCAAGTTTTTGTTTAAGTTGTAAAAGTTTTCTAAGTACATCTTATAGATCATTGATGTCTCAGAATTTTACTTGTTGTTTTTCTAACTTAAACTTATCATCTACTTATTTGTTACAAGTTGCAACTTATATATACAAACTGAAATGAATGTTACAAATGTAAATTCTTTACAAGTACATGATAATCTGAAAAGAAAACTACTTCTTGGCAGGCCTTGAACCAGAAGGTGCCTCAGTAGGTTTTCTCTTCAGTGGAGAATGATCCTTTTTGCCAAACAGCCTTCCTTCAATCTCTACCTTGGCTTGCATCTTTTGTTGAATTCTTGCTAACCATGCACCAGTCAAGGCAGATTTTGGTTTCCCTTTCAGAACCTGGATCATCTCCCTGTGCTCAGAAATCCCAAACTCGTGCACTGAAACCTGATGGTATTCTTCAGCTGCCCTTCCTTCTCTTTTAACAACCAAGTCAAAAAGCTTCAATCCATCAGCTTTTGCTATTTCCATATCAACTATCTTGGCTGGATGAGATCGATGCTTCATGTAATGCTCATATTGATCACTTTCATGTTTTCTTTGAATTTCAACAGCATCATCAGACATTGGTTTGAAGGTAGAAAGATCAGCATCACGAACACTCTTTCTTGATGATCTAGGTCCAGTCACTTTGGGTTTAGAGGCTGGTCTGAGCAACTCTTTCTCAACATTCTGAACTTCGGCCAGAATTTCTTTCCTTTTTATCGCCATTTCTTTTTCCCTATTTTTCTTTAAGTCTTCAATGGACAACTTAAAGGTCAGACTTTCCAACTTTGTTCCAGAGGAGAGTAGTTCATCCCACACTCATATTCCAGCATATCAACTATAGCCTTTTGCACTCTTGGGTCATTTTTGATTTTCTGATATCTTTCCAATGATAACCCAAGAGCTGCAGCATCTATGTGATCAAGGGTCCCCATCTTTAGATGTTGTTCCCTTTCTCCTTCTTTGTTCTCCCTCCACATAATGAATTGGTTAGAAACCTGCTTTGCAATGTTTCCAACTTCTTACTATCAGCTTTCAAGATTATGTAAGGGATAACCTTGCTCGTCTATATTTTCACCAACAACCATTCCAGAACCCTTATCACTTTTCTTTGGTTCTTCTTCTTGAACCTTGCCTTTTCCCTTATCCTTTTTCTGAAGTTGTTCCCCCTGAACTGAGGCACTACCAGAAGGTACCTCAGTTTGCTTCTTGGTTGCTTCAATTATCTCTTGAGTACTAGCAAGCAAACCAATAGGCACACCACTTCCCCCTTTGGGAATCTCTGAAGGCAATCTAGCATAAAGGTCAATTGTAGATTTAATTGCCTTCAGTGGTTCCCAACTTTGTTGTTCTAGGCACTCACAAATACCTTTTGCCATAGTAGCAAACTGAGCCTTTAGTCTGAATGAAGAGCTAAGGTTCAGTGCTTCTTTATCTTTTAAGTCCTTCGACATTTTTCTGTCTTCTTCAGTGAAGGAAGTAGGGGGAGGAGGGGTAACAACATTATCTTTCTTCAGAAGTGTTAGAATTTCATCTAACTGCTTTGACTGATTCTGAACTGAACCTTCAAGCTTGGAAACTGTATCTTTTACTTCATTTACAGCCTTTTCCACCTTGTCATTTGTGTCTTTGGTCAGTTCAGCAATCATCATTCTAACTTCTGCACCAACTTTCTGACTGACAGAATCTGAAATCTGAGCAGCTAGATTCTGAGATAGCTCAGACTTCAGATCTTTCACAATACCAGCACTGATAGAAGTCTCAAGTTCTTTCTCATTAACACTTGGCTTCTGAACCAACTCACGAACTTCATTTCCAACTACCATAAACTCTTGCTTTAACAACTCAACACTAGATGTCAAGTTCGCAACCACCGAAGCTTGCACATCTCTCTTTGTCAACCTGAAGGCTTCTCTGATTGCAGAGCTCACCTTGTTGCAAGTCATTACCAGCTCATTCAGCTTCCCAACCACTAGTCCTTCATTACCAGCAACTTTGGTCAACTCAGTTCCAAGGAACATCTGAGCACCTTTCATATCAGCCAAGGAACTAGTGTTGGCAGTTAGAGATTTGGTTAAGTCCTCCACCCTAAAAATAAGGCCTTGGACTTCGGTTTGTGTTTTCTCTAACTGTGCTTCTATATTCAAAGGAGGAGGGGGTTGTGTAGAAGCAGGAGCCACAAATGGTAAACTTCCAAGCCCTTTAAGTACCTTGTTCATTTGAATGTCCGTTGGACTCTCAGATTCTGTCTCAGAATCCAAGTCCTTCTCTGAAGGGGCATCATAGTTGATTGGTGGTGGTATGTTATGAATTTGAGGGTGTAGAAATTGAAGTGATGGAGTGAAAGATGGATCGGTTACATATGCGGGAGTGGTACCTGGTGGAAAGATTGGATTTTGGTGAGATGGTGGTGGTGGAACATAAGGCTCATTTTCTGGTTGGATTTCTGGGGGAGGAGGAGGGGCGTTTGCGAGGATGGGGGCTGGCTCAGAATCAGATAGATTCGCCTCCAATAGTTCCTCGTCAAACTCAAAGTCAGCAAGAGAATCAAGATTCTCTTGAGGTAGCTCATCGTCATCCCAGAAAGCATTCACTTTTACGATCTGGTCGGATATGCCCTGCTTTGGGTCACTAGTACCCTCACCAGATTCTGGTTCAACATCTGCAGAAGCAGGTGCATCGTCACCAGATTCAACGATTTGAACAATCGTAGGTACACTAACGGGTCCCACATTCTTTTGTGGCCCACTTAGTGACCTTTCTGGACCAGCTAGTGTGGCTGAAAAGTTTTAGTAAATACCTGAAGCATAGCAGAGGAGAGTTCAGGCTCATCTTCAGTAATGGTTGCCTTTGAGAAATCTCTGCCATATTCAGGTACAGAAGCTTCAGGTCCAGCTTGGTTATAAGCTTCTCCAAGGATGTCCATAAAACACAAGCTTAAAAACCTTGGGAAAGCAACATGCAGACTTCTCTTTCCTTTTAACTTTGTAATCAACTGAGCAAAGAGAATCTCAGCGAAATCTGCTTGCATCCCATTCCAAATGTAATACCCCATCTCAACTTGGGGTAAAGAAAGTTGGTCCAACCCTCCATGGTTGCCACCAAGACTCTCCACAATCTGGGTCCAGAAGAACCTCCAGCAATTGCCAAAACCAGACATGAAAATGTGTCCAGAGGTCTTCAAATTACCATCAGCATCCTCCATATCTCCATGACCAGTGGCGACTAGAACCTCCCTGAAATTGACTCCTTTGAGTCTTCTAGCAAACACCTAGGGAGGTTCGAGGTAGTTCAGATGAAGGGAATTTCTGAACCCCTCAAGAGTGATGACACACTTCTTGGTGCCCTCATTTAGAGTGAAGGAGATGGATTGTTCATCCTTATGCACCACAGCAGTGTACCAGAATTCAAGCAAGTATCGATGATACAATGCTTGAGGATTTGCGGTCAACGCATAATGGAAAGGGGACTGCTCCCAAAAATTGTTGATTCTTCCCATTAAGGTTTCAGACTTCACATTCAATTGAGCCAAAAAGTTGCTCATGTTGAATCGGATTTGAGAAGGTGTGAAGTTCTTTGGCCATGTGGCAGATGTTTTCACATCACTCGATGGAGTATATTCAAAATTTATGAGTGATTTGTGTGAAGACGAAGATGATGATTTAGACATTTTAAGATTTGAAAAATGAAAGTGAAAGGAATATGAAGAGTTAAGGAGTTTTGAGAGTAAATATGAGAGAGATTGATGATTGGGAAGTAAATGAAAAACGAAGTAAATGAAAGAATGAGAAGGAATGTGAATTTAAGTTGGACTACAAAGTGATTTGCCAACTAAAAACAATTAAAAATAATTTTTTGAATTTCAAAGCCCAAGACTCATAAAATATTTTATATTCGAAAATGGTTTTGATTGGGTTTGAGATCCTAAAATGATTTCTGGGGTCAAATCAGCATTAAATGCAAGGCCGTTTGAGTGACCCCACCTTGCAACATTTTTCAGAAAAAGTACTCATTTCTTTTTCTTTTACGGCGCAACTTGTGTGACACATAAGCATGACCAACGTAAGTTAAAAACATAGTATGCAGTAGGTCACGTGTACACATAATTGACCAAGTATCAAAAGGAAAATATCTTGAAAGGTTGTTGTATTTCAGTGATGACTAAACAATTTCTGAGAATGGTCAGTTCCAAAGAGATCTGAACCATCTCAGTCAATAAAATTCAACTGAAATATTTTTGATTTTCTGAAGTGCTTCAGTTAAATACATTTTTCTGAGCAAAAAGTTCCTCCTTAAAAAAAAAATAAGGGTTTATTTTAATGTTTGAAAAATATTTAACATTCCCCCTGAAGTGATGATCCATGAATTTATAAGTGCCAAGATAGTATCACAAAGGCGTTCGATAGCTAGGCGAGCAAAAATTACATGGATCGCTCAGACTGGTGAACCAGATCAGTGTCACTGAGGCGTTCATAACAAGATTACCAGTCTAAGGATTTAGCATACCCAACTCACTGATTAGATGTTTAAAGGTTTTGACATCTAAAGGTTTTGTGAAAACATCAGCGAGTTGCTTATCAGTTGGAATAAAGTACAATTCAATATCTCCTTTCAGAATATGATCACGAATGAAATGATACCTGAGGTCGATGTGCTTGGTTTTCGAGTGCATCACAGGATTGTGAGATATGGCAATGGCACTAGTGTTATCACAAAAGATTGGAGTCTTTGTGTAAGTAACACCATAATCAGTCAGCTGGTTCTTCATCCATAGAATCTGAGCACAACAACTTGCTGCAGAAATGTACTCAGCTTCTGCAGTTGATAGTGATACTGCAGTCTGCTTCTTACTAGTCCAGCTTACAAATTTGCCACCAAGGAAATGACACCCACCAGTGGTACTTTTCCTGTCTATCTTGCAACCTGCATGATCAGAATCTGAATAACCCATTAGATCTAGACTAGAGCCTTTGGGATACCAAAGACCCAGTCTGGGGACACCTTTAAGGTATCTGAAGATCCTTTTAACAGCATTTGCATGTGCCTCTCTGGGATCAGACTGAAATCTAGCACAAAGGCATGTTGCAAACATTATGTCTGGTCTACTTGCAGTTAAATACATCAGTGAACCAACCATACCACGATATTTTGTATGGTCCACTGGTTTTCCATGTGGATCAGAATCCAAAGTTAATGGAGCAGAAATAGGAGTATGTTTTGATGAGACTGAATCAAATTGATATTCTTTAGTAAATCTCTGACATATTTTTCTTGGTTTATGAAAATACCATCTTCAGTTTGTTTTACTTGAAGTCCCAGAAAATATGTCAGTTCACCCATCATACTCATTTCATACTCAGAAGACATGATTTTAGAAAATTTTTCACACATCTTCTCATTGTAGAACCAAACACAATATCATCAACATAAATTTGTACTAAAAGGATATCACTTTTATCATGCAATATGAACAAAGTGCTATCAATTGCACCACGTTTAAAACCATTTTTAAGAAGATGTTTAGTAAGAGTGTCATACCAGGCTCTGGGTGCTTGTCTTAGACCATATAAGGCTTTGTTCAGTCTGTACACCCAATGTGGTTTTTCTTCATTGATGAACCCTGGTGGTTGATACACAAAAACGACTTCTTCTAGTTCTCCATTCAGGAATGCACTTTTGACATCCATTTGATAGACTTTAAATTGATGATGAGCTGCAAAAGCTAAGAATATTCTGATAGCTTCAAGTCTAGCAACTGGTGCAAAAGTTTCATCAAAATCTATTCCCTCTTATTGTGCATATCCTTTTGCAACAAGTCTTGCTTTGTTTCTGATGATATGACCATCTTCATCCATCTTGTTTCTGAAGACCCATCTTGTCCCAATTGGTTCCTTCTTCAGGTTACTGGGACAAGGAACGAGTTCCCATACATTGTTTCTTTTAAACTGGTTGAGCTCATCTTGCATGGCTTCAACCCAGCTTGGGTCTTCATAGCCTCGTCAATCTTCTTGGGTTCAATAAGAGATAAGAAACTGACGTTTAAGCATTGATCGCTTGTGGCTCTTCTGGTCTGAACCCCACTAGTGGAATTCCCAATGATTTGCTCGATAGGATGTGCTTTAGTCCACTTAGTGTATTGACCAGGATGAGTAATGATATCGGTGCAAGAACTTCTCTGAGTAACTTCAGGAGGAGCTTCAGAAAATACATCTGCAGCTTCTTCTTCTTCCTGCAGATCATGACTTGCATCATGAAATTCTTCAGATTGAGGTTGCTCAGTGAAGCCTGATATCAGAGGAGAAGCAGCATGTACATCTGATCCAATAGTCAGTTCAGAGGGCAGTTTGAAACTGACTGGAGGATAAAATGGAATGTTGCTAGGCTTTTTCATTGTTGGTTCTGAACGGAGATGTTCAGAAGCAGGTTCAGGTGACTGATCAGTTTCAGCAATAGGATCAGAATCACCAAAACTTATTGGACTTTTTGAGGGTGGTACAGGAATGGAATTTTTAAAGATTGCAGAATTTGATTCATCAAAGGTAACGTGAATTGACTCATCAACCTTTTCAAGCCTCTTGTTAAAGACTCTAAAGGCTTTGCGATTTGATGAATATCCTAGGAAGTATCCTTCATCAGCTTTTGCGTCAAATTTTTCAAGCTGACTAGAATCATTCAGAATGTATACTGGACACCCAAATACATGGAAGTATCCAATATTAGGCTTTCTATTTCTGAGTACTTCATAGGAGGTCTTCTTGTGTCTTTTGACGTAGATAGATCTGTTCTGAGTGTAACATGCAGTTGCAACAGCTTCAGCCCAGAAATTCTTTGGAAGACCAGATTCATTCAACATACTTCTAGCAGCTTCAATCAGCGTACGATTCTTTCTTTCTACAACACCATTCTGCTCTGGTGTGTGGGCTGAGGAGAAGTTCTGAGATATGCCAGTTTCAGTGCAGAAGGACTCCAGAGTGGCATTTCTGAATTCAGTGCCATTGTCACTTCTGAGTTGACAAACTTTTCGCTTGTATTTGAGCTCAATTTGTTTGATGAGAGCAATGATTTCAGCAGCAGCTTCACTTTTGGACCTGAGGAAAATCACCCAGCAGTATCTTGAATATTCATCAACTATAACAAGGGTGTATTTCTTTCCTGCTCTGGTATGAACATTCACTGGTCCAAAAAGGTCCATGTGAAGCATATGAAGAGGTTCAGTAATACTAAAGCTTTGCTTTGTCTTGAATGAAGCTCTTTTCTGCTTACCCATTTCACAACCTGGACATGGCTTGTCTTTGTTGAAAGACATAGAGGGTATCCCATCAATAAGTTGTTTCCTTGACAACTTATTAATGTTCTTGAAGTTCAGATGGGATAGTCTCTTGTGCCACAACCAATTTGTGTCTTCATCTGCCTTTGAGTAAAAACATTGTTCAGAGGTAGAAGGATTCATATCAATGACATAAATGTTTCCCTTTCTTGGTGCAATCAGTACCACCTTTCCATCTCTGTTGAATATGGTGCCTTGTGAAATATCAAATAGAACCTTGAAGCCATCATCACATAGTTGACTGACACTGATCAGGTTATATTTCAAACCGTTCACATATGCAACACGTGTGAATTTGACTTGACCATTATTCACCACACCATATCCCTCAGTTTTTCCATTACCATCATTTCCAAAAACTATTGAGGGCCCTTCTTGCACCCTATATTCCTCTAGCAGGGTCTGATAACCAGTCATGGTTCGGCCAGCAGCACTGTCCAGAAACCATATGTTCTTCTTTCGGTCTCCCTGCACACAATCAAAGATTATTTCTTTTTGGGAACCCATCTTTGGATGGGTTCACTAGACTCTCCCTTAGCAGTCTCAGATTTCTTTGGTTTATGAGGAACAGAAGGGTCAAATGGGATTTCAGTCATTATCTCAGATGACACAAAAGTAGTTGGTTTGATGGATTTTTCAACCTTTTTCTACTTGATGTGCTTAGAAAAAGGTTTTGCAATTTGTTTAGGTTGAAGAGGTGTGGTTTCAACATTTTTTAAACGTCCATTACAACTCTGCACTTGTCTAGCCAATAGTTGAAATTGACTTTCTAACCTTAACAAAATAGATTCTTCATTAGACACCTGAGCCTTACCAGAATCTGAGGTAGAAGGCTCAGTGGGGGAGATATTCTTCTTCTTCCTTTGGTCCTTGGGAACCTTAGATGAAGTCTGAGGGGATGACTTTTTGGATTTAGCCTTCTTTTCTGAAACAGTTGTCTGAGCTGTTTCAGATTTACCCTCAGATTGTTCCTGGGCCCTATCAGTCACAGTTTTCTGTTTGCCAACTTTAGGAAAAATAATTTCAGGTTTCATTTCCTTTGGAAGTGCATCTAAATCAGTGATTATAGATGCCATATGAAGATCACCAGATTCATATGCTGTTTTTGATTTGCAAAAGTATTTTTTATTGCAGCATCTGGTTTTGGTGCACTCATCCAAGATTTAATTATTTTCTGTTCTTTTTCAAGGATGGTTTTTAACTCTTCTTTTCCAACTCTAAAGTGGCCACCATGGACTGATAACTTTTTAGGGCCAAATGAACATCTTTCAGTTCTTTTAATCTGGCCTGACTGGCGTTCAGTTCAGAAGTATTGTTTTCAAACATTTTTAAGCTTTCTTAACGCACTGTCTCAACAAATGAGATGTCAGCCTCTAATAGAACCAAAAGGTCCAGTTTGTGTTCCTCATTTTCTTCATAGCCAAAATTACTGACCTTTTTCATCACTATATCCACCCAGCGACCAGATTCAACATCGGATTTGACCAAATGACCTTGATCTTCTTGTGCCATGAAACACATGTCCCTAACTTCCTCCTCATCATCAGATGATTCATCAGAGTCTTCCCACTTTTCAGTTTTGGCAATCATACAACTGTTGCTTGAGTTGTCTTGTGCCAAAGGAGCCATATGTGCCTTCAACTTCTTGTATTTGGCCTTATAGCTGTCATCAGACTTCTGAAAAATAGAATGGTTAGGAGCAGATTGTGATGATGAAGGTTGACTAGATCTGCATTCCTTCATGAAATGTCCTTTCTTGCCGCATTTAAAGCATTCAAGATTAGACTTGTCAATAGAAGCACTGGAAGCAAAAGGTTTGCCAGATCGATTTGATTTGGCCTTAAAACGATTGAACGTTTTAGCCAGCATGGCAACCAGATCATCATTGTCATTCTCATCACAATCATGAGTGACATTAGCAGAGACACCAGTTTTTAACATTTCAGACACCATCTTCTTCATCGAGTCAAAAACATCACTCTCAGAAGATAGTAGAGCAGTACTATGTGGTTCAGAATACTGAACGTACCAGAACTGGTAGAAACATGATTCTTGGCATCCTGCTCAGCCAAGGCTCTTTCAACTTTGTTCTCTTCAGTATATCTGAAGGCTCCATAAAGGGAAGCAAGAGTATGACTGTGCAAGGTTTTGCCTTGTCTCAAGACCAAGATTAAATTTTCCCATTTAGAAGGTAAAATGTCACAAAATTTTTCCAACAAAATTTCTTTGTCTTTGGTTACACCTAGGGCTTTCAGTTGGTTTACCAGATTTGTAAATCTGATGTAGGTTTGAGTTTAAGATTCCCCAGGGATAGCAAAGAAAGACTCATATCTTTTGTTTAAAGCAACTTTTCTTGTGACAATTGTCTTATTCGTGCCTTCAAACTGTGTCATTAGTTCCTCCCACATCAATTTGGAATTTTCAAGTAAAACAAGAGTGGGCATTAGGGTTTCTGGAACTGCGTATAAAATCATATTTTGTAACTTGGTGTCCAGGTCTACAAGTTTATGATCTTCCTCAGACCAATGATCCTTCTCCTTAGGTGACAGCCTAGGAGTCCCATCGGCATTTCTGACAACAGTAGAAGCATTCATAGGGACAAAGGGTCCTTCTCTTAAGATATCTGGTAGATGTCTCTCAACACCAGCAATATACTTAAGCATGCACGCTTTCCACGTTTGAAAGTTTTCACTGTTCCCATCAAACTTGGGAACAGGATTATTTGGAAAGTGTACGTGTACATTGTGTGATGGTATATTGTTGTTGATGAGAGGGGGTGGGGTAGCATTTAGGGTTGTGTGAGGGTATATTGTTGTTGATGATAGGGGGTGGGGTAGCATTATTAGGGTCAGGTCGTTCTTGTTCAAAGTCAGCCATCTATGCAGATCAAAGGTTAATGAATTGATAAAATTCAACCTTGTGGCTCTGATACCAATTGTGAGTCCCAAATATATAGATGAATAACAAACCCGACTGGCAAGTACAACTAATCTTGATTGGACAAGTTCAGTTTACGATCCAGATATGGATAACAAGAAACAATTGACTAGATATAAAATGCAAGAACAATTGGCAGAAACTATATAGGGATATATATAAATATAATCAAGTATGTAGCATTGAGACACGTTGTTTTCTTTTCAATGTATTTGATTTATTGATGTATAAACAAATACAAGGATTGTTGCGGAACAAAGATAAACACCCAAGTGTAAGTATCTAAACAATCCTGAAATACAAGTGATCTAATTAACTTGGAAATACTTGTAAGTTTACTTAGAGTATATCTCACAAGTTGCAATGCTAAAGTTTCAAGCTATTTGCAAGTTGTGAGAAGACTTTGTATTTATAGACCAAGTCCATGATGATGTGGACAATGATCGTACAAATGTGGTTGTGAGCATTTAAGGAATTAAACCATAATTCCTTACATGCTGCACTTGGAAGAGTATATAAGTCACTTGATGTGACTTATAGTACTAGGTTCCAAGCCTATACTTTGTACCTTTTGTTAATAGATAAATCTATTAACCGGATAAAGGTGTAAAGTAAAAGTCTTCCTCGTAATCAGTGTAAAGTGTTGTAAATACTTTACACTGAGATGCTTCAGTCTTGATCTGGTAGAATCTCTTTTGCTCGCTTCTGAGATGATTCTCTTCTTCATACTTCAGTCTTTGACTTCAGAATGAATGCTTCAGATTTATCACGATCTGAACTGAAGTGAAGCTTCAGTGAAGGAATTCTGAGACATCTCAGAATTCTGTACAGACGTCTTCACTAAACTTCAAGCTATTTCTGAACAAATTATACTTGGTCGATTTTCGACCTAACAGGTTATTTCTATTCTAAAGTTATGTACCATTTCATGAGGAATCTCAACCTCACCAGTACTAGAAATCAACTGGTTGAGATCCCTCATATATTCAGCAACAGAAAAATGTTGGGAATCATAATCAGATTGGGCACCAAGTGCACGTTTAAGAACAAAAGAAAGAAATCTGATGAAAGGTATGTGGGGTTTCCTTTTGTTACCTTTCAGTATCTCGGCAAGGTCATTAAAGAAAATTTGGGCAAATTCGACCCTAAGACCAAACCATAAACAATAACCAATCTGGAGTTGAGTTTGATTGATCTGGTCAAGCCCTCTAGAACTGCTACCAAGACATTCAACAATATGGGTAAAGAAATATCTCCATGAATCAGTTAACTTACTCATATAAATTGTGCCTTTTCTCTTCAGAACCCCATGTTCATCGAGGATATCTGAATGTCCCATTCGCCTACACACTTCCCTAAGATTTATGCCAGATGGAAGTTGTAGGGCAAGCTCATTTTCAGAATGATAACTTAACTGAAGAGCATCTCTAAGAGATTCAACAGTTAATTTAAGTTTTAAAGTGCCCTTTTTCAAACAAAAATGGATGGTGTCATCATCACCAACCTCAAAATGAGCTGTGTACCAGAATTCACAAAGGTATTCATGGTACATTTTCCCTGGATTCAGGGTGAGAGCCCTGTTATAACACGATTTTAACTACTGAATTCAATTCATCAATGGCAGATTTGGTGAGTGTGTGTTCTTGGTGTTTGTGTGTGTTTTGAGAGAGAATTGTGTGTAAATCTGGTATTAAAGTTGTAAGTACAAGTTATGAAAGGTTTTGTGTGTTAAAGTTATGTCAAGGTTATGATCTCTAAGGTATGAGAGGGCTATTTATAGTCTAATTACACAATTATGCTAATTGTCACAATTAGCCCCTCAACCTTAGTGATCATTTATCTATGACTTAACAACAAGAAATTCCTCTAATCTAGATTACAATTTATCACTATTTTTGGATTTCTAACATTCTCCCCCTTAGTGATACATTGTAATGAATGAAATACGTGTTATATTATCTTGTAGGAATGAATTTGATGAGCCCGGTGGTGAAAACAATTGGTGTGTTGAAACAAGTCTTCAAAGCTTTCTCTTTTGTCTTTGGAGAACTTGATTCAGTCTTGGTCTTGGTCTTGAACTTCTTGAAGTTAAATCATGTGAGGATTCTCAATGTTCTTTTAGAACAGAGAATAATGAATGCGTGTGAGTCTTGAAGAAAGAGAATAATGAAGTCGAACAAGTGTGTGACTTGAATCTTCAAGAATTGTTGAATCATGAATCAGAGTTGTCTGTTGAAATGCGGAAGGTATGAATCTTGGTTTCGAATGTTTCAATCTTCGATTCTTGAGTGAAATTCAGCTTTTCGATTCTTCAGTTTTGATTCTTGAATGAAGTTCATCTTCTTGGAATGAAGTTTCATGAATATGAACTCTCCCCCTTTATGTATGCTCTGGAGTTTCTTGACAAAATGTTGTTGTATGACTTGAAGATCTTTGGATGAAGTATGTTTGATGAAGACTCTTTTGAAGCTTTACTTCTTTGACTTGAATCTTCTAACAAATCTTTAATCCTTTTTGAAGCTTTGATCTTTGTCACATCAACTTGAATACTTTGGAGAGTAATCAATTGAATGAAGTTTGGATGAAATTCTTATGAAGTAATCATGCTCCCCCTCAATCCATGAGTATACACATTTTGGAGCATTTTTGAACTTTTGAAGCATCTTGAGTGAAGCATTTTTGAACTTTTGAAGCATCTTGAGTGAAAATCTTTTCATCTTTGGTTTCATTCTTATCTATGACATCAATTCAGATTCCCCCTTTTAAAATCAAATTCTCAATCAACTAAAAATCTAGTGAAAATCTGAAACTATTGACACATCATGAAGAATTTCTCCCTCTATACACAAACTTTGATAATCCTAGAACTTTGATAAGCCTAACACTTAGTGAAACAACCAAACCAAACACGAACTTTTCTCCTTGTTTCCTTATCAACCAGTAAATCAATCATAAAATTTTCTCCCCCTCATAATGACAAGATTGGGAACCAATCTCATTATGTACACATTGATTGATTAATTGTCAACAAGAATAACATGATCGAATGTACACATGGAGAAATATCAACCATCAAAACATCAATATCACAAAGATAAGCAATAATATCACAAAGATAAGCAATAATATCACAAAGATAAGCAATAATATCACAAAGATAAGCAATAATATCACAAAGATAAGCAATAATATCACAAAGATAAGCAATAATATCACAAAGATAAGCAATAATATCACAAAGATAAGCAATAATATCACAAAGATAAGCAATAATATCACAAAGATAAGCAATAATATCACAAAGATAAGCAATAATATCACAAAGATAAGCAATAATATCACAAAGATAAGCAATAATATCACAAAGATAAGCAATAATATCACAAAGATAAGCAATAATATCACAAAGATAAGCAATAATATCACAAAGATAAGCAATAATATCACAAAGATAAGCAATAATATCACAAAGATAAGCAATAATATCACAAAGATAAGCAATAATATCACAAAGATAAGCAATAATATCACAAAGATAAGCAATAATATCACAAAGATAAGCAATAATATCACAAAGATAAGCAATAATATCACAAAGATAAGCAATAATATCACAAAGATAAGCAATAATATCACAAAGATAAGCAATAATATCACAAAGATAAGCAATAATATCACAAAGATAAGCAATAATATCACAAAGATAAGCAATAATATCACAAAGATAAGCAATAATATCACAAAGATAAGCAATAATATCACAAAGATAAGCAATAATATCACGATCATAATATCAAAAATATGATATCACTACAAATGTTCCGGCTATATCACAAAGATAAGCAATAATATTACAAAGATATGACTCGAATGTGTCAAAAAAAATAATATCACTACAAATGTTCCGGCTATATCACAAAGATAAGCAATAATATTACAAAGATATGACTCGAATGTGTCAAAAAAAATAATATCACTACAAATGTTCCGGCTATATCACAAAGATAAGCAATAATATTACAAAGATATGACTCGAATGTGTCAAAAAAAATAATATCACACAAATGTTCCGGCTATATCACAAAGATAAGCAATAATATTACAAAGATATGACTCGAATGTGTCAAAAAAAATGAATATCACTACAAATGCTATATCACAAAGATAAGCAATAATATTACAAAGATATGACTCGAATGTGTCAAAAAAAATAATATCACTACAAATGCTATATCACAAAGATAAGCAATAATATTACAAAGATATGACTCGAATGTGTCAAAAAAAATAATATCACTACAAATGCTATATCACAAAGATAAGCAATAATATTACAAAGATATGACTCGAATGTCACAAAATAAGAATAATGATCAAAATATGACTCGAATGTCACAAAGATAAGCAATAATATTACAAAGATATGACTCGAATGTCACAAAATAAAATAATATACAAAGATATCACTCGAATGTCACAAAGATAAGCAATAATATTACAAAGATATGACTCGAATGTGTCAAAAAAGATATATCACAAAGATAAGCAATAATATTACAAAGATATGACTCGAATGTGTCAAAAAAAATAATATCACTACAAATGTTCCGGCTATATCACAAAGATAAGCAATAATATTACAAAGATATGACTCGAATGTGTCAAAAAAAATATGATATCACTACAAATGTTCCGGCTATATCACAAAGATAAGCAATAATATTACAAAGATATGACTCGAATGTGTCAAAAAAAATGAATGATCAAAAATATGCAATAATATCACAAAGATAAGCAATAATTTCCATTCAAGATATCGTGGAATATCAATTAAGATATCACTACGAATGTTCCGGCTATATCACAAAGATAAGCAGTAATATCACAAAGATATGACTCGAATGTGTCCTAAAGAAGTGAAGAATGATCAAATTAATGACCAATCAAGATAGCTCTAGACACAATGTGGTCAAATGAAGTCGGGGACTGGAGCAAAATGTCGCCCTTTTTCAATATCAACATCTTCCAAATGAAGAGTCAATAGAAATGTGAAAATCTCCGTGAGAAATGAAACAAGTATTTGTTAAGAAACACTTGAGTGGTTAGGAAAAGATGTGCATTGCTTCACTGGGTCCATGAAGACTTCTTCAATATCAAGAAATCAACAAATGAAATCTGATAGGAGCGTGTTTTACCCGGCTTTTTGAGAATTTGGGAAGGGTATCATTTCTGTTTAACCCTTTTCGCACAACATATCACCTTAACCTCTCACTTTTCGACTTTACTCCCTCCATCCTATTTGCACGAAAACAACAGCACTCAAAATACCCTCACTATCTAATGAAAGAAGTGAATACTCCGGGGTTAGAACTCATCGGCGAAGATGAAATTCATGGAGTATAATTTGAGAAATACTTATCCCTCATGTGCAAACTAATCACCGAACTCCATTTGATTGAAAATCATTGGAAAAACATCAAATGTGTGCATGAAAAAAAAATTTGAACACAACTCCTCCTTAATCTATGCAAGAATAGATCAAAATTTTCCATAGAAAGGTGGAGCAAAAATTGGTTTTGTGAGATCAAACATGAGTAAAATCTTTGTTGTGATATTTCGGAAAAGTTTTGCTTCAACAACAATGTTGAATGTAAGACAGCTAGGGAGTACACAAAGGCGTTCAATCCGTCGCAACTTACAACAACACGTTGGAGGCAATTAAAACATTTAAGCAATTTGAAAATCCAATCAATTGTATAAAATGAGACAACAAGGGAGTACACAAAGGCGTTCGATCCTTTGCGTCGCATATCAACAATTGAGAGTTTTGAAAAATGTTATTTGAACAACTTTGATTGCTATCACACATACATATTCATATAAGAACACTTGGAAGTACACAAAGGCGTTCGATTCCTTGTTATCTTATATCAATTTATATGTATAATAACAATTTCTTAGAATGTAAAAACACTCTACAATTAAATATATCATTTAAGAACGGGTTGCATACATAGTATATACAAGCCATTGAAATAAATATCTTTTTGTGTATTTTTGAAAAAATTTTATATTTTGTTTTTGATTTTCTCTTTTCAAATTTTGTATTTTGGTTTTCTGGAATGTGTCAAGAATTCCTTCAAATGGAAAAAGAATTAAGGTTTGAGATTTAACATACCAAGCTTGGAGATAAGAAAGTTAAACCTCTTTTCATCCAATGGTTTTGTGAACAAATCTGCAAGTTGAAAGTCAGTACCCACAAAGTAGAGCTCGATGTCACCTTTCTCAATATGATCTTTGAGAAAATGATATCTAACATCAATATGCTTTGAGCGAGAGTGATTTACTGAGTTGACTGCAATGGCAATGGCACTCTGAGAATCACAATAGATAGGAATATGATCATATTTCAGACCATAATCAGTTAGTTGTGTCTTCATCCATAAAACCTGAGCACAACAACTAGCCGCAGCCACATATTCAGCTTCAGCCGTTGATAGTGACACACAATTCTGTTTCTTGGAAGACCAACTCACAATTTTATCACCTAAAAATTGTAGAGTACCGGAAGTGCTCTTGCGATCAAGTTTACAACCAGCATGATCTGCATCTGAATATGCAGTTAGATTGAATCCAGTATCCCTTGGATACCAGAGACCTAAATCGGGTGTTCCCTTCAGATAACGAAATATTCGTTTCACAGCTTGATAATGTAAATCAGTTGGAGCAGCTTGATATCTAGCACACATACATGTTGCAAACATTATATCTGGGCGAGATGCTGTTAGGTACAACAACGAACCAATCATACTTCGATATCTCTTTTGGTCAAATGGTTTCCCATTTGTATCAGCATTTATGTTTGTTCGAGCAGCCATTGGGGTAGAAATTGAAGAACATGAAGTCATATAAACTTTTTCAACATGTCATTTATGTATTTACCTTGTGATATAAAAATACCAGTTGGTAATTGTTTGATTTGAAGACCTAAAAAGTAATTCATTTCCCCAATCATGCTCATTTCAAAATGATTGACCATAAGAGATGAAAAGTTTCGGCAAAATGTTTGACTGGTCGACCCAAAGATAATGTCATCAACATATATTTGAACAAGTAGAACGTGCTTACCTTGTTTGCGAATGAACAAGGTAGGGTCAATTGTGCCTTTGGTAAAGCCACCTCTTAGTAAGAAAGTAGTTAAAGAATCATACCATGCTCGGGGTGCTTGCTTAAGACCGTAGAGAGCCTTGTCTAACTTGTAGACATGGTTTGGCCTTTGAGGATCAACAAAACCTTCTGGTTGATCAACGTAAACTTCTTCTTTGAGGTCACCATTCAAGAAGGCAGTCTTCACATCCATTTGAAACACAGTAAAGTTTTGGAATGCTGCATAAGCCAAGAATATTCGAATGGCCTCCATTCTTGCTACTGGAGCAAAAGTTTCGTCGAAATCAACACTAGGTTGTTGGCAATAACCCTTTGCAACAAGTCGAGCTTTATTCCTTACTACCACTCCATTCTCATCCTTTTTGTTTTTGAATATCCACTTTGTTCCGATTGGATCATCTTTTCTAGGATTTGGAACTAATCTCCATACCTTCAGTCTTTCAAATTGTGCGAGTTCCTCTTGCATTGCCTTAACCCACTCTGGATCTCGAAGAGCTTCAGATACTGTTTTGGGTTCGATATTGCTAAGAGAAAGTGCAACAAGACACTCATTTACTGAAGTACGAGTAGTTACTCTTGCTTGTGGATCTCCAATAATTTGTTCAGTAGGATGGTATTTCTGCATACGTGTCCACTTGTGATCATGAGGAAGGAGATCTTGTTGTTGAAGATCAACATCATCATCATTAAAGCTTGAGTTATGTTGAGAGATGTTATCATAACTTGGTGTAATTCTTTCCTCATAAGCTGGATGATCAAAGTCAAGTGGAACATACACACTTGGAGTGTTCAATGGATTTGTTGTCTGAGTTAATCGAGAAGGTTGTTCTTGAACATTCACTTGAGAATAATTATCCTGAGAGAATGGTGGAGAAGTATCAGTAGGAGAGTATTCTTGCTCTGAAGAACTTGATGAAGATTCATGAATATTGTCAGGAACTGGATCGTTGTTATGAAGAGGTTCATTGGGTTTAATTGGTTCAACGATGACTTGAGGTTCTTGATCATGAATCGGTTTTGAATTGTAGAATTCTTCAAAAAGAATATCTAATTCATCACTTGTAGGAGTTGGAAACTTCTTGAATTTAGAAGCTAAGGTAGTATTCCTTGTAGAAGGACTTGAAGCACTTGGATCATTACTTGTTGGTAGCAAACTTTCTTGCTCAAAGATCATGCCTGACATCTCATCAAACCAAACATTCATTGTTTCTTGAATTGTGTTGGTTCGACGATTATAGATTCGATAGGCAATTGATGTTTTGGAATAACCAACAAAATATCCTTCATCACCTTTCTTCTCGAACTTTCCAAGATTCTCCCGATCATTCAAAGTGTAACAAACACACCCAAATATGTGAAAGTAGTTGATGTTGGGTTTGCGTTTGTTAACAACCTCATAAGGAGTCTTTTCGAAACGCTGATTGATAATGGACCGATTCTGAGTGTGACAGGCAGTGTCAACAGCTTCAGCCCACATATTGGATGGTAATTTGGAATAAGCAAGCATTGTCCTTGCTGCTTCTACCAGCGATCGATTTCTCCTTTCAACAACACCGTTTTGTTGTGGGGTGCGAACTGCTGAAAATTATGAGTGATTCCTTTGGAGTTGCAGAATTCATCAAAAACAGCATTCTTGAACTCAGTTCCATTATCTGAACGGATGTAACGAACTGGAAGTTGAAGATTTACTTGAGTATTAGTGATGAAATCTATCAACATCTGAGTTGTTTCATCTTTGGATGCAAGGAACTTGACCCAAGTATATCTTGAATAATCATCAACAATAACCAAGATGTATTTCTTCCCATTTCGGCTTTGTACTTTCATCGCCCACAAAGATCCATGTGAAGCAAATGAAGAGGTGCTAATGAATTTGGAGATTTCTTCGGTTTATGAGAAGTTCTTTTGATCTTCCCAACAGCACAAGAAGGACAAACATGCTCACTTTCATACTTATAGTCAGGTAAGCCTTCAACAAGATGCTTATTGACCAAAGTATTGATAGTTTGGAAATTCAGATGAGAGAGCCTTCTATGCCATAACCAAGAATTCTTTGAAGTAGCCTTTGAAATGAGACAAATATTATCAGTTGGTTGGTTATCATCAAGATTGACGGTAAACAGGTTATCATCACGATCACCACAAAGAATATCAACTCCATCTAGAGTTTGGACTTTGCAAAGAGATTTTCGAAACAGAACTTGAAGATTGTTATCACAGAATTGTCCAACACTGAACAAGTTGTGACTTAATCCTTCAACATAGTGAACTTTCTTGATGATAATTCCATTTCGTTCAATGTCTCCATAACCTAAGATAGGAGCGAAATTGTTGTTTCCAAAGCGAACTGTTCCCATGAATCTTTCAACGAAATTCTTGAGCAAAGATTTATTTCCAGTCATGTGTTTCGAACACCCGGAATCGAGTATCCAAACACAGATGGTTATTTCCTGCAATCAATGAAATTTAACCGTTTTTAGGTACCCACTTGAAGACGGGTCCTTTATGGTTAGTTAAAACAGGCAGGGTATATAACTTAGGATTCGCATTCAAACATGTTGTTGAATCAACATAAGCATTGACAAGCACATTATCAACAAACACATTTGAATAAAAGGTACGAACATTCACATTAGAGTTAAAAGTAACATGTCTACAAGCATTCACATCAACCACACGAGAATTAAAATTGTTTACAAGCTCACAAGGCCTTGCCTTGGCACATTCAACATTATTATACAAAGATGAATTATTTTGATTTACAGTAACACCTTTCCTCCCATTGACAGATTTTCTCCTCCTTCTTTTCATCTTTTTTTCAACATTCTTTAGATTACTAGTGATCTTAGGTACTAAAGTATTAGCAACCCATCTAGCACCACTAGTTAAACTCTTTCCACCTGTTGAATTGAAATTAAGAAGATTAGAACTAGGAGTTTTAAACACTCTTATCTTTTTGGAATCTTTTGGAGGTGAGGAAACTTCTTGCTTCTTTGGTTTATCATGAGAAAACCACCCATATCTATCTCTATATCTAGTTGAACCATTTGATGTATCTTTAGTTAGCGAAACTGAGCTAGACTTAGACACCTTAGGTAAAAAGCTAGATTGAGAGCTAGATTGAGAGCTAGATTGAGAAGCATTAGGATAGTCTTTCGGAAGTTTCACTTTGGTGTACTTTGTCGTGTGTGGGGTTTCAGCTTGTTCCTTTTTGACATGTTTCACTGGTGTAGCAACGAAGGTTTCTAACTTAATGGTCTTTGGTTCAGTCTTGACGAGTTTGGTCTTAACTCGTTTCTTTGAGTAATATGAAGTTGGAGCTTTGGACAATGGTTTTTGAGATTCCACTTTTGTTTCCACTTTGATTTTGGTAGATTCAATCTTTTTCTCAGTTTCTGAATTAAAAACATATTCTCCCTCCATGAATTTATCAAAATCATTCTTTGTGAAATCTTTGGAGAATGAAAATTTCAATGGAGATTGATTAGTTTCAGATTCATTTGAAAGTTTTGAAAAATCAGGAATCTTTGTGTCCAACTTCACATCATGGGTATTCTCAGAAATTAGGTCAACTTGAACTGACACATCTTTGGTCTCACAAGAAAATTGAGTATACGTATCAACACCTATACTAGCACTAGGCTTAGGGTGAACAACTAACTCATCAACAGTGTTGCATGTGAAAAACCTATAGAAGTACCATATCAAAACTAAACTATGTGCAAGTTCTTCATCAGAAAAATCAGATTGCACACAATCATCAGCTATAAAAGTAGCAGTATTTTGACAAGTACATTCAAGAGAATCAGTCAAGGTCTGGGTAGAGGTATTGGTAGATGAATCACAAATAGTTTGGGTAGAGTTGTCTACTAAAACACTTTGGTCAGTGTGAGTAGAAACATTCTCACAAACTTTCTTAGTATCAACAGCAATACATTTATCCTCTGAATTCGGACTTTGAGACTTGAGATGATCGATAACTTTTTGTTGAGATTCCACCTTTTGTTGTAAACCTTCTATTTGTTTTTCCAAAAATGTGGTTGGAAAGTACATTTTAGTTGGTTTGGGTGGATTACCGACAGATTCTTGGTTTTGAAAATTTGATTCAATTTCTTCCAATTTGAAAATTGAAGATTCTTTTGTTTTGTATGAATCATTTATTGCATCATAATTAACCAAAAATTTCTGTTTTGGTGTTCTCTCAACGTCATCAGTCTCAAATTCATCATTCAAGGGACGAATAAATTGTTGTATCATACCAAGTCGTAGAAATTTTTCATCATACAAGGGTTCAATTTCCTCTTTGGCTTTTTGCAATGGTGTGATATTCTCAAATCCCAACCCGAGAAGAAGTTCTGTTTTGTCAATTTTTGACTTGTTGAAATAGGCAGTGAAATTCAAGAAAGGATTTTGTTCAACTTTATATAGCTTTTCTTGATAGAAAAGTATATTCTTTTTAAATTCCTCAACTTGTTTTAACAGCATCTTCTGCTTGTAGTACTCATAGTCCCGCTTTCGAGGTTGTTTGCAGTCAACGGCAAAATGTCCAGGAATACCACAATTGTAGCACTTTTTGTCTGATGCCTTACCCTTCTCAACAGTTGGTTTTTCATTGGCTTCCTTCTTTTCATCATATGACCATTTGTCTGACTTTCCACATAGTCCATAAATCTTTTCTTCCATAGTCCGTAAGAACCACGATAGAGAACTGGAGGTCTTGTATCTGAACCCAATGCCAATGCTTCACGAGAAGCCATTAGAGATTGATTTGATTTGAAAATTGAAGATTCTTTTGTTTTGTATGAATCATTTATTGCATCATAATTAACCAAAAATTTCTGTTTTGGTGTTCTCTCAACGTCATCAGTCTCAAATTCATCATTCAAGGGACGAATAAATTGTTGTATCATACCAAGTCGTAGAAATTTTTCATCATACAAGGGTTCAATTTCCTCTTTGGCTTTTTGCAATGGTGTGATATTCTCAAATCCCAACCCGAGAAGAAGTTCTGTTTTGTCAATTTTTGACTTGTTGAAATAGGCAGTGAAATTCAAGAAAGGATTTTGTTCAACTTTATATAGCTTTTCTTGATAGAAAAGTATATTCTTTTTAAATTCCTCAACTTGTTTTAACAGCATCTTCTGCTTGTAGTACTCATAGTCCCGCTTTCGAGGTTGTTTGCAGTCAACGGCAAAATGTCCAGGAATACCACAATTGTAGCACTTTTTGTCTGATGCCTTACCCTTCTCAACAGTTGGTTTTTCATTGGCTTCCTTCTTTTCATCATACCTTGATCCATTAGCTTCACCTTGCTCATTGCTCCTTGGATGATAGTGTTCCTTCTTGGGAAATGCACTTGTAGAAGAAGTGCGGAGATTGTTGTTTGTTGGCCTCGCTTTGTAGAATTTCTTCTTGAAATGCTTTGTTACCGCGGCAAGAGCTTGATATAGTTCATCTGAAACACCATCTCTTGTAGCCATCAGATCATCTCCCTCCTCATCAGACGAAGAAACAACCACCATTCGCCTCTTAAGAGCTTCAGAAATCTTCTTCTCAACTATCAATGCCAAAGGATCAGAAGATACAACTTCTGGCATTTTGTTTGATGAAGCTTTGCTTAGTACTTGGTTTTCATTGAGTTTGAAGGATTCATAAAGAGTATGAATGGTGAACTTGGTCAGATTTTGATGTTGCTTGATCTGTGTTCCAAAATCTTCCCATTCTGGACCAAGAGCTTTGATGAATTTGATGTTTAGCTCAATCTCTGTTTTCTTGACATTGTTCTTCCTTAGCTCATTTATGACATTGCAGAATTTGTAGTAGACAGCTTCAAGAGATTCATTAGGCAATTTGGAGAAGTTGTCAAACTCAGTCAGAATATTTGTCAATCTTATGGTCGAAGTCACGTCAGCTCCCTCCATCTGTCTAGCCACCTCATCCCATATCTCCTTGGCTGTGTCATAAGAATCAACAGAACCATAGATTTCATCCGGTAGAGCTTTGTATAGGCATGACCTAGCTCTATTATCTGCAGCTGTTCGATCCTTTTGTTCAGCATTCAACAGATCAGGAGTTAGAATTATAGCATCAGTAGTGGGATGGCGATGAACGGCAAGTCCATTCAGGATGGAATCTTTCATCATATGACCATTTGTCTGACTTTCCACATAGTCCATAAATCTTTTCTTCCATAGTCCGTAGGAACCACGATAGAGAACTGGAGGTCTTGTATCTGAACCCAATGCCAATGCTTCACGAGAAGCCATTAGAGATTGATTTGATTTGAAAAATTGAATTGAATTTAAAAGGCAAATGAAACGATCTTGATAAGATCAGGAAATGAAACGATCTTGAATTAACCAGGAAATGAAACGATCTTGATACAAACAGAAATTGAAACGATCTTGAGTTGAACAGAAAGTGAAACGATCTTGACCAATTAGCTCTGGGTAAGATCGTCTAGAGCTAGATCATTTTGAACAAAATCGTCCTAGGTGAAATCGTCCTAGGTGAGATCGTTTTGGAATCTTGATGAAATTTGGTTAAGTATTGAAAATGAAACGATCTTGAATTGAAACGGTCTTGAAGATGAAACGGTCTTGAAAATGAAACGGTCTTGAAAATGAAATGATTTTGAATTGAAATGATTCAAGGAACTGGGACGATCTTGGTTTAAGATCGTCTTAAGTTCAGAGGGAATGAGACGATCTTGGTGAAGATCGTCTTGGGTTTCGAAGGTATGAAACGATCTATGTGAAGATCGTCTTAGGTTCTAAGAAATGAAACGATCTTGGTTTAAGATCGTTTTAGGTTTCTTTCCAAAACTTTCTAAGTATTTGAAATGACCAAACCAATCCTTTCGGATTAATTAGCCAGAATCAAACACTTTACAACTCACACTTGTTTAGAACGATCTTGTGAGGATCGTCTAACAAGTCACAAATCACAAGTAAGTGAAACAAGCTTTCAAAGACTAAGACGATCTTGATAAGGTCGTCCTAGTGAAGATCGTTCTGGTCATCTTCTTCAACTAAGTGAAACAAGCTTTCAAAGACTAAGACGATCTTGATAAGGTCGTCCTAGTGAAGATCGTTCTGGTCATCTTCTTCAACTCAACAGTTTTCCAGAAAAAACTCCATTAACAACTTTTAAAAACTTCAATATCTTTTGAATTACTGGGAGTTAGATCATGAAATCACTGGCAAACTGTTTGAATTCATGTCCGCAACACGTTTATGAACAAAATTCAACACAAAACACAACAGAATCAAATCCCAAAAATTCGCGCCAAAACTCAAAAATTCAATCTCGAGATTTAGATTGAATTGAAACTTGAAACTTGACAGGATTATGTTTTCAACTACCACAAATCTATTGATGAACAAATAATTGTGATTTTATGTGATTTGAAGTGTGAATTTTGAAGAACCAGACGGTGAAAAGTTCGAACAGAATTTTTGAATAAATTTGATTTTGATGAATTTGTGAATGAATTCAGGTATGGATCGTCATCAGATTGATGTTTTTCTCTGATACCACTTGTTATAACACGATTTTAACTACTGAATTCAATTCATCAATGGCAGATTTGGTGAGTGTGTGTTCTTGGTGTTTGTGTGTGTTTTGAGAGAGAATTGTGTGTAAATCTGGTATTAAAGTTGTAAGTACAAGTTATGAAAGGTTTTGTGTGTTAAAGTTATGTCAAGGTTATGATCTCTAAGGTATGAGAGGGCTATTTATAGTCTAATTACACAATTATGCTAATTGTCACAATTAGCCCCTCAACCTTAGTGATCATTTATCTATGACTTAACAACAAGAAATTCCTCTAATCTAGATTACAATTTATCACTATTTTTGGATTTCTAACAAGCCCCATAGAGTGGACAATTGAGGAAGAAGGCGTTCAGTCGTCCAATGATAGATTGGGTATCATGAGTTCCGACTAACTTCGCCATCCAGTTATTCAAGTTTATTCTTATCTGGGCTGGATCGATGATGGTGTACAGTGCTTTTGTAACACCAGCAGCCGGATCATAGGAATGAGAGAAGATTTTTATCAGAAGTTGCTTGTCTAGGAGCCATTTAAGATATGAAATTGAAACTGGGAATTTAGGGTTTATGAAGATTTCATGAAGTAACTATGAGAGAGATTGATGATTGGAAATTGAATAGGGAGAAGTAAATGAAGGAATTTAGGAAAAGATTTTCGAGATAGGATGAAAAAGAAGTTAATGAGGGTATTTATATAGGAGGGAGAAAGTGGAATTTCAAATGGTTAATTTGAATTTTATTCAATGTAAATTTGATCGGGTTTGAAATCCGCATTAAATTCACCCCATCACACATAAATGCATGACGGTTGACAGCCCACAAAAACCAATTTGACACCTTTTTGTCTTTCCAATGTAAAAACCATCATTATTTAGTTGAAAATTACTTTGCCACGTAGGATAAAAGTTACTATCCATACAAAAAGTGTGCTTACGTGGCATGCACAAAGACCAAGTATTAAAATATTATGACTGACAAACCATGACTCATTTCAATGCATCTGGAGGTTGACTAGAGACTCCAGGTTAACTGGTGTATTATGCCAGTGAAGTATGCACTGAAGGTACACTGGAGGACTTCCAGGAATGTACCAGTGATATTTTTCCAGAAAATTCTTCCAGTGAGAAAATAAATTTCCCCTGAGATTGACAAAAATATGGTTGAGTCTTCCCCCTGGAATGGTGATCCATAAATCAATAATGCTAAGATAGTATCACAAAGGCATTCGATAGCAAAGCTGGCAAAGATTTATGAATGGAAATCAAAGAACCCTGCCAGTGTCACAAAGGCGTTCATAACAAGGTTCCAGATTCAAGGGTTCAGCATTCCCAACTCACCAACAAGATATTGAAAGGTCTTTTCATCCAGTGGTTTTGTAAAAATGTCAGCGAGTTGTTTGTCAGTGGGAATAAAATGGAGTTCTATGTCATTTTTCATAATATGATCACGAATAAAATGATACCTGATGTTAATGTGCTTTGTTTTACAGTGCATGACTGGATTGTATGAGATAGCAATGGCACTGGTATTGTCACAAAAGATGGGAGTCTTTGAATACTTAATACCATAATCAAGCAACTGGTTCTTCATCCAGAGTATCTGAGCACAACAACTAGCTGCAGATACATATTTAGCTTCAGCAGTGGACAATGAAACTGAAGTTTGCTTCTTACTGGTCCAGCTGACCAGTTTGCCAACAAGGAAATGACATCCACCAGTTGTGGATTTCCTGTCTATCTTACAACCTGCATGATCTGAATCTGAATAACCCATTAGATCCATGCCTGAGCCTTTGGGATACCAAAGGCCCAAGCTGGGGACACCTTTAAGGTACTTCAGTATGCGCTTTACAGCAAGCATATGAGATTCTTTTGGATTCGACTGATATCTGGCACATAAACATGTTGCAAACATTATATCCGGTCTACTGGCAGGTAAATACATCAGTGAGCCTACCATGCCTTTATAGACAGTGGTATTCACTGGTTTCCCATCTGGATCAAAGTCCAGAGTAAGTGGTGCAGAAATTGGAGTGGGTTTAGATGGTGAATAGTTCATATCGAATTTCTTTAAAAGATCTCTTACATATTTCTCTTGATTATTAAAAATACCATAACTGGTTTGTTTAGTCTGAAGTCCTAAGAAATATGTTAATTCACCCATTAAACTCTTCTCATATTTAGATGACATAATTTTAGAAAATTTCTTGCACATATTTTCATCAGTAGAGCCAAAAATAATATCATCAACATAAACTTGTACCAGTAAAAGATTACCTTTTTCACGAAGAATGAACAAGGTACTGTCAATTGCACCTCTTTTAAAACCATTTTTCAACAAATGTTTAGTCAAAGTATCATACCAGGCACGTGGGGCTTGTCTGAGATCATAAAGTGCCTTGTCCAGACGATATACCCAGTGGGGATGCTTCTCATCAATGAAAACTGGTGGTTGCTTGACATAAACTTCTTCTTCCAAAGTACCATTCAAGAATGCACTTTTTACGTTCATCCGGTAGACCTTGAATTGCAGATGAGCAGCATATGCTAAGAAAATTCTGATCGCTTCAAGTTTAGCCACTGGAGAAAATGATTCATCAAAATCAACACCGTTTGCCTGACAGTATCCCTGAGCAACTAATCTGGCCTTGTTTCTGACAACATGGCCATCTTCATCTACCTTATTCCTGAAGACCCATCTTGTTCCAATTGGTTCCTTCTTACCAACTGGAGGAGGAACCAGATACCATACTTTGTTCCTCTCAAACTGATGAAGCTCTTCATGCATAGCTATCACCTAGCTTGGATCTTCCATAGCCTCATCAATCTTCTTTGGTTCAATCAGTGATAAGAAGCTGGCGTATAAACATTGTTCACTGGAGGCTCTTCTGGTCTGAACCCCTCTACTAGAATCTCCTATGATTTGATCAATAGGATGTGCTTTCGTCCACCTAGAGTATTGACCAGGATTATGTACAACAATATCAGTGCAAGGATTCAGTTGGGGTGCTTAAGTGGCAGAATTGTCAACTGGCACCCATGGTTCTTCATCCAGAGTATCTGAGCACAACAACTAGCTGCAGATACATATTTAGCTTCAGCAGTGGACAATGAAACTGAAGTTTGCTTCTTACTGGTCCAGCTGACCAGTTTGCCAACAAGGAAATGACATCCACCAGTTGTGGATTTCCTGTCTATCTTACAACCTGCATGATCTGAATCTGAATAACCCATTAGATCCATGCCTGAGCCTTTGGGATACCAAAGGCCCAAGCTGGGGACACCTTTAAGGTACTTCAGTATGCGCTTTACAGCAAGCATATGAGATTCTTTTGGATTCGACTGATATCTGGCACATAAACATGTTGAAAACATTATATCCGGTCTACTGGCAGGTAAATACATCAGTGGAAGGTTGATGTACTTCAGTAGCTTCAACTGGAGCTGATACTGGAGGAGTAGTATGAACATCTGATCCAATAACAAGTTCAGAGGGTAGTTTGAAACTTATTGAAGGATAAAAAGGAGTACTACTGGGAGGTTTTTCAATCTGAACAGGTTCCAGATCAAGATGACTGGAAACTTCTTCTTCTTATGGATCTTTATTGTAGTTGATAGGATCAGATTCACAAAAGACAATTGGAGTTAGTGGGGGTGTTTCAAGGTTGCAGCATTTGATTCATCAAATGTGACATGTATTGACTCATGGACCTTTTCCAGTCTCTTGTTATAGACTCTGAAAGCTTTGCGAATGGCTGAATAACCCAAGAAGTAACCATCATCAGCTTTGGCATCAAATTTGCCTAACTGACTGGAATCGTTTAGGATGTACACTGGACATCCAAAGACATGAAAATAACCAATGTTTGGCTTTTGATTCCTGAGGACTTCATAGGCTGTTTTCTTGTGTCTTTTCACATAAACTGACCGGTTCTGGGTGTGGCATGCAGTAGCAATTGCTTCAGCCCAAAAACTGGTAGGAAGACCAGATTCAGCTAGCATGCTCCTGGCAGCTTCTATCAGCGTTCGATTCTTTCTTTCTACCACACCATTCTGCTCTGGAGTGCGTGCTGAAGAGAAGTTCTGGGAGATGCCAGTATCAGTACAGAATGATTCCAGTGTAGCATTCTGGAATTCTGTTCCATTGTCACTTCTTAACTGACACACTTTTCGCTTATACTTGAGTTCAATTTGCTTGATAAGAGTGATGATTTCAGCAGCAGCTTCACTCTTAGACCTGAGAAATATAACCCAACAATATCTGAAATATTCATCAACAATCACCAGGGTGTATCTTTTACCAGCACGAGTCTGAACATTCACTGGACCAAAAAGATCCATATGAAGTGGTTCAGATATGCTAAAATTCTGCTTGGTCTTGAAACTGGCACGTTTCTGCTTACCCATCTTACATCCTGGACATGGCCTTTCCTTTTTGAAGGAAACTAAAGGTATCCCGTCTGCCAGTTGCTTTCTAGACAACTAATTAATATTTTTAAAGTTTAAATGGGATAACCTTTTATGCCATAACTAGATTGTGTCTTAATCAGCTTTTGAATAGAAACACTGCTCTGAAGGAGAGCTTTCCATATCCATTACATACACATTTCTTCTTCTGGGGGCAATCAATACTACCTTCCAGTCTTTGTTAAATACGATGCTCTGAGCAATATTGAACAGAACTTGATAGCCATCATCACACAATTGACTTACACTGATCAGGTTATATTTCAAACCATTCACATATGCAACACGTCTGAATTTGACTTGTCCATTGTTCAGAACACCGTATCCCTCGGTTTTTCCACAACCATCATTTCCAAAACTAATGGAGGTTCCATCAGAAATTATGAACTCCTCCAACAGGGTCTTACATCAGGTCATTGTCCTGCCAACTGCACTGTCAAGATACCAAATATATTTCTTTCGATCGCCCTGCACATCCACCAGATTGATTAGTTAGTTTTAAGAACCCATCGACTGATGGGTTCACTGGACTCTCCCTTATAAGTCCCTGGGGGTATTTGGTTGAGTTCACTTTCTTCTACAACAGATTTCTCTGAGAATTTAATTGGAGTTGATAGTTTTGAAACCTTTTTCTTTTACTTCTCAACTGGAGAAACATTTTTATCTTTCTTTGAAAAAGGTTTAGAGTTTTGTTTAGGGCCAGATGGAGTACCCTCAAAATTGTTCAGTCTTGCATTACAACTTTGAACCTGACGAGCCAGTAGTTGAAACTAGCTCTCCAACCTTAACAAAACACTTTCTTCAGATGACACTTGAACCTTTCCAGTTGACTGGACTTTAGGCTTAGGAAGGGAGACATTCTTTTTCTTTGGAACTGAAGGTTCCTTTGAAGCAGACTAAGGCGAAGGTTTCTTTTGAATGAACTTTTTATCTGGAGCAGTCATCTGTGATGCTCCAGTCTTAACCTCTGGGGATTGAACTGGTAAAACATTGGGAATGGAGGTGTCAGGCTCATCATAGATGGTGATGGGCCTGACCTCCTTTGGTAAACGGTCAATAACTGGGACCAGAGATGCAACATGGGTATTTCCATCCATATAAGTACGTTTTTGAGTTGAAAATTGATTTACTGCTACATCATATGGCTTTCTGGTTCTAGCCATGATTTAATGACCTGTTTTTCTTTTTCTAAAATTATTTCCAGGTCTTGTTTTTCCTGGACCAGTTGTTCAGTTACCAAAACTTGTGCTTTAAAAGCCAGTTCAATATCTTGAAGTTCTTTTAGTTTTGACTGTAAAGATGAAAGTTCAGTGAGATATGTTTCAAAACCTTTAACACTGTCAGATCTTACTGTTTAAACAAAAATTAGGTCAGAATTAAGAGCTTCAGCATTGTCCAATTTTAGTTTAGGGTCAGTCTCAGCATCATATTCACTGGCCTTTTTGATAACTATGTCCACCCATCTACCAGATGTGACATCTTCCTTCACCAGATGCTCTTGGTCTGCCAGAGCCATGTAACAACAATCTCTTTCCTCTTCTTCATCAACTGATGAATCATCAGAGGGAACCCATTTTTCTTCAGTAGTTGCAATCATGCATTTATTATTATCTTTTTCAGTAGACATGAGAGCAATTTGAGCCTTAAGCTTTTTGTACTTGGACTTGTAGCTGTCATCAGGATTTTGATAAGAAAAAGATGACCAGACTGGGATACAAACTGACTGGACTTGCATTCCTTCATGAAATGACCTCTTCTACCACACTTAAAGCATGTCAGATTGGCCTTATCAATAGAAGTACTGGAAGCATGTTGTCCACTGGACCTATTTGCTCTTGGTTTGAATTGGTTAAATGCTTTAGCAATCATTACAACCAAGTCATCATTGTCAGATTCATCACAGTATGGAGAGATACTATTTGTTACTCCAGATTCCATTAATTCAGACATCATCTTTTTCATAGAAAATACATTCTCGGAAGACATTAATGTTGCACATGGTGGTTCAGTATGACTGACCACTGTGGAACTACTGGAAGCATGGTTTAAGGCATCTTGCTCTGCCACAACTCTCTGAGCATGATTCTATTCAGTGTATCTGAAGGCTCCATATAAGGATGCTAGAGTATGGGAGTGCAAAGTTTTTCCCTGCCTTAACACCAGGATCATGTGAGACCATTTTGTGGGTAAAATATCACAAATTTTTCAAGAAGTATATCCTTGTCTTTCTCAACCCCCAGTCCTCTCAACTGGTTGATAATACTCATAAATCTGGTGTAAGTACCAGTGAGAGATTCATTGGGAGAAGCAAAAAATGACTCATACTTCTTATTTAAGGAAACTTTTCTGGCGACGATAGTGTCATCACCTCCTTCATACTGGGTAACTAGTTCATCCCACATGGTTTTAGCACTAGGAAAGAGAACTAGTGTGGGGATTAGGGTTTCTGGAACGGCCCCGAGTATCATGTTTTTGAGCTTGGTATCTAAATCAACCAATCTCCTCTCCTCATCTGACCAGAGTTCCTCCCTCTTTTCCCTTCCTCTTCTAGATCCAATTGGATCAAGTAGAGGGTTGAGAGGTGCAGTTGGTCCATAGGGTCCTCCATTTAAAATTTTCATCATGTACCTCTCAATTCCAGCTATATGAAGTACCATCCTAGCTTTCCATGTCCCAAACTCATCACTGTTCCCACTGAATCTAGGTACAGGTGTGTTTGAGTAGTGCACATGCACATGTGGAGAAGCAGGAGAAGGAGGTGGTGGGGGATTAGTATTAATAACAAGTGGTGGTTCGTTTGTTCATTTAAATTAGGATCAGGACAAGGACCTCCTTGAGTATTTTCTGGGTTGGCCATCAAGAAGCAGATCTAGGCAAGTATGTTAGCCTTCTGCTCTGATACCAATTGTGAAGTCCCTCACTTGATGGTTTAACCCAACTAGTGTAAAATACGTCAAGTATTGTACTAGAAAAGGACTAGTATCACTTAAATATAAATGCAAGAATATAAATAAAGTAATACAAGACTTAAAGCAATAAATAAGTAAATGGTGGAACACAATGTAATTTTCAAGTGTATTTTATTATTGATGTTAAATAAAATACAAGATTGTTCCGGAACCAAGATAATACACAAGTGTAACTATCCTAACAATCTTTGAATTACAAATGATCTATACTTGCTAAATAATCTCCTTAGATCGAAATACTTAAAGTTGTGAAGTATTCCTTTTTACGATCGAGAGTATTTATGCAAGTTCACCAAATTGCAAAAAGTAATTTGTACAAAGAAATGACTTGGTATTTATAGGCAAATAAATTCACCAGTGAATTTTTTATGCCGTACAAATATGGTTGGTTGAATTTTTTAAGCCGTACAAATAAAGGAAACAACTTTAGTTCCTTAAATGAATTGGTTAAAGTACAAGGATAAAGTCATGTTGATATGACTTGTCTTACTTTAACCAACCACCTTTACACGCGTGTGTACTTTTATCAATAGATAAATGGATTGTCCGGATAATAGCGTGTAAAGGCAAAAGTCAATTCCTCGTAATCAGTGTTCAGATTTGTAAGGTCTAGAACACTGACAAAGCTCCAGTCATCGATCAGTTAAGACTGCCAGTGGTCCCCGCCATTTGTCAGTCTTCTTTCTTCAGACTTCAGTCTTTGACTTCAGTGAGAATGTCTTCAGTGGAGTTGATCTTGACTGGAGTGAAGTCCAGTGAACTGAAATCTAGTGCCTTCCAGATTTCCTGTACAAGTAAGGCGTTCACTGGTCTTCTATTATTTCTGGACAAATCTTCAGTGGAGCTCCAGTCTTTACTACTAGAGCGAGTCCAGTGAAACTTGGACTTAACAATAAGGTTATCAGCAAGATTATTACTAAATGAATTCTGGAATGGCTGGATGATCTTGTAGGCATTAATCAATCGGCATTTGTACCAGGTAGGAGAATTTCTGATAATATTCTCATTACCCAGGAACTTATGCATAACTATCACAAGAATATTGGTCCACCAAGATGCACTTTTAAGGTAGATATACAGAAAGCTTATGATACTGTTGATTGGCGTTTCTTGAGAAAAATCCTGGTCGGTTTTGGTTTTCATTATAAAATGGTCATATGGATAATGACATGTGTTACCTCGGTCTCATTCCTTAAGTATGAATGGTAACATACTCGGATATTTCAAAAGAAGACATGGGCTAAGGCAAGGAGATCCTATGTCACCATACCTGTTCACTCTTGTCATGGAGGTGCTCTCACTTATTCTACAAAAGAAAGTGACCTCTTCACCCTTCAGGTACCATAATGGCTGCTCAAAGCAAAAAGTCATTTACATTTGTTTTGCAGATGACTTATTCATTTTTTCTAGAGGTGACACGACTTCTGTTAAAATCATTATGGATTCACTTGAATTGTTTAAAAATGTTTCTGGATTGGCTCCAAGTATTTTTCTGTAATGTTTCTGAACCTATCAAACACAGTGTTCTTGTACTACTACCTTTCGAGGAGGGATCACTTCCTGTCAGGTATCTTGGAGTTCCATTGATTTCATCTCGGCTTCTATATAAGGATTTTAAGATACTCATTGAAAAAATGGATAAGCGAATTAGTGATTGGAGGAACAAATCTCTTTCCTTTGCTGGTCGATTACAATTGGTTAACTCGGTTCTCTCCTCTATGCATGTGTACTGGGCGTCTGTATTTATATTACCATCTCGTGTTATTAAGGATTTGGAGAAACGTATACGTGGGTTCTTATGGTCTCAAGGTGAACTCCAAAGAGGTAAATCTAAAGCATCATGGAAATCCATTTGTCTTCCAAAATGTGAGGGTGGTCTTGGTATTAAACGAATTACCAATGTCAATATTGATCTTATGATTAAACACATCTGGAGTATTATTACGCATCGTAAATCGCTATGAGTTGATTGGATATATCTTTACAAGTTAAAAAGTCGAAGTCTCTGGGACATTGCACCCCGTGGTAGCATGACTTGGAGCTAGCGCAAGTTGCTTCAACTTAGACCTGCTATTCGGTCACATATCAAATCTTGCACTGGTAATGGTCAATCGGCTTTTGCGTGGCATGATAATTGGAGCGCTATAGGACCTCTTGCACCTGTTCTACATACTCGTTCCATTGCGCAAGCAGGTCTCTCACTAAGTGCCAATGTTGCTGATATAGTAGACGGTAATAATTGGAAGTTCCCGGTTGCTTGGTTTGATCTTTTCCCTGTTCTCATTAATATTGAAGTTCCCCATATTAATGCTGACCGAAATGACTACTTCCAATGGTATGATTCTAGCAATCAGGTAAAACCATTTTCTTCTTCTGTGGTTTGGGATGTTGTTCGCTATAGGCAAGCTGAAGTTCAATGGGTTGATATGGTATGGTTCTCCTAGTGTGTCCCGCGATATTCTTTTCATCTATGGCTGGTATTTCGGACAAACTTAAAACACAAGATAGACTGAAAGAGTGGGATGTTGGAGGAGGTTACAATCTGAATTTGATGTGCTGTCCTCTATGTCAGCGTGGTCGTGATTCTCATGGTCACCTTTTCTTTGAATGTAACTTTTCCTCACAAGTTTGGACAGGAATTAAAGAATTAGCTGGTATGTCTCATATATCAGCTAAATGGGAAGACATTATCGCTTGGCTTTCTCCTATTGCTAAGCAATGCTCGACTAGGAGTGTTATTTGTAGATTGGTGGTGGCAGCATCTTCTTACTTCATTTGGCAGGAAAGGAATGCTCGTCTCTTTGCCAATAGATCGAGATTAGCCTCAGAAGTACAACAGATCATTATTCACAATGTGAGACTTAAGATTGCTACACTTAAGTTCAAACAAGGCATACAAGGTGGGGAGCTGCTCGACAAATGGAGGATACCTTCTTCTCTTTGGAATGCAACATCTACATAGTGTTATGAAGGGGGCCGGCTGAAGTGGTCTTCATTGACTTTACGATGGCGATGTAGTTTGTTCTTTTTCTTATTGTCATTGTAATTGTTTTTTCTTTCATTGCATAGTTGTTTAGCATTGTCTACATATACATGGCATGTCATGTATGTGAACTAATATGGTACTCTGCCATATTACTTGTACCTAAGTTTCAATGTTTGTTATAATATTGATCGGGGTAACGTTTTACCCAAAAAACAACGTACTATCGATCAATCCTCTTTCAAATCCATTTTCCAGAAGATGCTTCGACAGCTTGTCGTACCAAGCCCTGGGTGCTTGATGTAATCCATATAATGCCTTATTCAGTCGATAAACTCTATCAGGATAATCTGGATCTTCAAACCCTGGTTGTTGAGTAACATACACCAATTCCTGGATAGTACCGTATAAGAATGTGCTTTTGACATCCAACTGATGTACTGTAAGTCCCAACTTGATAGATGGTACTACTGAAGACACCTCAATGTCGATGGTGGAGTTACTTTGCAATATATGCACTGAACTGGAGACGACCAGTTGCAGTGTGTATATACCAAGTTCTAGATAGATTACTTATTTAAATGACAATAAGTAAAGAACAATGCAATAATACAAATAACTTGTAAAATAACTTGATGAGACAATATGTATTTTTCCTAACAACCTATGAAATACAATTGATCTACACTAGGAATTTCTCAAGACAATCGAAACACTTAAAGTTGTGAAATGTTCCTTTTAGCGATTGAGAGAATATTGCACAAGTTCACCAAGAATATTGCAGGTTTGCAAAGTGAATTCTATCGAAGTGTATTCGAAGAAGTTGTTCGAGAGAACTTGTTCGATAGAAGTAATATTCTTGGTTGTGCAATGACTTGTATTTATAGGCAAAGTTAACATTGGGATGTTAACTTTGGCCGTACAAATGTGGTTGAGAGCATTTAAGGAATAGCATTTAATTCCTTTAAAAAGCAGTGTAAAGTCGCATGTTAAATCAACTTTAATCAACCACCTTTATGTACCTTTTATTACTTAAATAATAAGATAAGGCTTATTATCCGGGTAAAGGTACATAAAGCATACAAGTCAATTCCTCGTAATCAGTGTAAAGCTTTGTAAGGGCTTTCCACTAATGGTCTCCAGTTTGTAACTGACTAGAATGCCAACTGGGCTTCGCTGCCATTGCCATTCTCTATCTTCCATTTGTTGTCTTTGACTTCAACTGGAATGATTCTTCAACTGGTCAGTTCTCAACTAGAGGAAGTCTTCAGTTGCGTTGACTGTACGGTGCAACTGGACTTCAATATATTTCTGGACAAATCTTCTTGGTCACCAGTTTCACTGGTCTCCAGATGCAACTGGTGACTGGCCAGTTCCAGGTGAACTGGTCCTAACAAATTCCCCCTATTTGTCTAGAAATATAGTCTAAGTCTTTTTCTAGTTCTTGTATCTATACAAGTGTGAACTATAGAGACTTGTTCGATTAAAATCTATCTAAGTTCCCAAGGCATTTTTATAGATCAATAAATGCCTTAGGTTTTTCTTTTAGGTTTGTTAGATTTTAATCTTTTATCTACCTTGTGGTTACAAATTGGTAACTTCATTTATACAAGGAAATGGAATTTATACAAGTTAGAGAATGTAAATACAAATTACAAGTAGATAACTGAAGAAAGAACTTAATGAGATGGCCCTTCGCCAGTTCTTCTTCTCTTGACAACTGAAGAGATAGGCTGAGAGTCTTCAGGGTCAATATTCAACTTTTGCTCAAGATTTTCTTTATGTTGAAATTTGCCCCTTAGAAAGTTTGCCCATGCTTTCTCAAACCTATTCTTTTGTGCCTTCGTATCCAGTACATTCACCATCTCCACCCATTCGCTGAACCCATATTGCATAGCACCAGGATTGTCAGTTTTAACCAGTAGCCCCCTGGTATAACTAACTTTGACTTGAAAAACTTTGGTGCCTGGCTTGATTGTTACATTTACACCATTAATAGTACCACTATGTCTTCTGGTTGACATGATCTGGGAGTAGTAGCTTCTAGCTTCAGATTCATTTGTAATTCTTATACTCCCAGCACCAGCAGCCAGTACAACAGACTTGATGTCTTCATTTGAAACCTCGCCAGTTGGTTCAACGAATGTGCTAAGGTCAGCATCTCTAGACAGTGGTCTTCTTGGTTGTGGAATCCTTCTTGGTGGATTCAAAACCTTCTTCACAACCTTCTTAACATTTTCAATTCGTTTAAGAATCCCACTGGCCCTATTCTCCTTGGCCTTCTCCACTGAAATGTTCAAGCTTCTGGCATCGAATTCAGCTTCATCCTCAGGATAGTATCTGTCCAGTTCTACATCCAGCATTTCTTTCAACTGGTCAACTATCCTGGGATCATTCTTGATCCTAACATACTCCTCCTTAGTGATACCCAAAAGATTGGCATCACTCATATCAAGTAACTTGATTTGTGCAAGATGTGCCCTGGCTTCAGCTTGGTTTCTTTGTTTCATTTTCTTTCTTTCTTTGATATCATTTCCAAGTCTAGCCAGTCTTCTGCTATCACTATCTGAAACTGGAGGAAGTACATCAACATTACCAGTTTCAAGCATTACATCAGTGGCCGGCTGGGCAGATGCATCACCAGCTAAACCTTTTCCCTTATCCAAAACAACATTCCCCCTATCACCATCATCACTAGATCCACCAACTCTTTGCTCACCAGCTTCAGTACTGGTAGCCACAATCAATTCTCTTTCAGATGGAGTCCTTCTAGGTGCAACTGGTGGAAGGACTGCACTTCTTTCCCCCTTGGCAGCATCTAGACCTGCCCGAATACCTACCCATTCAGAGGGGCGAGATGGCAACCGGTCAAGAGGCTACCATGACTGCATGTCCTTACATTCTTTGAAGATTCCACACATCATCCTGAAGGATCTCCACAAATGGTTCGTCTCCTTTGACTGAATCAAGACATTTGCACTAACTTGTTCTTGACCAGTTTTTAGTTCATTTAAAATTTTGGAGTCTTCATCCAAACCGGAGACAACCTTATCCTTCACTTCATCATCCTTTTTCTTCAGATTTTCTACTTCAGTTGTCAGTCTATCTAAAGATTGAGCATGTAGAGATACCTGGGTGTTCAAACTTTCAATGCTGCCTCTCAACTGGTTGATCTCACTGGTGAGTGGGGCCAGATCAACCTGAGGAGTGGCCAGCTTGGTGATCACAGATATCACCCTTTCAACCAATTGTGCTTCTCTAGCACCCAGCGTATCCTCTATTTTCTGACCAACCAAAGTTATCAACTGCTCTCCAAGTCCAGTTACATCTAGGCCAGGTTTTTCAATCAATTCCTTAACCTGCCTTTCAATCTCTTTCAAATTAACTTCTGAAGTTCTGACAGTATTTCCGAGCAAGTTGGAGATTGAGGTTGTAACCTTGAAGTGAGTTAGGTCAAAGGCTTCCTTTAAAGTACCAGCAAGATTGTTGCAGCCAGTGACCAACTCATTTAGCTTTTTAAACACCAAGTCTTCATTAGATGAAAACTTGTTTATCCCCAGATCAACCACTTTGATGTTTGTCAGGTGATCCTTGTGGTATCTGGAGAATGACTTGGTGTTTTTGTCAAGTGTCTTCTGAATCTCCTCCACCCTGGTTAGAAGGTTTTGGAGATCGGCTTGAAGTGAGACAACTTGATTGTCCAGTGACGAAGGAGAAGGTGTCACTGGACCAGCAGCAGTTACTACTGGAGCAACTGGAGAAGGCAAACTTAAGGAAGTCTCCCCAGTTGTCAAACCAGCAGTTGAAGATATAATAGGAGTGGTGGATGAAGAAAGGACTGGAAAATCAAAGTGTTGTTCATGCAGAGAATGCTCAGGTGTGAACAACGGCGACGGTGGGGGTGGCATTTCTCGAGCAAATGAGAATTGCCCAGTTGGTGAAGGAGCGGTATATATTGGGAAAGATATATCAGTAGGCACATTTTCTTGGGAGGGTGAAAGTGAAATTGATGCGTCTGGAAGGGAGACTGGAGATGAAGGGTCTTGAGCTTGTATAGAAGCATCAAGAATCTCCAAGTCTGTTTCAGTACCTTCAGAATCCGAAGATTCTATAAGGATTTCCTCATCATTAACATTCATGTCCAGATCCATGAATGTAACTGAGGGCTGACCAGTTTCCTGGTCAGTCTCCAGATGACCTTCCCCAGTTTCCTGGATGGGTACATCTGTTGGAGGATCAGATACCGAAGTATCTTCACCAGGGATAGATGTAATTGGGGTTGCTTCAGTTATGGTTGCTCTATCCTCAACCACAACATTAGACGAACTGGAGGGTCCCTCATTATTTTGAGGCCCGTCCAGTTGCCTTTCTGACTCACCTTCAATAGGTGCATCAGTTGAAGCGAATGCCAGTTGCATTCGTTCAGGAATTTCGACCTCTCCAGCTTCAGATACTAGAGAGTCTAAATTACTTAGCATATCTGGAGCAGTGTACGGTGAATCTGTACTATTATATGCTTCTCTGCCCAGAATATGCTTAAAACAAAGAGAGAGGAACCTTGAAAAGGGGATACACACACCCCTTGTGCCCTTCAGCTTTTGGACCAGGCTTCTAAACAAAATATCTGCAAAGTCCACTCTCAATCCGTTCCACAAGCAGTAAGCCATTTCGGCTTGTGAGGAGTTAATCTGGTCAAGTCCACCAGAACTCCCACCCATGCTCTCCACCAGGTGGATGAAAAAATACCTCCATGAAGGTGTAAGGCCCTTCATGGTCATCGCACCTTTTGTTTTCAACACCCCATTGTCCAAGCACTCCTTGTGTCCCATTTCAAGAAGTACTTGACGAAAATTTATGTTTGGGGGTAAGACGACTGGAGATTCACCCTCTCTCCAGTAATTGAGGCATAAGGCATCCCTCAATACATCGGCGGACAAGGTACACTGGATTGTTCCATCCTTTAATGTGAAACTGATGGAGGAACAATCAGAAGAAAGACTGGCAGTGTACCAGAACTCACACAAGTAGTTGTGAAACAACTTGCGTGGGTTAAGAGAGAATGAGGGTCCTATTGGAGAATCCTTCAAAAACTTTTGAATTCTACCAATAAGGGTATCGGACCCTTGAGATCCTCGTAAGCTTGCCATCGGATTATTTGGATTTAGTTTGATGACAGAGGCATTACTAGGAGCACCAGATGCCAGTTTGACATCTGGTGAAGGAGCATATGGAACAGTAAAGAGATTTACATCTCTTGAACGAGATGATCTAGGAGCCATAGGAAATTGAAATTGAAAATTTGTGAATTAGGGTTCTTGATTTGTGAAGCAGAGAGAAGAATGAAGCAATTTTGATGATTGGGAAGTAAATGAAGGAATGTAAGAGAAAGAAGTAAATGAGTTCGGAGTAAATGAAGGAATGTAAGAAAAGAAGTAAATGAAGGAATGTAAGAGAAGAAGTAAATGAAGGAATGTATGATTGAGAAGTAAATGAAGGAATGTAAGAGAAAGAAGTAAATGAGTTCGGAGTAAATAAGGGTATTTATAAAGGGATTCAAGATCCCAATGAAACACCAAAATTATATTTTAATAACCAAAATCCTTTTTGTAGATCTGTTCACAAAGTTGGTTTGAATTTTGAAATAAAATCATAATTTTCCATGTCAACATTAAATGCTACCATGTCAGCACTAAATGCTACGACGGCTTATCTTACCCACGCGCCCACTCACTTTTTATTTTCCCAATACAAACAGTTGTCAAGTACTAAAATGGCTTGAAACACGTCAGATCACAATACCAAGTGGTTTAAAACACTCGAGTATCATCACGTGTCACAAATATTGACCAAGTATTTCTAACGTTATAAAAATAAGACAAGACTGAACCTGGTCACTGGAGGATCAGTCCAGTACCAGTTTCCAACTGGAGAGTTCTCCAGTTGCATTTTCAAACAAAAACGAATTTTAGTCAGAAAATTATTTTGAGTCTTTCCCCCTAAAATGATGATCCAGAAATCAATTAGTGCCAAGATAGTATCACAAAGGCGTTCGATAGCCTGGCGAGCAAAGATTATCTGGACCTACTCAACTGGAGAACTTCATCAGTGTCACTGACGTGTTCAATAACAAAGAAAGCTCCAGTTAAGGATTTAACATTCCCAGTTCGCTGATGAGATGTTTAAAGGTTTTCTCATCGAGAGGTTTTGTAAAAACATCAGCTAACTGTTTGTCAGTGGGGATGAAATGAATTTCAATATCTCCTTTCATAACATGATCTCGAATGAAATGATACCTGATGTCAATATGCTTTGTTTTGGAGTGCATCACTGGGTTGTGAGATATAGCAATTGCACTGGTGTTGTCACAAAAGATTGGGGTCTTAGTATACTTTTGACCATAATCTAGTAACTGGTTCTTGATCCAGAGAATCTGGGCACAGCAACTGGCCGCAGAAATGTACTCTGCCTCAGCAGTGGACATAGAGACTGAAGTCTGCTTCTTGCTGGTCCAACTTACCAGTTTTCCTCCAAGGAAATAACAACCACCAGTTGTTGATTTTCTATCTATCTTACAACCTGCATGATCAGAATCTGAATAAACCATTAGATCTAATCCTGAGCCTTAGGGGTACCAAAGACCAAGATTAGGACACCCTTTCAGGTATCTAAAGATACGCTTTACAGCGTGCAAATGTGATTCTTTAGGGTTAGCCTGAAACCTGGCACATAAACATGTTGCAAACATTATATCTGGTCGACTGGCAGTTAAGTACATCAGTGAACCAACCATACCTCTATAGTCAGTTATGTTAACTGGTTTGCCAGTTGGGTCAGAGTCCAAATTCAATGGTGCTGCAATAGGTGTGTTTTTCGATGGGATTGAATCATATTTGTATTTTCTTAACAAATCTCTGACATATTTTCCTTGGTTTATGAAAATTCCATTTTCAGTTTGCTTAATCTGAAGACCTAAGAAAAATGTTAATTCACCCATTAAACTCATCTCATACTCAGATGACATGATTTTAGAAAACTTTTTACACATTGCATCATCAGTTGAACCAAAAATAATGTCATCAACATAAATTTGTACCAATAAGATATTACCTCTTTCTTTCAAGATAAACAAGGTATTATCTATTGCACCTCTTTGAAAGCCATTTTTAAGAAGATGTTTAGTTAGAGTATCATACCAGGCTCTTGGGGCTTGTCTTAGACCATACAATGCTTTGTTTAGTCTATAAACCCAATGAGGATGCTTCTCATCGATGAAACCTGGAGTCTGCTTAACATAAACTTCTTCTTCCAAGGTTCCATTAAGGAACGCACTTTTGACATCCATCTGGAAGACCTTGAACTGCAGATGGGCTGCATAAGCCAAAAATATTCTTATGGCTTCAAGTCTTGCAACTGGAGCAAAAGTTTCATCAAAGTCAACGCCCTCTGCTTGACAATAACCCTGGGCAACTAGTCTGGCCTTGTTTCTTACAACATGGTCATCTTCATCCATTTTGTTTCGGTAGACCCATCTGGTACCAATGGGTTCTTTCTTTAACCCTGGTGGACAAGGAACAAGCTCCCAAACATTGTTCCTTTCAAACTGGAGGAGCTCTTCTTGCATAGCTTCCACCCAGCTTGGGTCTGCCACAGCCTCGTCAATCTTCTTTGGTTCAATTAAAGATAAGAAGGTGATGTTTAGGCATTGCTCACTGGTGGCTCTTCTAGTCTGAACCCCACTAGTTGGATCTCCCACAATCTGTTCAATTGGATGTGCTTGAGTCCATCTAGTGTATTGACTAGGCTGGTGAACTACAATATCAGTGCAAGTCACCTGGCGATCTTCTTCAGTTGCAACAGCTTCTGGAGAAGGATCAGTCCAAACAACTTCTACATCCTCATCAGAGTCAATGAGGTCTCGATTGGCATCATGAAATTCTTCATTAGAAGGCATTTCATGAAGAACTGGAGAAGTAGGTGTTTGAACTGGTGTTGTCACAAAAGATTGGGGTCTTAGTATACTTTTGACCATAATCTAGTAACTGGTTCTTGATCCAGAGAATCTGGGCACAGCAACTGGCCGCAGAAATGTACTCAGCCTCAGCAGTGGACATAGAGACTGAAGTCTGCTTCTTGCTGGTCCAACTTACCAGTTTTCCTCCAAGGAAATAACAACCACCAGTTGTTGATTTTCTATCTATCTTACAACCTGCATGATCAGAATCTGAATAAACCATTAGATCTAATCCTGAGCCTTAGGGGTACCAAAGACCAAGATTAGGACACCCTTTCAGGTATCTAAAGATACGCTTTACAGCGTGCAAATGTGATTCTTTAGGGTTAGCCTGAAACCTGGCACATAAACATGTTGCAAACATTATATCTGGTCGACTGGCAGTTAAGTACATCAGTGAACCAACCATACCTCTATAGTCAGTTATGTTAACTGGTTTGCCAGTTGGGTCAGAGTCCAAATTCAATGGTGCTGCAATAGGTGTGTTTTTCGATGGGATTGAATCATATTTGTATTTTCTTAACAAATCTCTGACATATTTTCCTTGGTTTATGAAAATTCCATTTTCAGTTTGCTTAATCTGAAGACCTAAGAAAAATGTTAATTCACCCATTAAACTCATCTCATACTCAGATGACATGATTTTAGAAAACTTTTTACACATTGCATCATCAGTTGAACCAAAAATAATGTCATCAACATAAATTTGTACCAATAAGATATTACCTCTTTCTTTCAAGATAAACAAGGTATTATCTATTGCACCTCTTTGAAAGCCATTTTTAAGAAGATGTTTAGTTAGAGTATCATACCAGGCTCTTGGGGCTTGTCTTAGACCATACAATGCTTTGTTTAGTCTATAAACCCAATGAGGATGCTTCTCATCGATGAAACCTGGAGTCTGCTTAACATAAACTTCTTCTTCCAAGGTTCCATTAAGGAACGCACTTTTGACATCCATCTGGAAGACCTTGAACTGCAGATGGGCTGCATAAGCCAAAAATATTCTTATGGCTTCAAGTCTTGCAACTGGAGCAAAAGTTTCATCAAAGTCAACGCCCTCTGCTTGACAATAACCCTGGGCAACTAGTCTGGCCTTGTTTCTTACAACATGGTCATCTTCATCCATTTTGTTTCGGTAAACCCATCTGGTACCAATGGGTTCTTTCTTTAACCCTGGTGGACAAGGAACAAGCTCCCAAACATTGTTCCTTTCAAACTGGAGGAGCTCTTCTTGCATAGCTTCCACCCAGCTTGGGTCTGCCACAGCCTCGTCAATCTTCTTTGGTTCAATTAAAGATAAGAAGGTGATGTTTAGGCATTGCTCACTGGTGGCTCTTCTAGTCTGAACCCCACTAGTTGGATCTCCCACAATCTGTTCAATTGGATGTGCTTGAGTCCATCTAGTGTATTGACTAGGCTGGTGAACTACAATATCAGTGCAAGTCACCTGGCGATCTTCTTCAGTTGCAACAGCTTCTGGAGAAGGATCAGTCCAAACAACTTCTACATCCTCATCAGAGTCAATGAGGTCTCGATTGGCATCATGAAATTCTTCATTAGAAGGCATTTCATGAAGAACTGGAGAAGTAGGTGTTTGAACTGGTGCTGATATTGGAGTGGCACGTACATCAGATCCAATCATCAATTCTTGTGGTAAGTTAAAATTGATGGAGGGATAGAATGATGTATCACAGGAGGTGATCTTCTTCTTAACTGGTTCCAATTTGTTGTAACTGGAAACATCTTTTGGTGAAACAACTGACTGATGAACTTGGTCAGTTTCACCAAAGTTGATTGGAATGACTGGAGTAATATCAAGGCTTGGTCTCTTGTTGATTGCTTCAGTTGACTCATCGAATGTGACATGAATTGTCTCATGAACCTTTTGGAGTCTATAATTATAAACTCTAAAGGCCTTTCGAATATCTGAATAACCTAAAAATACCCCTTCATCAGCTTTTGCATCAAACTTTCCAAGATGACTGGAATCGTTTAAGATATAAACTGGACAACCAAATACATGGAAATATCCAATATTTGGTTTACGATTCCTGAGTACTTCATAGGCAGTCTTCTTATGTCTCTTGATGTAGACTGACCGGTTTTGGGTGTGACAAGCAATTGCAACTGCCTCAGCCCAAAAACTGGTGGGAAGACCAGATTCAGATAGCATACTTCTGGCTGCTTCTATCAGTGTACGATTCTTTCTTTCAATAACTCCATTTTGCTCTGGAGAGTGAACTGATGAGAAGTTTTGAGAGATGCCAGTGTCATTGCAAAATGTTTCAAGTACCTTATTTTGGAATTCAGTACCATTATCACTTCGCAACTGACAAACTTTTCGAGTATACTTGAGCTCAATTCTTTTAATGAGAGAGATGATTTCAGCAGATGCATTACTTTTGGATCTGATGAATACCACCCAGCAGTATCTGGTGAATTCATCAACCACAACTAGAGTGTACTTCTTTCCAGCTCTAGTTTGAACATTCACTGGACCAAAGAGATCCATATGTAGCATGTGAAGAGGTTCAGTAATGCTAAAATTTTGCCTAGTTTTGAAACTGACTCTTTTCTACTTGCCCATCTCACACCCTGGACATGGTTTTTCTTTATTGAAAGAAATTTGAGTTATCCCATCAACCAGTTGTTTGCGAGACAACTTGTTGATATTCTTAAAATTAAGATGGGATAATCTTTTATGCCATAGCCAGTTGGTGTCCTCATCAGCTTTGGTATAGAAACATTGCTCTTTTGGAGCTGGTTCCATATCCATGATGTACACATTTCCTTTTCTTGGTGCAATCATCACCACTTTCCAATCCTTGTTAAATATGGTGCCTTGAGCAATATCGAACAAAACTCTGAAGCCATCATCACAAAGTTGGCTGACACTGATCAGGTTGTATTTCAAACCATTTACAAATGCAACTCTTTTGAATTCGACTTGTCCATTATTGAGCACACCATATCCTTTAGTATTTCCAGATTGATCGTTACCAAACGTCACTGTCGGTCCATCTTGGACAGTGAACACTTCCAGTAGGGGCTTACATCCGGTCATAGTCCGGCCAGCAGCACTGTCCAGATACCAGATATTCTTCTTTCGATCGCCCTACACACACACAAAAATCATTAGTTCTTTTTGTGAACCCATCTTTTCTTGATGGGTTCGCTGGACTTCTCTACAGAAGTCACAGTAGATTGTTATGGTGTTGAACTGGAGGCTGTATCTGGAGCTTTTTCACCAGCTCCAGGTGCAGGAATAAAAACGATTGGTATTTGATACTTACTCCCCTTATTTTTACCAGATTTTGTTCCAGATGGAACATTCTTTAGTTTAGGTATTGAAGGAAGTGGTTTAATATTTTGTTTGAAAACTGAAGGTAATAAACCTCCTTCCAGATTGTTAATCCGGGCAGTACAACTCTGAACCTGCCGAGACAAAAGTTGGAGTTGACTTTCCAGATTAACCAAAATATTATTTTCTTCAGGCAGTTGAACCTTGGACCTTGGTTCAACTGGAGCTTTAGTCTGTCGGGTCTTGGGCACCTTAGACTTTTGAGGTAAAGGCTTGTTACCAGTGGCCTTTTTGACTGGATCTTTAGCCTGATTGGCTCCAGTTTTAACCTCAATGGGGGTGGTCTCAGAGGTTTCAGTTTCAACAGCTTCAGGTTGATCATAAGGTGTTTCAACCTTGAGAGCTGGAGGCAATGCATGAAGATCTGGTATGAGAGCTGCCATCTCCAGATCTCCAGATTTCCATGCATTCTTCTGGGCATCGATAGTTCTTGAAAATGCATCATAGTTTTTACCAGATTTTGTTCCAGATGGAACATTCTTTAGTTTAGGTATTGAAGGAAGTGGTTTAATATTTTGTTTGAAAACTGAAGGTAATAAACCTCCTTCCAGATTGTTAATCCGGGCAGTACAACTCTGAACCTGCCGAGACAAAAGTTGGAGTTGACTTTCCAGATTAACCAAAATATTATTTTCTTCAGGCAGTTGAACCTTGGACCTTGGTTCAACTGGAGCTTTAGTCTGTCGGGTCTTGGGCACCTTAGACTTTTGAGGTAAAGGCTTGTTACCAGTGGCCTTTTTGACTGGATCTTTAGCCTGACTGGCTCCAGTTTTAACCTCAATGGGGGTGGTCTCAGAGGTTTCAGTTTCAACAGCTTCAGGTTGATCATAAGGTGTTTCAACCTTGAGAGCTGGAGGCAATGCATGAAGATCTGGTATGAGAGCTGCCATCTCCAGATCTCCAGATTTCCATGCATTCTTCTGGGCATCGATAGTTCTTGAAAATGCATCATAGTTTTTACCAGATGCTTTTACCCATGACTTGATAATCTTTTGTTCTTTTTCAAGATCAGAAAATAGTTTTTGATTATCAAGTTCTAAAACCTCAATCTTTAAAACTGACTCCTTGAGAGCCAACTGGACACTTTGTAAATCATTCAGTTGTGGCTTAACGTTGTTCAGTTCAATTAAGATAGTGTCAAGATATCTTTCACTATCCGCTCTTACAGTTTCAACAAAAGCTAAATCAACACTTAATGATTCAGCCAGGTCCAGCTTTAGTTCAGGGTCAATCTGGTGATCATAATCACATACCTTTTTCAAGATGATGTCCACCCAACTTCCAGTGATGACATCTTCTTTTGCCACGTGCTGCTGCTGTTGATCTTCCAAGGCCATGAAACACATGTCCCTTTCCTCTTCTTCATCAACTGATGAATCATCAGAGTACTCCCATTTTTCCTCGGTTTGTGCCATTAATCACTGATCCTTTTCCTTTTCCATGGATAGGAGGGCAATCTGGGCCTTAAGCTTCTTGTATTTTGCTTTGTAGCTATCATCAGGCCGATTGAAATTAGGGACAGGGGGGCCAGTTTGGTTGTTCAACTGACTAGATCTGCATTCCTTCATAAAGTGACCTTTCTTACCACACTTATAGCAGGTAAGATTGGTTTTATCCAGAGAGCTGGAGCTGGAAGCATTGTTTGTAACAACCCTCAATTTCCGACTAGGACAATTTACTTAGACTTATCTAGGTATCAATCCTTAGAGGTTTATTAAGAGAATTGGCCTTCTAGACATTTCGGCGTAGTGATAATTGCCCTCTAGTTCAATGAAATACCGTAAATGACTAGCTATCTTAGAAATGCCATAAACAATAACAATAATCTTTCAAGACAATCCCAATCTATAAACTAGTTCTAATTGAACTTGATGAAATGTCAATAAACCAAAAACTTCATTTCAAGAACTCAAGTTATATAAATAATAATGTAAGACTCACAACTTGTAACAAAATTTAATAAACCTTACAAAATATCCAACAATTCAATCACCAAGCCAATTAAAGTATATGTGGTCATGGAAATAAAAATTTCTATCTCAAGGATGAATTTATAAACTAATATGTACATAAAAGTGCTTGAATAATAATAAGTATATATATATGTCTAATACAAATACAAAATGTACATAAAACGACTTAAGTAGCTAAATTCAAAACATAAAAGTATGTATATACATACATATACACACGACATACATATACATATACTAAGACAACTAATCAATTTATATGAACAAGCAAATACATATTACATCTATAAAACATATACCCACTTAAATATACATATACCCACATATACCTACACAATAATTATACAAAAAAAAAATGAGAAACCCTTCATTCCCCCCCCTTTTCCCCCTTTTACACACACACACCTTATCCACTTCTCTCATTTCTCTCTCTTTTCCTCTCAATTTTTCTGCACTTTTCTCTCTTCCTCCTCTCCCATTTTTGGCTCATATAATCAACAAAAAGGCAAGGAAAAATCATCTTAATCAATAATAATGATAAGGGTTAAGCAAGGTTGTTTCAAGCTTGGATTAAGGGTTATTAAGAGCCTAAATAGGTCCGAAAATTCTGCCCATTTTTCACCTTCAAAACCAAGTTCTTCAAGGGTATAAATCTTCATCTCTTTACTAGATCTATATTGTTCTTGTTTATATTCAAAGGTTTTATCAAAAGTTTATGTTTTCTTCTTGATTTCTTTGTAATATACACTTGATGAAGGCAAGTTGATAGGATCTTTCTCCTCATGCATATGCATGTCGAAATCTATGAGAAAGATCCAAGGATTCAAAAAGTTTAAGACCCAAAAGTGTTGTTATAGATTAGTAGCTTTTAAAGTGATTTTCCTTTTGATAGATCTATATGTTTTTGTATATTTTGAAGAATATAATTCTGAGATTTTTCATTAAAAAGATGTTTTTATGTTGTTGAAAGTTAGATCTATAAAGATTGGTATTGAAAAGTGTTGATTTGAATGAATACATGTTAGATCTAAGAAAGTTGAATCTTGTTGTTGGATTATGAGATGGAGGGACTTGTATTAAGTGAAAAATATGTTAAAAAAAGGTATAATAATCTGGAAATTTGATGTTAAGAGGTATAAAAATAAATTATTAATCTTGTAAATGATGAACTCAAGTGTTAATAAAGCAAGAATGGTCATTGGTGTGTTGTTTGGACCCAAATGCTTCTGACAGAGTTATTCTTCTGTCTTTGGACGGATAAACTGGGCATGTGAGGGACGTTTCAAGAAAAACTTTCAAAATAAAAGTTGTAGATAAAAGAGTTAAGTTTAACCTCCAACTGGAATCACTCAAAAACACTAAACCAAACCAAAGATATGATTTTTCTACCAAAAGTGGTCAAAACTGGATTTTTGTCTTAATGTTGAGTCAACTTTGACGATTTTTAATTCATTAACTAATAGGTTTCAGAAGTTTAAACTTGGTGTGAACTGAGTTCAAAGTGTCCCTAACTTAAAATAAAATTGGGAGATTTTTCTTAAATGTCCATCATAGAAATCTTTTATAAAATATCTTGAGTCGCACAGCAGCAAGCTTTCTGACCAACTTTGGTTTTGTAATTTTTAGAGGTAGTAAACAATGTCTAAAAATTTAGCAAAAATTCACATAAATATAGGACACATATATGTCTCTGTATAAAAATCACCAACGTCCAAATAATTCAACTTAACCAAGAATGACTACTCAACATTTTAGGAAAATAAGTGTTAAAACAGAAAATTCCAAGTAAAAGTTCTTCACAACAAAATAAGCTAAAAGTCACTAGATTGCAACTCTAACCAACTCCAACAATCTCGTAACAAAAGGTATTATAAACCTACTAAGAATATGTCAAATAAGAGTTATAAAACTTAACTTGATTGTTAAATGGCAAAGACAAGCCTACAAATCACTAATTCGGTTCATATAAGCACTAACCGAAAGCTTTAATTTGCACACATCACACCACCACCACTATCACGACTTAAGGCACCAAAATATAATGAACATTCTGTAAATAATGAAATAAGGATGAAAATCCATTTTGACGCATTTGAATTGCTTGGAAAATGAGGCAAAAATCGCTATTTCGGTAAACGATTTATAAGCTTAGAATCCTCAAAATGAGCGAGACACAAGAGAGGTTGAATTGATATGATTTTTCTACCAAAAGTGGTCAAAACTGGATTTTTGTCTTAATGTTGAGTCAACTTTGACGATTTTTAATTTATTAACTAATAGGTTTCAGAAGTTTAAACTTGGTGTGAACTGAGTTCAAAGTGTCCCTAACTTAAAATAAAATTGGGAGATTTTTCTTAAATGTCCATCATAGAAATCTTTTATAAAATATCTTGAGTCGCACAGCAGCAAGCTTTCTGACCAACTTTGGTTTTGTAATTTTTAGAGGTAGTAAACAATGTCTAAAAATTTAGCAAAAATTCACATAAATATAGGACACATATATGTCTCTGTATAAAAATCACCAACGTCCAAATAATTCAACTTAACCAAGAATGACTACTCAACATTTTAGGAAAATAAGTGTTAAAACAGAAAATTCCAAGTAAAAGTTCTTCACAACAAAATAAGCTAAAAGTCACTAGATTGCAACTCTAACCAACTCCAACAATCTCGTAACAAAAGGTATTATAAACCTACTAAGAATATGTCAAATAAGAGTTATAAAACTTAACTTGATTGTTAAATGGCAAAGACAAGCCTACAAATCACTAATTCGGTTCATATAAGCACTAACCGAAAGCTTTAATTTGCACACATCACACCACCACCACTATCACGACTTAAGGCACCAAAATATAATGAACATTCTGTAAATAATGAAATAAGGATGAAAATCCATTTTGACGCATTTGAATTGCTTGGAAAATGAGGCAAAAATCGCTATTTCGGTAAACGATTTATAAGCTTAGAATCCTCAAAATGAGCGAGACACAAGAGAGGTTGAATTGATATGATTTTTCTACCAAAAGTGGTCAAAACTGGATTTTTGTCTTAATGTTGAGTCAACTTTGACGATTTTTAATTCTTAACTAATAGGTTTCAGAAGTTTAAACTTGGTGTGAACTGAGTTCAAAGTGTCCCTAACTTAAAATAAAATTGGGAGATTTTTCTTAAATGTCCATCATAGAAATCTTTTATAAAATATCTTGAGTCGCACAGCAGCAAGCTTTCTGACCAACTTTGGTTTTGTAATTTTTAGAGGTAGTAAACAATGTCTAAAAATTTAGCAAAAATTCACATAAATATAGGACACATATATGTCTCTGTATAAAAATCACCAACGTCCAAATAATTCAACTTAACCAAGAATGACTACTCAACATTTTAGGAAAATAAGTGTTAAAACAGAAAATTCCAAGTAAAAGTTCTTCACAACAAAATAAGCTAAAAGTCACTAGATTGCAACTCTAACCAACTCCAACAATCTCGTAACAAAAGGTATTATAAACCTACTAAGAATATGTCAAATAAGAGTTATAAAACTTAACTTGATTGTTAAATGGCAAAGACAAGCCTACAAATCACTAATTCGGTTCATATAAGCACTAACCGAAAGCTTTAATTTGCACACATCACACCACCACCACTATCACGACTTAAGGCACCAAAATATAATGAACATTCTGTAAATAATGAAATAAGGATGAAAATCCATTTTGACGCATTTGAATTGCTTGGAAAATGAGGCAAAAATCGCTATTTCGGTAAACGATTTATAAGCTTAGAATCCTCAAAATGAGCGAGACACAAGAGAGGTTGAATTGATATGATTTTTCCCATGATAAAAGTTGCCTAAAAGGCCTGAGATTTTAGCCAAAAAGTTGTGTGGTGATTTCTAAGAATTTCTATCAATTATTAAATTTAAATGATAATTAAAAAGATAAATAAATAAATAAATAAATTATATAAATGAATTAAAAAGGTAAATAAATAAATAAATAAATTATATAAATCATGAAATTGGTTAAATAATCACAACCAATGATGAAAGTGACTAAAACCTACTGGAGTAAAATCATTTCAAGTCAAAGAACAAATGTCATATAATTTAGAAATAATTAAGTAAGTGAAAATCACTAATTAATAACTATTTTTAAATTAATAAGAAAATTTACATAAATAAATATATATATCACAATATTCTAAGTTAAAAAGCATAATAATCAGAATATAACCCAAATATAATGAACATTCTGTAAATAATGAAATAAGGATGAAAATCCATTTTGACGCATTTGAATTGCTTGGAAAATGAGGCAAAAATCGCTATTTCGGTAAACGATTTATAAGCTTAGAATCCTCAAAATGAGCGAGACACAAGAGAGGTTGAATTGATATGATTTTTCCCATGATAAAAGTTGCCTAAAAGGCCTGAGATTTTAGCCAAAAAGTTGTGTGGTGATTTCTAAGAATTTCTATCAATTATTAAATTTAAATGATAATTAAAAAGGTAAATAAATAAATAAATAAATATATAAATCATATGAAATGAAATAAAAAAAAATAAATAAATAAATAAATTATATAAATCATGAAATTGGTTAAATAATCACAACCAATGATGAAAGTGACTAAAACCTACTGGAGTAAAATCATTTCAAGTCAAAGAACAAATGTCATATAATTTAGAAATAATTAAGTAAGTGAAAATCACTAATTAATAACTATTTTTAAATTAATAAGAAAATTTACATAAATAAATATATATATCACAATATTCTAAGTTAAAAAGCATAATAATCAGAATATAACCCAAATATAATTAGCCACAAATCATAAAGGCAAGTGAGGTACTTAAAAGTATTTTTAAAGAATTATTTGGTTAATAAATCAAGAAAATGAATAAATAATTAATTAAATAATATTAAATTAATTACATAGTCATAAATCAGGAAGTATTCATAAATATTACTATTATGAAGTTACAAATGTCAAATATTATAATCAAGCAAAGCACACAATGGGAACCATGATAATCAAAGGCAAGCTACGAAATTCTAACAACTTATAACTACATGTATAATGAAAGTGACCCTTTTACACCAACACTCTCTACAACCAAAAAGATGCAAATATTAACAATATACTTGGATCCCAAAATTTATGACAACATAATGAAAGTGGCATTTCTTAGTGATGGCTTAAGATAGGAACTTACGTATATTAGTCCTATCGTAGGGATAGTCTTGGCTTGGGATGTGATTGAGGAATATGACGGATATATGATCAAGGAAGCGATAGATGGGAAATACCCATTTTGGATAAGTGAATATAATATGCGGCATATCAAGGTGAGTCATAGCCCCCTTTCAAACTCTTTTATATGTTTTACTTGCGGGGTGAAAAACATGATTAATTAAAAATGACTTTCTCTTATGAAATGATTCTTTGAAATAATGATAATGATATGGGAATTATATTGTATGTTCAACGTGTTATATGTTGTATGATGAGCTTGAGTACTGTCAAACTGTGGTCCCCTGTACACTACTATTAACTCATTTGAGGCCTGTAGTTAGAGGGTTGCGCAACTAGGACTTGTCCCCTCATCCACTATTATAGGTAATGGTGGGATGTTTGGTCTGCCTTGGTGGCCACCCTCATCGCCAGTCTGGCCTCGCGGTGCTCTAACTACTATATATTTATGGGCGTCTTCATGGCACGACCCTTGGTTATCTTTATGCACGTGATTGACAGCATGTGCTTATCATTATCTTATCATTTGGGACATTATATCTGATTATTGGGACATAACCGGTCTTAGTAGTGGCTCAAGAACAATCTCATCGAATTACGTCATGGTAGTCTTACCATTGACCAAGTGGTATTGATATTATTTATGGTTGGATATTATGGATTGAACATACGGTTTGGGTATTGGACCTTATATGGAATCTTGGAAGTTGTTGAAATTGGCGATATTGAAACATTGATGACCGAATGGTTTTGGTATGATGAACGATCAATCGATTGATATATTTTTCTCTCACGATAAATGTGACAAATGAAAACTTTATAATTTACCATGGATTTCTCAACTATTTTGAAATGGATATGTAACGAGGTTTACTTGCAAACCTATGCACTCACCAACTACGTTTTCGTAGTTGACACTTTTTCTTCATGCTTTTCAGGAATTAGCGTAAGCTTTGAGGAATTATATGCATCATGATTGTTTGCATTGCACATTGGAGTCAAGATCAAACCTTGTGACGGGCAATGGAATCCGCCCTGATCATTGTAGTATATCATCTCATGTATTTGTTATTTGTTTCGTGGACTCAATATCCAAGTATAGTAGACGTATTGTACTTGGGAATTGGTTCACATGCTTGTGCATTGTAAAATTATTTTTATCCAATAAAGCTATGGTGAATGTTATCTATTATCCTTTGTTTTGAATACTCGACTTTCTGTACATCTCAACGTTCCGCCTTAGTTGGGGTGTTACATTGTTGGGGCCATTAAATCTTTTAGATTTATGCTTAAACCTGTTAAAGGTTTTAGCAATCATGGCGACCAGATCATCATCGTCAGTTTCATTACAACCATCACTGTTTTCAGTGGTCAGGCCAGAGTTCAAGAAACTGTTTAACATCTCCTTCATCGAGTGTGTCTGGACACTCTCTGCAGACATTAAGGCAGCACAAGGTCGCTCAGGTACACTAGCAACCTTGGAACTATGGGCATGGTTCATGGCATCTTGCTCAGCCACCAGTCTTACAGCATTATTATCTTCAGTGAATCTGAAGGCTCCATAGAGCGATGCAAGAGTATGGGTGTGCAAGGTTTTACCTTGTCTCAAGACAAGAACCATGTTTTCCCATTTGGAAGGAAGAATATCACAAAACTTCTCAAGAAGAATATCCTTATCCTTCTCTACACCCAAGCCTCTCAGTTGATTAAAGAGGCTAGAAAATCTGGTGTATGTACCAGTTAGACTTTCATTGGGCAAGGCAAAGAAGGATTCATACTTCTTGTTCAAGGCAACTTTTCTGGTGACAATAGTGTCATCACCTCCTTCAAACTTAATAACTAATTCATCCCACATAGATTTTGCACTGGGGAACAGCACAAGTGTTGGAATTAGATTTTCAGGAACAGCCCCAAGGATCATGTTCTTGAGTCTGGTGTCCAGATCAACAAGTCTACGATCCTCATCAGACCAATGGTCTTCAGGCTTTTCTCTTGAACCAATTCTTCCAGTTGGATCAAGAAAAGGACTAACCCCAAGAGACATGGGTATATATGGTCCATCCTTAAGGATTTTCAACATATACCTCTTAATACCACCAAAATGCAAAAGCATTCTAGCCTTCCATGTACCGAAAGTCTCACTGTTTCCATCGAATTTGGGAACATGAGTGTTAGAGTAGTGTACATGGACGTGGTTTGGGGTAGAAGGAGGAGGAGAATTGGTATTAACATTTTGAAAAGGTTGGGCATTATTATTCAAAGGGATTTCACCTTGACCAGAACCATCTCCACCTTCAGTAGTGTTCATCTTAGCAGATCTAGGCAAGTTTATTAGCCTTCTGCTCTGATACCACTTGTAAGTCCCAACTTGATAGATGGTACTACTGAAGACACCTCAATGTCGATGGTGGAGTTACTTTGCAATATATGCACTAAACTGGAGACGACCAGTTGCAGTGTGTATATACCAAGTTCTAGATAGATTACTTATTTAAATGACAATAAGTAAAGAAAAATGCAATAATACAAATAACTTGTAAGATAACTTGATGAGGCAATATGTATTTTTCAATGTGTAATTTATTTATTGATGTTAAATAAATTACAAGGTTGATGCGGAACCAAGATAATACAAGAATGTAAATATCCTAACAACCTATGAAATACAATTGATCTACACTCGGAATTTCTCAAGACAATCAAAACACTTAAAGTTGTGAAATGTTCCTTTTAGCGATTGAGAGAATATTGCACAAGTTCACCAAGAATATTGCAGGTTTGCAAAGTGAATTCTATCGAAGTGTATTCGAAGAAGTTGTTCGAGAGAACTTGTTCGATAGAAGTAATATTCTTGGTTGTGCAATGACTTGTATTTATAGGCAAAGTTAACATTGGGATGTTAACTTTGGCCGTACAAATGTGGTTGAGAGCATTTAAGGAATAATATTTAATTCCTTTAAAAAACAGTGTAAAGTCGCATGTTAAAGCAACTTTAATCAACCACCTTTATGTACCTTTTATTACTTAAATAATAAGATAAGGCTTATTATCCGGGTAAAGGTACATAAAGCATATAAGTCAATTCCTCGTAATCAGTGTAAAGCTTTGTAAGGGCTTTCCACTGATGGTCTCCAGTTTGTAACTGACTAGAATGCCAACTGGGCTTCGCTGCCATTGCCATTCTCTATCTTCCATTTGTTGTCTTCGACTTCAACTGGAATGATTCTTCAACTAGTCAGTTCTCAACTGGAGGAAGTCTTCAGTTGCGTTGACTGTACGGTGCAACTGGACTTCAATATATTTCTGGACAAATCTTCTTGGTCACCAGTTTCACTGGTCTCCAGATGCAACTGGTGACTGGTAAGTGTAAACTGGTGACTGGCCTGTTCCAGGTGAACTGGTCCTAACATGTACCTTAATGTCCTTGAAGGCAGCAAACGCTAGAAACAACCTAATAGCTTCTAGTCTAGCAACCGGTGCAAACACCTCAGTGTAGTCCAACCCTTCCTGTTGAGCAAAACCTTGAACAACTAGCCGAGATTTATTTCGTGTCACAATGCCCTTTTCAATATATGACCAAACAATCTAGACTGCTATTGACATAGACATGTACTTACATAACTATTTGCAACAAACTCTATTCACTTTTTCCAAAGACTCTTTCAGGTGTACAGCTTTGGAGGATAATTCAAAATCCATTTGGTGAAATGTCCTTTTTTTTAATGAAATTCTCTTCCTATTTACAAGGCCTTGCGATAACCATCTTAGATATCTAAGAAAGGTTGTTGGTGACAATCTGTTGGGATTCATTTACATAAACATAAATGTACTATAGATATGGTTGCCAATTCCACTTACGTGGACTGGTCACGAGGTTTTTCACTGAGAGGTTCCCTTATGTGGTGCTGCAGTTCGAGTTCTGTATGGTGCAATCCTGCTGGTGATTTGTCAAAGCCTCAAGATTGGTATGGTGGGGACAAAGATAGAGTTGCTTTAATATTTGTAAGTTGTTAGGGTGGTTTTTCTTTCTGGAACTAAAGATGTCCCAACTTGGATGGGTCAAACGAACAAGTTAGTTTAATCTGTCATCATTTTAATTTCATATTTCCCTAGATTAGTTATATTTTGTGTATTGTAATATTTTACATTTGGCTACCTTATTTTATTTTACAAGATTTTTTGTCTTGCGTACGACCTATACAACTATTGTGAAACGACCTGACTCGACTCGACCAATTTTATTTTTTTGAAAAGGAAACATTGATTTAGAAATACTGGCGTGAGACCGATAGCAAACAAGTACCGCGAGGGAAAGATGAAAAGGACTTTGAAAAGAGAGTCAAAGAGTGCTTGAAATTGTCGGGAGGGAAGCGGATAATGGGGTAAGCTATCCCTGGTACCACAATTGGGTACTTATCGACTCAGCCCTATGAGCCATATGATGTCGGTACAATACTTCCATCCTAATCCCCACATGATCTGGGCACCCCGAAGGATCGAACCCGCGTCATTAGAACTTCACACGCCTAGGTTTTTTTGATAACGGGTACCTTAAAGGAATTGTTTTTTTGTTCTAGACGGGATCCTTAAGGTCACCAAGTACTTCCCTAACCATTAGGCCTACTCCTTGGTAGAACTTTCTACAAATACATATACCAAAAATCATTATAAAACTAAATATACAAAAATTATAAATATTGGCATGATCTTTTCGTAAAATCTAGTATCCATGTTTATCATTAAGCAACAAAACCTGTTACAATTCATTTCCAAAGCTCAAATTCTATTAATCTACCTTCACAAATGGATAAAAATACATAACACAACATTAGAAGAGCTTTAATTTCGCTAACCATTTTAAAATCACATTCATACTATCAAATTGGTCAATTACCCAAACTTAACAAATTACTATTTTTCACCACATAGATGCATCATAATTACAAATTCAAGACTTCTTGACTCTAACAGTTGACATTACAATATTTTTACCAAGATAACAAATCAAGAGCCAAGATCAAAGGGGGCCACTACGGGTCCTAAGAACATTACCAACTCTTTTCGCAATAGGCAAAAATCACTACTAGAAACAGGGCTATCCTTGCCCCACTTTTTATGACCCACGCTAATAGATGACACGCAAAGTGAGAAGTCATAAAATAAGGGTCATTACGAGTAAATTGACTGTGGGGGATGACGCGTTTTCAGAAGCGTCATAACATATGGGTCATAATCTGTTAAAATTTAGGTTTCTAGATGACGCTCGTTTTGCTTCGTCCTAAATAGGGGTCATCGTTTTTTTGGCACGTTTCCCTAGGCATCATTACTTATGTTTTTTTTTACCATCTCTGCCTTTATTTTTTTTTCTTTGAAAACCTTCAAAACCTTCCCTCGCCCTAAATATTCCCCGCCCTAAATTTCCCAAAACCTTCAAAACTCTCAAAACTCTCAAACCCCTCTCAAAACTCTCAAAACCTTCCCCCGCCCTAAACCTGGTGTTTGTGAAAGCCCTAATTTTGAAAGGTATGCTTTCTGTTTTAATGTTTTCTGTTTTAATGTAGTTGTATAGTTTTAATGTAGTTGTATAGTTTGCCCTAATTTGTTTGTTTGAGAATTTTATATTTTCTGTTTTATTGATTTTTATGTAGCACACCAGGTGTTTGTGAAAATGTAAATAATGTAGTTTTATCATTTTTTGGTTGCAAGATAACATTATTAATGTAAATCATTTTTTGGTGTTTGTGAATAATATTTTATAGGCCTCATGTAGTAATTTAAGGTAGTAATTTAGTTAAATAAGGTTGGTATCACCAGCAATATATTGGACTGTATTTCTGTGTTTATGTGATAATTTGTTTAAGGGCTTTCGCAATCAAGGCAACTTGATGTATGTGACACTCTTCTTTGAAGGGGAGCCAAAATCTTAAACATATAGTTTTAAGCTGGTGTTCTTGTTTAACATGTATAGTTTAGGTTATCTTTTTCTGTTTTACTAGGTAGTTATCTTTTTGTGTTTTAGGTTATGGATAAATCTTGGATTTTGTCCGATAGATTATCAATCGCATACGAGGAAGGTGTGAATGCCTTTTTAGAGTTTGCACAATGCAATAACCCAAATTCCGATGCCATTTCGTGTCCTTGTGTAAATTGTATCAATTTGTGTCACACTTTCATCTCCAACGTGCGTTATCACCTGTTTAAACACGGTTTCGATGAGAATTATAGTGTTTGGTCCTTCCACGGAGAAAATTCATCTAAGGATGAAGCTCAATGCCCTAATGAGTCTATACCTCCCGAGTTCGATTACACAAAGCAGATGCTACATGAGGCCTCCACATATGCAGAGAATGAACTTAGCTTATTGAAGTCACTTCTCGAAGAATGCGTCAAGCCACTGTATGAAGGGTCTAAGTATAATGCACTAAATGGATTGCTGAAATTCCAAGCTTTGAAGGGTCAATTTGGCTGGTCTGATACAAGCTTTGATGCTTTATTGGGCGAGCTAAATGATGTTTTGCCTTCAAATAATACAATCCCTAAGTCGATATACGAGGCCAAGAAGTTGCTGAAAGGAATAGGCATAGAATACATTAAGTATCATGCTTGTGAGAATGATTGTGTCTTGTTCTGGGATGAGCACAAGGATGCTTCTCAATGTCCAACTTGTGGCACTTCTCGGTGGAAGGAGAATAGCAAGACAGTGTCGAGAAAAGTTGTTTGGTATTTCCCGCCCATTCCTAGATTTAGAAGAATGTTCTCGTCACCAGAAACCGCACATGACCTAACTTGGCACGCGCAAGGTCGGGTCAGTGATGGCAAGCTAAGACATCCTTGTGATTCCCCATCTTGGAAGCTTGTTGACGAGAAGTGGAAAGAATTTGGAAAGGAAGATAGGAATATGAGATTAACCTTGTTTGCGGATGGTATAAACCCTCATAAGTCATTAAGTGCAAAGTATAGTTGTTGGCCGGTTACCCTAGCAACGTACAATCTGCCTTCTTATTTGTGTATGTCAAGAAAGTTCATGATGTTGACTCTACTGATATCAGGTCCAAGGCAACCTGGTAACAGTATTGATGTCTACTTGGCACCACTAATAGCAGATCTGAAATAGTTGTGGGAACCTGGCGTTAAGACGTATGATGCTTATAAGAAACAGTTCTTCAATCTAAAAGTAGTCTTACTTTGGACTATAAATGACTTTCCCGCGTATGGTAACCTGTCGGGGTGTGTTACCAAAGGTTATAACGCGTGTCCAGTATGCTTAGAGGATACCTACTCACAGTGGTTGCCAAAATCCAAAAAAGTATGCTTCCTCGGGCATAGAAGATTCCTCCCACTTACACATCCTTTTCGCAAAAGAAAAAAAGATTTCAATAATGAACAAGAGAGCGGTGTGATGAAAAAACCGAGATCGGGTGAAGAAGTTTACGACTATCTGGAAGGGTTTACGACTAAATGGGGGAAGAAGAAAAAGGCAAAGAAGGAAGTGATCTGGAGGGTGTTGAAGAATAAAAAATCAAAGAAGAAAATGCCACGTCAGCAGAGAAGTGATAAATATAGTTTATAAAAAATTGGGACTTGTATGTTAACAGGATTAATTGAATGTAAACTTCGTATGTTAATTGTTAACAGGTACCTGTATGAGCAAATCAAGAATGGGTCACACAGAGATCATGAAGTTTGTTTCATGACCCCGACTGCGAGCATGCATCATGAACGTAAAGCGAGGGCCAAGAATATCGAGGATGCAAGTCGAGTTATTGCAAGAAGGTTATCTACAAGGAAGCAAAATGACCTCGTCTTATTGCCATACAATCCCGGGTTAGATTTTTGACAACATTTAAATTAATTAATAAAAATTAACAGTAATTAACAGAATTTCATCTTTGTTTTTTGTAGAAAACATTGGGTGTTAGGCGTGATTAACATGAAGACAAGTACCTGCTATTATCTTGATTCCCTATCGACTAGCGACGTCAATCTTCAGTTCAAGCAAATAGTGGATGCGTAAGTAATACAAATTATAGAATCTTTATGATGTATGATGTAATACGTAACTGGGTTTAATTCTTTGTAAGGCAATTGCATTGTATGATGTAGAAGCTGGAAACATCAAGAGGACTAAACTTAACTGGTTAATTCTAAGGTTAGTTATTTGTTGAATATTATCTTGTGCTGCTGCTGTTTGTTAAGTATGTAGTTAGTTGTATGTTAAGTTAGTTAGTTAGTTACTTAGTTGGTTAGTACACCTGAAACTGATCGAGATCCAGCTAGTTGTATGTTGTTGTATGTTGCTGATTGTTAAACATGGAGGAAGTAGTTGTTGTATGTTGCTGAATTTATGCTGCAGAATTTATGCTGCTGATTGGATGTTGTATATTTCTTGTGTAGTGTCCACGTCAGCCCGGAAGCACCGAATGTGGGTACTTCATATTGAAGTTTATGAAGGAAGTAGTTAAACATGGAGTTCGGGTTCTCGAAAATGACAATGTAAGTAGTTAATTAACTGTTTTAAGTAGTTTAAGTAGTAATGAGTACATGGATGCAGATTTAGACAGTTAAGTAGTTAATTAACTGTTTTAAGTAGTTCGGGTTCTAAAATGTTGTTTTATTTTTGACTAGATTGGTGGTGATAGCAATGAGTACATGGATGCGGATTTAGAGGATATTCGATAAGAATGGGCAATTTATTTGTCGAATTTCATTTTTAGGTAGAAAGTATATATTGTAAAGTTTTAACTAATTATCGGTATCTATTTGGACATGAATCGTTATGTAATGAATTGGTGACGCATGGTTTTGATATATATGAAATGCATTAATTTTGTACTATTATCAGGTTAATTTATTGCCAGGTTTATTATGTATATAATCAGGTTTTAAAAAACAGAAGAAAAAAAAAAAAAAAAAATGATTTTATAAGTTATGACACGCAAAAACGTATGTCAGAAAAGTGGGTCATAAAGGTTATGACTCTCTACTACGAAGGTCAAGAAGGAGGGTCATAAATGTGTGTCATACATGCGCGTCATAGGCGGATGACGCATAAATGCGGGTCATGAAGCTTTATGACTGGTCCTTCCTTGACGGGCATTTGCGCGTCATCCGAGCTCTTCTTGACGCGCATTGCGCGTCAAGGATAGCCCTGTTTCTAGTAGTGAATGCTTTCATATCACAATTCAACTTCAATATCTCAAGGACTTCACTTTGTTCCCACTTCTGAAATCACCTATAAAAAAGGAAACAACAAAAATGGTAAGCCAAAGCTTAGAGAATACTATTGCATACGCTTATACACGCGAAGGAGGGCAAAAACACAAAGGACTCTCGCATGTAGCCTATGGTACCGTCATACCATCTCTTGCATGCTCACCTTTGCGCTAACAACACAAATATAAATGCATAAAAACTGTCGTATGTAGACTATGGTAGCATCCTACCAACTCATACATACTCACATTCATGCTAATCACCACACATGGATCCATATAGGAATAAACTCACACGCCTTACTTGAGTGGACAACAACAATAGCCACTACTTAGGCCTTAACTCCGAATCGATTAGCACACACCAGATTCGATATCATATGGTAATCGAAACAACACATATATAATCGTATGCATGACTACTCACCTCCTCCAAGACAACAAATTTCCAAGATGACCACACAACAATATTATCGCTTTGAACCTAGCAATAATCACAAAACACAATTTAAGGGTCATATCACAATCACATCATACACAAGGGTAACAAACCATAAATCACTATTATTCAATTTCCCATCCCAAGCTTACATTTTTATTGAGTTGACTTATATTACAAAACTATATTTCTATAACCACAAACACAATTATATGGTTATACCATTATTTGCCAATAAGCATCATTTTCGTATTGGACTATAAAAGTCACCGACATTCTTATCATCACAATTACCCCTTTGAATTCAACAACAGTTTTATCCTTGTGAATTATTTCATGTTCAAGATCAATGATTTAGGTTATAGTATTCTCACCATTGTAAGTTCAAGGTGTCAAGTTTCTCCATGAATTTTTCCATAATTTTTACACATAGTTGACTATTTTTGAAAAATCCAAAAACACAACTGTTCATTATTCTTACTATTTGCACAATAAAATGTTTTATGTATGTTCATGGCCCAAACAATCTTTGAAAAATATTATGAATTTATTTCAATTTCTAAACATATGAAATATGTTAGTCCAGTCCACTAGACCAGCCCCAGTAAAAACTTGAGCCCAGAAGATTTGTCCGGAATAATCCAAAGTCCAGTGCCCAGTGTACAGTTAATGTCACTGAGCGTCACCCCAGTTGAGATTTGATAGTGAAACTGAAGACATTCTAGTTGAAGTCGAAGACATAAATTGGAAGAAAGAAAACATTCCCAGTAGTAGAGCCCAGTAAATGTTTTACCCAGATCAAGACTGGAGCATCAATCAGTGTAAAGTACTTACAAAGCATTCAATTTCCCATCCCAAACTTACATTTTTGGCCATTTTGATGTGATTATGATAATGTTGTTGACATGTATAGTCAAATTTTATAAAGAAAAAAATGGATTTGGAAATTATGTTGTGGCCATATTTGATTGAATTGAGGAATAACATGAACAATGATAATTTTTTTCGGTAAAAAGGCCGTCACCCCTTGGTCAGATTTTATTAATAAAAATTTAGGAACAGGCAACGTAGCAGAATGCTAGTTGACTTTACAAAACGTCCATGCACATAAGTGCAAAACAGATTACAATGAAAAAACCAAGATAACTATGGATTACAAGGAACAGAAAAGCTAGTAAATAAGCATGATTACTTAATAAAACCGGGAGATCCCAAGCTGCAAGCAACCGTTCCACATTAGATGTTCTTTTGTATTTGAAAGTAAGCATCTTGAATCAGACTGTAGAGAGAATCATCTCAGCTAAAGTTTCAATTGATCTCGAAATCTTCTTGAATAATCTAGCATTCCTTTCTTGCCAAACATGATACACTGTAGCTGCGAGAATAAGCTTATCAATAACATTTTGCATTGACTTCTTATTTTCTCTCGGTAACAAGTAATTCACAATATGATCCCACTGATATGGCCTAGGCTAAAGACCAGCCTTCATCACAACTCGTTTCCAAACCTGCTTACAAAACCGACATTCAAAGAAAAGGTGAGAGTGTGAGTCCGGCTATAGATTACAAAACGGACAACAGGTCGACATCAGGATTCTTGTCCCATTGCATCAACATGTCTTGTGTCTTGAGTCTTCCTCTGAAAACCAACCAAAGAATGAAAGCATGCTTCGGTATACAATAACTAAACCAAACAATGTTGCACCAAGTCACACAATCTGATCTTGGACGGAGATCTTCCCATACCATATGAACTGAAAAATTTTGATCACCACCATTTCTATCTTTCCATAGCCAAAGATCAGGATCATTAGTAAGTATAGGAGAATAATTGAGATTAGGAAACCTGGTACGCCATTCACTAGGAAACCGCCATTCACCATTGATAATCAGGTCCGAGACCTTAGAATTGATAGACAATTCAGCATTGTTTATTTCTCTTGGAGATACTCGTTCAAACAAAGGACTATCATTACACCAATTATCAAACGAAGCAAAAGTATTCTGATCATTACCTATTTGAACCCAAAAGAAATTACGGATTAGAGGCCGAATTTGAAGCATCTTCCTCCAACTCCACGACATATTACCACGAGATGGAATGTTCCAGAAGCTAGTTCCCCGTAATTTATGAGTATGAACCCATTGAACCCACAATGACTCCTTAAGAGTGATTATGTTCCAAATTTGTACCGAAAATAAGGCAACATTAAATGGACGAAGCTTACGAATACCAAGTCCTCCCTCTTCTTTCGGCAGACAAACATCATCCCAAGCCACCTTAGCTTTACCTCTTTGCAAATCACCTTGACACCACAGAAAGCCGCGCATAATTTGCTCAATATCCAAAATAACACTCATAGGCAGAATGAAAACAGAGGACCAATACACATGGATATCTGAAAGATTTGAGTTAATAAGTTGAACTCTTCCAGCAAAAGACAAGAATTTGTTGCGCCAATCATTAATCCTCTTTTGTACCTGTTCAACTAAAGGTTTACAATCCCGAAGCACCAATCTAGACGATACCAAAGGAACTCCAAGATATTTCACAGGAAGTGTTCCTTCTTCAAAAGGAATAACATTTAAGATAGCTAGCTTAACATTATTACGAACATTGCAAAAATAAGCCGTGCTCTTCGGTAGACTAGGAGCCAAACCAGAAGCAGTTTTAGACTCTTTGATAGAGCCCATAATAACTGTAGCAGATTCCACATTGCCTCGCATAAAGATAAATAAATCGTCAGCAAAGCAAAGATTTATCACCTGAAGTTCTTGGCAATGATGATGAAACGAAAATAGATCAGAGCGCCTAACATTACGCTGAAGGATAAGAGTAAGAATCTCCATAACAAGAGTAAATAGGTACGGAGATAAAGGGTCTCCTTGTCTAAGACCACGTTTACCTCTAAAATACCCATGCAGATGCCCATTAATACTCGGCGAATAAGTAACCGATGTAACACATACCATAATCCATTCAACCATTTGCTGAGGAAAACCAAAAGCAAGAAGAATTGATTTGAGGAAACCCCAGTCAACTGTATCATAAGCTTTCTGAATATCTACTTTTAGATCACATCGAGGGGGTCCTCTATCTAAGTGATAGTTATGCATTATATCTTGAGTAAGAAGAATATTATCCGAAATGCTTCTACCCGGAATAAAAGCAGACTGATTAATGCTAACTATATCAGAGAGACAAGCCTTTATTCTGTTTGCAATAACCTTACTATGCATTTAAACAAAATATTACATAAAGATATAGGCCAGAAATCAGAAACGCTAGAAGGAGAAGAAACCTTAGGAATTAAAGCAATTGCCGTATGATTTAACTCCTTTAGCAATTTCCCTAAAACAAAAAAATCTCGAACTGCTTCAATCACATCCTTACCGATTATGTCCCAAGCACTTTTAAAAAATGCAGCAGAATAACCATCCAGGCCAGGAGATTTGTCATCACCCATAGAAAACATAGCATGCTTAACCTCCTCATCAGAAACCTCACAAACCATTGCAGACGCATGTGAATGATATTTGAGAAACATATAAAAACCCAACAACATTGTGACTTATGTAAAAGATGGGTTGGGTGTTAAAATGCTAGTTTATGCTAGTGATTATGGCTAAGTGGCTTATATGTGATAGATGACGGTATGTGTGTTTTGTAATTTGAATTGCTAGGTTGATTGCAAATACGTTTATTGTTATGGTCATCTTGAATTTGTGGTCGCGAAAAAGGTGAGTGCATACACACATACTCATATTCATGTTAATTAGAGTCATAGGTGGGTAAATTCCTATGACTCATTTGATTGTTGAAATTGAAAGACTAGTGGGTGGGTAAATTCTTACTAGCATTATTGTTTGTGAAAGACTAGTAGGTGGGTAAATTCCTACTAGCATTTGTATTCGTGAAAGACTAGTAGGTTGTAACACCCCTCATTAAAAACCTGGATTTTTCAAAATTTTGCCAAACGGCATTTAAATTTTTCAGAAACAAACATTTAAAAACTGCCCCATCCGTAACGGATAGTACTTTACTTAAAAATGGTCTTACTAACAACAACGTCACAATGATAAAAGTAAAATCCAAGTTATGACACCAACAAAAATGCCAACATTATTAAATGCAACATAAGTCATAAATAAAGTAGCCAAACAAACGGCTATAGGTGAAATCTAAGCATTTGGGAAACTAATGTTAATCTTTTATTCTTCTACCTATCTCACTGAGCTAAACCTTGCACTAGCTTACACTTGCTTATCCTAAAGGCATAACAATTTCAAAAGAACAAGTGTTAGCTTTAAAAGCTAAGTAAGATAACATATATTTGAAAACATTTGCCATTTCATAATATCTTAACAAAACGTGTCACATATAATACATAGAACACCATAAGCATATCACATTAGGATCATCATATTCCTAATTGTGCCTAACTTTACTTTCATATCTTTCTTAACATATTAACTTTGCCTAGACATAGGCTAAGTGACTTATGTGGGGTTTGTGTGCAGGCGGTCATAAACCAATCATGGAGTCCTCACACCCGACATGGTGGGTAAACCATAAGGTGGTCTATCGGCGTCATTAAGGAAAGACAATATCTATCCAATTGAATAAACAGTTTATGCCTTTATGCAATGGTGGTTAGTTACTCCACCCGGAATACTCAAACGTAACCATGCCACGGGAGGTATCACGATTCCCAACCACGTGACCACGTACACACTAGCTCCTTGGAACTAGCATGGGTTAAGCTTAACACAATACTTTACTTATGCTCGAGACTTCTTAATTATATTAGCTTAGGCTAACTTTCACCTAATCTAATCACATACATCATTCTTTGCTTTAGGGCCCTTAATCATGCACATGTCATGACAATCCTTTCCATATGTCTAGTGACTAGGTGTTCAAGCCATGCAAACATTCATAAAACATAACATTTCATCATTTCATAGCATATGCATATCATCATAACTTTAAAACGTACATAACTTACCATCCATCACCAATGGTAAGCATTCATATATCATAAGAACCTCCCTTATAATCCCATAACCATACAAGCATGCAATTATATCCATTTGGGGGTTTTAACTTATAAAAGTTATGTTTTGTTGTACCCTCAGGTGACGAAAGATGTTATCTTACGTCAATGGAGTGCACAACAACTGCAAATAGGTTTACCGTGCTTGACAAGTGTTCCCGACAGCCTATGGTACAAGAATGATTGAAATATAAGTCAACTAGACACTTAAACACACTTTGGAACACTCTGATGTATGATATCGCCGAGACCATTAGTGGTCTCGTCGATATCGAGCTTTAGAACACACCAACCAAAAGACCAAACAGTGATCACGGAGGTACCTTGGTGTGTATCGGCAATATCGCAGATCAGACCAAAAAACCAAACAGTGGTCACAAAGGTACCTTGGTGTGTATCGGCAATATCGCAGATCAGACCAAAAAACCAAACAGTGGTCACAAAGGTACCTTGGTGTGTATCGGAGGTATCGCAGACTAGATTAGATTTCAACCCTTTTGGACTCCCATTTGAAACCTATACGACCTTAACACCTTAAATCGACCCGGAGACATAAAATTAGCATCTTTTATGGTACAATTGATGAATTTAATCCATCAATTGATCCTTTAACCATTCACGAACATTACCCACTCGAATGATCACTCGAAATCGGTAACGAATTGTAATTATCCCATCCAAAACACTAAGACAAGGAATAAGATCAATATAATTGACTCATATGATCACAAATTAAAGGGAAATCATCTATATTACCTGTAGATAATCACAAGGACGAAAGATCTTGATCAAACTTCAATCAAACACCAAGAAACGTAGGGTTTTGGAGGAGATATGCTTTGGAAGAGAGGGAGGAGTGGCTGGAGGGTTTCACACACATGTGAGATCTGAATAATGAGAATTAGGGAATCCTAATTAAATCTTAAACCTTGGCCACCACTTTCCTTTTAGCATCTTAAGTTCCTCAACTTCTAAAATGTCGCATCCTAAGCTTAACTTACTAACCGGGACACTTAATGCCCTATCAAGCACTTGAATTTCATAACTTTACTTTTAATTACTTTTGTTTTACTCACATTTGTTATAATATATTAATCACGTAAGTATTTAATCACATAATCCAATTATGACACATAAACTTGACGGAACCTAACGTTAACTAACAGACAAGTCAACAAGTCAAACATGAAAAGTTCGGGATGTTACATAGGTGGGTAAAGTCCTACTAGTAATTTTTTGTGAAAGACTAGTAGGCGGGTAAATTCCTACTAGCATTTGTGCTTGTGAAAGACTAGTAGGTGAGTAAAGTCCAAATAGCAATTTGTTGTGAAAAACTAGCAAGTGGTTAAAGTCCTACTAGCAATTTGTTGTGAAATACTAGTAGATCGGTAAAGTCCTACAAGCAATTTGATTATGGATCCATGAAATTTATAATTGTGTTGTTATTTTTATGCAAGAAATGGCATGACAAAAATGAAGGCTACAATGCTAGTCATTTGATTTTGGTAACTTGTTTAGGATTGTATGTATATGCGAATAACTAAGCGTTTGGCTTATTCTTTTAGTTGTTACCCTTTTTATAGGTTGTCCCGGAAGTGGGAACAAAGGTACTTTGAAGTTTCAAATTAATTTATGGGTCTTGGAAGTTTTGGCTAATTACGGGAAATTGTATTGATGATAGAACCCTTAGTGACCCCTTTGAACTCTTGGCTCTTGATATGATTTGGGTCATTTTGGTTAATTGTTGTAATGTCAAGTTGGAGTCTTTGAGTCATGAAATTATAAGGTTTTGAACATAATACGAAGACTTAAGATGGTTTGGTCGTTGGTTTGTAAAATTGAAATGTTTGAGGAAATGAAAGTTTTTCTATATTGAGTTATGTGTTTTCTTTCAATTTTGGTGCTTTAGTTCAAATGTTTGAGGTCAAATGTTTATGAAATGGTTAAGCCTTTGTGTGAAGAAAAAGAACGACGTTTGCACAGCAGCCGCCAAAGCATCCGCAGATTAGCACCTTAGCTTCCGCAGTTTAGAGCGGTCATCCGCCATAACATCTGCCGTTTTCTGTTTCGCTTAACTTTTTCCGAGGTTTCGTTTGACCTTTCCGGGACCTGAAACTCGCACCATAGACTTATATTAACATATTATGAAGGTTCCATTTGTTATTTTCTAAATTTTTGACTTTGATTAAGAGTCTAATAATATAGAAGCTTTAAAAACCTTTTCCTCTCTCTCTTGGCGATCATGAATTCCCTTCTAAACCCTTTTGATTCGATCATCCTGCTAATTAACATGACTTTGCTTCATCATTGATTCAGGTTAGTTTGGTTTATCATTCGTTAGGGTTTTCTCCTTAAAAATCTTGGGTTCTCGTTTTCTACAGTTAGGGTTAGGGTTTTTTCACATCTGTTCTTCATATAGTTTTGAATATGTGTTACTTGGGTAAAGGGTTACCCCGATGAGTATATTATATCACATCAAAATTAAGTACAAGTGAGATGGCAAAGTACCAAATCAGTTCACATATTTGACATGCCAAATATGTGTAGAACAAGCTAAAAAGCACTCAAAAGAAACAACCAATGATCTATAAATAGTAAACTAGAACTAAACAGCAAGATCAATGGAAGGATCAAGTTACCCCTAAAAGAAGTGAATCCGAATCCTCAAACATGCACATCATCTAACCCAAAAACAGTGAGAGGGTATTTACAAGGAACAAAAAACACGTCAATCAAGGGAACATGAAGATAACTAGTAGAGCCTCACCATTAGATCTGTTGAAGAATATTGCCTCGCGGCAAGTTCCAAGCTTCCAGCATTCTATCAACATTTGTAGAGTTCTTGAATTTGAGCGATGCAAGCCTCCATCTAATCGTTGATTTAACCAAATTGTAAACAACTTCAGCCGATCTCGACTTGTTTGAGAATAACATGTTATTACGTTCTTGCCATATGAAATAAGCTGTAGCTGCAATGGTAACTCTGCCAATAACACTTCTGGCCGATCTCGAGTTACCTCTTGGCAAAAGCCACTCAAGTGCATCTTCGAGTTTAGTAAAGATATTATGCATTCCTGCTAAGTCTTTAATGCGCCTCCAAACCTATTCAGAAAAGGCACATTCAAAGAATAAATGGTTATGTGAATCCATGCCCCTCTGACATAATGCACAGCATTGAAGGTTTAGATTCATATTGCCACCCACATCCCAAGATTTCAAAAGATCCTGCGTTTTAAGTTTTCTTTGTAAAATCAGCCACATGTGAAATGAATGGCGTGGGATGCATTGCGAGTACCAAATCAGCCTATGCAAAGGGACAAGAGCTTATCGTATTCGAATGGTATCCCAAACTGTCCTTGTGGTGAACGGCACAACGTCACCTCGTTGATCTTTCCAAGTAACTTCATCCGGATATTGCTTTAATTGTAAAGGCATAAGCTGAATCAGAACCGGATATAAATCATACCAAGCAGTAGGCCAAGTCCAATTACCATCACACCATAAATCAGCAACATATGTAGACAAAGAAAAATCAGCTGAATAGATAGCTCTTGGTGAGATAAATTTGATGAGAGGACCACAACTAGCCCAATTATCATACCAAGCTGACGTGTTTAAACCATTACCCACAACTGACCAAATAAACGGCCGTATCTGATCTCGCAATTGCATAAGCTTTCTCCATCCTCAGCTAGAGCCAGAATGAACTTTGACATCCCATATACTTCTACCCTTTAACCTGTAAGAGTGAACCCATTTCACCCAATGAGATTCCCTATGAGTCAAAATACTCCATAGATGGGTGGTCAGAAGCGCTTTATTCTGAATTTTCAATCTTTTAATGCCTAGACCTCCCTCCTCTTTAGGTAAACAAACGGTTTTCCATGCAACTTTAGCCGTACCATTTTTCATAGGTCATTGGCACCATAAAAACGCTCGCAATTTTTGCTCCAATTCCTGCATAATTCTGTTAGGTAGGCTAAATACTGAAGCCCAATAAATATGTAAGGATGATAAGACCGATTTCACAAGTTCCAACCGACCAGCAAACGAAAGTGATTTATTACGCCAATCAGATATTCGGCTCTCCATTTTCTCAACCAGAATTTTACAATCTCTATATAACGGCCTTGAAGAAACTAGGGGAACACCAAGATATTTGATTGGGAGCGTACCTTCCTTAAATGGCAGTAATTGCATAATGGATTGTTTAACCTGATCAGAAATATTGCAGCAAAAAACCGTGCTCTTAGGAAGGCTTGGTACAAGTCCAAACATCTCCTTGAAATCATTTAAGGCATGCATTAGGACACGAACAGAAGCAACATCTCCTCTGACAAAGAGGAATAGATCATTTGCAAAGCAAAGGTTAATAACCTTCTCTTGTTGACATTTGTTATGAAATCTGAACCTGGAAGGTGAAGAAGTAGCCTTATGTAATATAAGGGTAAGTACTTCCATTACCAAAGTAAACAAATATGGAGACATAGGATCCCCCTGTCGTAATCCTCTCTTGCCCTTAAAATAGCCATAAGTGTTCCCATTAATAGATAAAGAAAAAGAAGTAGTTGTAACACACTTCATAATCCAGTTAACCATAATGGGATGAAAACCAAATCCACAGAGTATAGTACGGAGAAACTTCCAATCTACAGTATCATAGGCCTTTTGAATATCAATCTTGAATGCACATCTAGGAGGCCCTCGATTACTATGGTAATTATGCATAAGTTCCTGAGTTAATAAGATATTATTTGAAATCCTTCTACCCGGCACAAAAGCAGATTGGTTAAGGCTAACTAAATCATGTAACCCCTCCAAGAGTCTCGTAGTAATTATCTTGCTGATACACTTATAAATAGTATTACAACCCTGTCGTAATCCTCTCTTGCCCTTAAAATAGCCATAAGTGTTCCCATTAATAGATAAAGAAAAAGAAGTAGTTGTAACACACTTCATAATCCAGTTAACCATAATGGGATGAAAACCAAATCCACAGAGTATAGTACGGAGAAACTTCCAATCTACAGTATCATAGGCCTTTTGAATATCAATCTTGAATGCACATCTAGGAGGCCCTCGATTACTATGGTAATTATGCATAAGTTCCTGAGTTAATAAGATATTATTTGAAATCCTTCTACCCGGCACAAAAGCAGATTGGTTAAGGCTAACTAAATCATGTAACCCCTCCAAGAGTCTCGTAGTAATTATCTTGCTGATACACTTATAAATAGTATTACAACCCTGTCGTAATCCTCTCTTGCCCTTAAAATAGCCATAAGTGTTCCCATTAATAGATAAAGAAAAAGAAGTAGTTGTAACACACTTCATAATCCAGTTAACCATAATGGGATGAAAACCAAATCCACAGAGTATAGTACGGAGAAACTTCCAATCTACAGTATCATAGGCCTTTTGAATATCAATCTTGAATGCACATCTAGGAGGCCCTCGATTACTATGGTAATTATGCATAAGTTCCTGAGTTAATAAGATATTATTTGAAATCCTTCTACCCGGCACAAAAGCAGATTGGTTAAGGCTAACTAAATCATGTAACCCCTCCAAGAGTCTCGTAGTAATTATCTTGCTGATACACTTATAAATAGTATTACAACCCTGTCGTAATCCTCTCTTGCCCTTAAAATAGCCATAAGTGTTCCCATTAATAGATAAAGAAAAAGAAGTAGTTGTAACACACTTCATAATCCAGTTAACCATAATGGGATGAAAACCAAATCCACAGAGTATAGTACGGAGAAACTTCCAATCTACAGTATCATAGGCCTTTTGAATATCAATCTTGAATGCACATCTAGGAGGCCCTCGATTACTATGGTAATTATGCATAAGTTCCTGAGTTAATAAGATATTATTTGAAATCCTTCTACCCGGCACAAAAGCAGATTGGTTAAGGCTAACTAAATCATGTAACCCCTCCAAGAGTCTCGTAGTAATTATCTTGCTGATACACTTATAAATAGTATTACAACCCTGTCGTAATCCTCTCTTGCCCTTAAAATAGCCATAAGTGTTCCCATTAATAGATAAAGAAAAAGAAGTAGTTGTAACACACTTCATAATCCAGTTAACCATAATGGGATGAAAACCAAATCCACAGAGTATAGTACGGAGAAACTTCCAATCTACAGTATCATAGGCCTTTTGAATATCAATCTTGAATGCACATCTAGGAGGCCCTCGATTACTATGGTAATTATGCATAAGTTCCTGAGTTAATAAGATATTATTTGAAATCCTTCTACCCGGCACAAAAGCAGATTGGTTAAGGCTAACTAAATCATGTAACCCCTCCAAGAGTCTCGTAGTAATTATCTTGCTGATACACTTATAAATAGTATTACAACAAGATATAGGTCGAAAATCTGTAACAGAAGACGGGGTAGAAACCTTTGGAACCATAGCAAGCAATGTATGATTAACTTCCTGTAGTAGTTGTGCAGTATTAAAGAAATCATGAACAGCTAAACAAACATCCTTACCAACAACATTCCAAGTATTCTTGGAAAAAGACGATGTAAAACCATCCGGACCAGGAGCCTTATTATCACCAATAGAGAACATAGCAAGCTTTAGTTCTTCATCTGTAACTCGGCGGATCATAGCATCTGCTTTTGTCTACTCCAAATTCTTCACAAAATGATCCGGGCTTGGGGAAAGTGAAGTCGTCCCTGCTATACCCAAAAAATGCTTATAATGTTCAACCATAGCCAACGGAGCATCTCCCCCTTCATGAACAACACCAACACTATCCTTAATCACTTCAATTCGGCTTCGGTGGTTTTTGGATTTAGGAGAAGTGTGGAAAAAAGTAGAATTCATATCACCCACACTTAGCCAATGGATCTTAGATTTTTGATTAAGAAATTCCTCCTCATCAAGAACCGCATTTCTGAATTCTTTAAGAAATTGGGCTTCTTTGTCTTTTAATTCTCGATTATTCAGATCCCCATCAATAAGATGCTGAATATTGTCAACTTCTTTTCGTAGCATGTCAACTTTTTCATGCAGATTCCCTTGGTTAATTAGAAGGCTACGCATAGGAGTTTTTAATGATCTTAATTTCTTTACAACCTGAAACATATGGTGTCCTTCAAATTCAGCCGCCCATGATTCTACTACTGCTTCCATAAATCCCTATTTGTTTACCAGAAAATTAGCAAACTTAAATGGTTTAGGACGACTTCGAGTCATAGCAGGGAGTTTGAGTACACAAGGAGGATATGTCATCTATTCCAGTTTGGGTCAAAATGCATAACATACCACTTGTAGCTTTCTCGGAAGATGGACTTAGTATTATGGCATCTAAAGTTGGTACCCCAAGAATGTGTGCAGATTCATGGGGTAGAAGTAGTTTTGCTAGAGCTTTCTCGGAAGAATGTTAGAATTAAAAGATTCACTCATCATTGCGATTCCAGATCTTGAAGGTGGTGGTATTTCAAAAGCAACAGTTACTTTTGAATATGAATGGAAACTACCCCGATGTTCTATGTATTGTGTGTTTGGGAATATGGATTCACAATGTCCAAAACAGGTGAAACTTCCTCCCATGGAAATTGTGAAAGAAAAGGATGATGGTTTTCTAGTTGCGAAAACTAAAAAAGCTAAAAAGGGTTTTCCTTTGAAGAAACAAGCAACAGTTACTCTTGAATATGAATGGAAACTACCCCGATGTTCTATTTGTTTTGATTTTTAAATCTAACTAGGGGTGACGACCTTTTACCAGAAAAAAAAAGAAGAAAAGCTCCAACAATAATATATATACCAGTGAACAAACCTAATGATACATCGGTAGGAGCTGATCACTCACATGGATCGAAAATCAATGTTACTAATGCCTTCACGTCTAAAGTGAATACTAGTAACCCATACTCTCTTTTATCTGATTATGGTGAAGAGGTTAATGACCCTTTATATGTGAAAGTAACAGATGATCAGATACGGGAAGAGCAGAAGAAATCCTGCCAAGCTGATGAATCTTCTGATGATGATACAAAAGTGGTCTTTGATGAAACAGAAACTTTGAAATTCATGGCATCAGCAACTTCCCCAGCTACTGTTCATCTTGATGAAAAGCAGCAGGATTCTAATACTGAGAGGGCAAGCACTCCCGGTCTAAATGTTTCCAATGGGTAGTGTTGCATCTTGGAATATAAGGAGATTGAACCGTCCCCTTAAGCAAAAAGAGGTTCATCAAGTGGTTACTGACAACCACCTGAATGTGTGTGCTATTATGGAACCGCATGTAGATGTGTCTCGCTTATTTACTATTTGTAAGAAGATATGTAGATCCTGGGATTGGACATCTATTGGTAACTTATGTTCTAAAGGCACGAGAATTATGTTGGCTAGAATGCGGATGTTGTTGATCTTATCAGGTTATGCATGTGCAGGTCATCTTTAAAGTTGACAAAAAAGTGCTTTACTGTTCCTTTGTCTATGCAGATAATTACTATAAGAATCGAATGGAGCTTTGGAGTAATTTGTGTAAGCATAAAATATTTGTTCGAGATAAGCCGTGGGTTATTCTTGGTGACTTCAATTCATCTCTGAATTTGGAAGACAGTTATTCAGGTTCATCTACGATAAATATTGGCATGCGTGATTTCAAAGAATTCGTTGAACAAATTGAAGTTATGGATGTTAACAGTACAGGCCTGCATTACACATGGAATCAAAAACCGAAGAAAGGTGTGGGTATGCTATAGAAAATTGATAGAATCGTGGCTAACTATCAGTTTATAACAGATTTTCCAGCTTATGTTGCTATATTTCATCCATATCGTGTTTCTGATCACTGTATACTTAAATTACCAAGTGTCTCGTGTGGTCGTCCAAAGCCATTTAAATTTGCAAACTCGTTAATTCATAAACAGGGGTTTAAGGAGACTATTTTGAAAGAATGGGAAACTGAAGTAGAAGGCCACAATATGTTTAAAGTGGTTAAAAAGCTTCGAGCCCTGAAAACTTTAATGCGTAGTCTTTTGTTTAAACAGGATAATCTTCATCTCAAGGTTAAAGATCTGCGTGAACAGTTGGATTCTCTTCAACGGAACATTGATATGGATCCTTCAAATGCTATGTTGCGTGAGAAGAAGTCAAAGTGTCAGAATGATTATAAAGAGGCATTACTTGATGAGGAACGCTTCTTGAAGCAAAAGTCCAAGGTTGAATGGCTGAAAGTAGGTGATGCTAATTCATCCTATTTTCAAAATTCTGTTAAAACAAAAAAACATAGGAGCCGCATTGATATGATTACTGATTCTGATGGTGTTGTTCATGAAGGCGGGGAGGTACATTCAATCTTTGTTAATCATTATATGAATTTTTTGGGAGTTGAGGGGGCTACGAACCAGCTGCCAACTCAAGGTGTCTTCAATAAAAAAACTCAGCTCTTCAAAAGCTGACAATATGGTTCGACCTGTCACTAATGATATAAAAAACACCATGTTTCTGATTGGTGACAATGATATAATGACGGGTATTCTTCTGCTTTCTTTAAGAATGCTTGGGATATTGTTGGGAGTGATATATGTAATGCTATTAAGGATTTCTTTAGAAATGGCTGTCTACCCAAGGAATTAAACCATACGATTTTGGCTTTAGTTCCAAAAGTCCCCACGCCATCTCGAGTATCTGATTATCGTCTCATCTCCTGTTGTAATGTGTTATACAAGTGTATTAGCAAGATTCTTACTAATAGAATAAATGATGGTCTTGAAGATGTGGTAAGTATTAATCAATCTGCCTTTGTTCCTAATCGACGAATTTCTGGTAATATTCTACTTAAGCAAGAATTGATGCACGAATATCACCGAGATAGGGGCCCACCACGTTGTGTTTTCAAAATTGATATTGAAAAGGCGTATGATACAGTGGATTGGCAGTTCTTACGGGTTGTTGTATTTGAATTCGGTTTCCATGCTACTATGGTGAATTGGATCATGACTTGTGTATCTACTGCCTCGTTTTCTATCTCTATCAATGGCAATCTCTATGGTTATTTTAAAGGTAAACGAGGTCTACGCCAAGGTGACCCTCTGTCACCATACTTATTTACATTAGTCATGGAAGTGTTAACTCTTTTGTTACAGTAATCAACTCGAATCTCCCAGGGATACAAATTTCATAATCGATGTGAAAAACAGAAGATCATTAACTTTTATTTTGCTGATGACTTGTTCTTGTTTGCGCGGGGTGATCTCAATTCAGCTCGAGTCTTAATGGACTCTTTAAATGCTTTCAAAGATATGTCAGGATTAGTCCCAAGTCTTCCTAAAAGCACAACTTTCTTCTGTAACGTGCCTGACTGTGTAAAGTCTTCCATCCTATCTATAATGCCATTTGAAGAAGGTAAACTACTAGTTCGCTACTTGGGTGTTCCTCATATTTCTTCCAGGTTGGTTTATCAACACTGGAAGAGAAGGGTACTAGTTACTCGATTTCGCAAGTACTTATCCCAAGTACTTCACTTATGGACGGCCAGTGTCTCAAGTACTTCACTTATGGACGGCCGGTGTCTCACGTCTTTCGTATCCCTTGACGTCGCAGTAAGAGAAGGGTACTAGTTACTCGATTTCGCTATCGCAGAGTGTTGCGTAAGTGAGTTGTATGTTGTTAGGTTACTAACCTTGAGGAGAAGCGGTGATGATCATTACTTTGAATAATCAAGAATATAAAGGATATAGAATTTGGTTTCGAATAAGTGGGATAAGAAATATGATGATGGATAATTTTCAAAAGAGCACAAGCGAACGAATGACGGAGGGGTATTTAATGACAACTTTCATACTTAGGAAATTATCTAGTTTCATCATGAATTTCTCAGGGACAATCATTTGTTCGCAAGCGGTCAAATCTCAACGCGCCATATCTATATCAGTAGTAAGGACTAACCTCATTATCATCATATCTAGTGGGTACTAGTTCTCAATAGTCAAATCTTAGAGCATAATAACTATCTCAATAATAAGGCACAACTATATAATCATTAAATCGTTCACGCACTAGTCCTTAATTAGCTCAACCTCAGGGTGCAATAATTATCTTACTAGTAAGGCATGACTACATAATCGTCGCAATATTCACGCGCTAGTTTCAAATAGCTCAAACTTAGAGAGTAAAGGCTCTTATATCCACATCGTCCATGAAATTTCATATCAACTCGTCGTGCCTATATTTTCTTTCTAAATCGATCATAAATAGTCAACGTCATTACTCAATAATTTGAACAAGTCATACCCCAAAATGATTTTGTGCCTTATAATAATCTCATTATTTTAAAGTGCATGGGCAACTTAAAGTTCAACATCATGAATCATAAGGCTTTTACACATGCATTCCTCACATAATTTCCACATTGCACATTCCAAACTTTCACATTGCATATTACAAACTTTCACATTGCACATTACAACTTTCACATTGCACATTACAACTTTCACATTGCACATTACAACTTTCACATTGCACATTACAACTTTCACATTGCACATTACAACTTTCACATTGCACACTATAAGCTTTCACATTGCACATTACAACTTTCACATTGCACATTACAACTTTCACATTGCACATTACAACTTTCACATTGCACATTACAACTTTCACATTGCACATTACAACTTTCACATTGCACATTACAACTTTCACATTGCACATTACAACTTTCACATTGCACATTACAACTTTCACATTGCACATTACAACTTTCACATTGCACATTACAACTTTCACATTGCACATTACAACTTTCACATTGCACATTACAACTTTCACATTGCACATTACAACTTTCACATTGCACATTACAACTTTCACATTGCACATTACAACTTTCACATTGCACATTACAACTTTCACATTGCACATTACAACTTTCACATTGCACACTAAACTTTCACATTGCACATTACAACTTTCACATTGCACATTACAACTTTCACATTGCACATTACAACTTTCACATTGCACATTACAACTTTCACATTGCACATTACAACTTTCACATTGCACATCAAACTTTCACATTGCACATTACAACTTTCACATTGCACATTACAACTTTCACATTGCACACTACAACTTTCACATTGCACATTACAACTTTCACATTGCACATTACAACTTTCACATTGCACATTCAACTTTCACATTGATGTTACAAGCTTTCACATTGCACATTACAACTTTCACATTGCATATTCCAAACTTTCACATTGCATATTACAAACTTTCACATTGCACACTATAAGCTTTCACATTGCAATCAAATCATGCCCAAATTCACATGTTATAGCATAGAGTAGCATGTATCAACGAATATCTTTCAATCTTATTCATTTCACTTCTAATGTGCGGAGGGGAATCCTACTAAACTAGAATAATCCTCAAGTAAGGCAAGTCTCGAATCGCTATATATGCTTAGGTGAATGTCTAAATGCAACACGTATTCTCATTAAAACGAGTTTAATAAAGATCTTTTTTTTTTTTTTGAAAGGAATCCTTTTGAACATAAGTCCAAGCGGCCGTTTGAGTTTTACATGGTCCTCTCATAATTAAACGTAGATTCATGACTTTACGTTTAATTATGGTCCTACCATGTAAAGCTCAAACTAGTCCGCTCAACCTTATGCTCGACTCGACTATAAAATTCGTTTTGAAAAGAGGCTATAGTTTTGGAATTCTCGGAGGAACCCCAATGTTCTCTATAACCTTAGTCTCTTATACCATTTTCTGTAACACCCCAACTAAGGCGGAACGGTGAGATGTACAGAAAGTCGAGTATTCAAAGCAAAGGTTTATAAATAACATTCACCATAACTTCATGTGATAAAAATAATTTTACAATGCACAAGCATGTAAACTAATTTCCAAGTACAATACGTCTACCATACTTGAATATTGAGTCCACGAAACAATTAACAAATACATGAGATGATATACTACAATGATCAGGGCGGATTCCATTGCCCGTCACAAGGTTTGATCTTTGACTCCCAAGTGCAATGCAAATAATCATGATGCATATAATTCCTCAAAGCTTACGCTAATTCCTGAAAACCATGAAGAAAAAGTGTCAACTACGAAAACGTAGTTGGTGAGTGCATAGGTTTGCAAGTAAATCTCATTACCTATCCATTTCAAAATAGTTGAGAAATCCATGGTAAATTATAAAGTTCTCATTTGTCACATTTATCGTGACAGAAAAATATATCAGCCGATTAGTCATTCATTATACCAAAACCATTCGGTCATCAATACTTCAATATCGCCAATTTCGACAGCTTTCAAGATTCCATATAAGGTCCAATACCCAAACCGTATGTTCAATCCACAATTTCCATCCATAATAATATCAATACCTCTTGGTCAATGGTAAGACTACCATGACATAATTTGATGAGATTGTTCTTGAGCCACTACTAAGACCATTTTACGTCAAAATAATAATAATGATAATATGTCCCGAAGATATGATAATAGAAGCACATGTTGTCAATCACGTGCAATAATAATAATGAATGGGTCGTGCCATGGAGACGACCAATAATATATAAAGTAGATTAGAGCACCCCTAGGCAGGCCGGAGATGAGGGCGGCCACTCAGGCGGCCAGTCAACCCACTGCCATCTTGGTGAGTGAGGGGACGAATCCTAGTTGCGCAACCCTCTAACTACAGGCCTCAAATGAGTTAATAGTAGTGTACAGGGGACCACCGTTTGACAGTACTCAAGCTCATCATATAACATATAACACGTTGAACATACAATATAATTCCCATATCATTTTCATTGTTTCAAAGAATCATTTCATAATGAAAGTCATTTTAATTAATCATGCTTTTCACCCCGCAAGTAAAACATATAAAAGAGTTTGAAAGGGGGCTATGACTCACCTTGATATGCCGCATATTATATTCACTCATCCAAAATGGGTACTTCCCATCTATCGCTTCCCTGACCATATATCCGTCATATTCCTCAATCACACTTTAAGCCAAGACTATCCCTACGATAGGACTAATATACGTAAGTTCCTATCTTAAGCCATCATTAAGAAATGCCACTTTCGTTATGTTGTCATAAATTTTGGGATTCAAGTATATTGTTAATATTTGCATCTTTTTGGTTGTAGAGAGTGTTGGTGTAAAAGGGTCACTTTCATTATACATGTAGTTATAAGTTGTTAGAATTTCGGTAGCTTGCCTCTGATTATCATGGTTCCCATTGTGTGCTTTGCTTGTTTATAATATTTGACATTAGTAACTTCATAATATTAATATTTATGAATACTTTCTGATTTATAACTATTTATTTAATTTAATATTATTTAATTAATTATTTATTCATTTTCTTGATTTATTAATCAATTTTTTATTTATTTATTTATTTATTTATTTATTTATTTATTTATTTATTTATTTATTTATTTATTTATTTATTTATTTATTTATTTATTTATTTATTTATTTATTTATTTATTTATTTATTTATTTATTTATTTATTTATTTATTTATTTATTTATTTATTTATTTATTTATTTATTTATTTATTTATTTATTTATTTATTTATTTATTTATTTATTTATTTATTTATTTATTTATTTATTTATTTATTTATTTATTTATTTATTTATTTATTTATTTATTTATTTATTTATTTATTTATTTATTTATTTATTTATTTATTTATTTATTTATTTATTTATTTATTTATTTATTTATTTATTTATTTATTTATTTATTTATTTATTTATTTATTTATTTATTTATTTATTTATTTATTTATTTATTTATTTATTTATTTATTTATTTATTTATTTATTTATTTATTTATTTATTTATTTATTTATTTATTTATTTATTTATTTATTTATTTATTTATTTATTTATTTATTTATTTATTTATTTATTTATTTATTTATTTATTTATTTATTTATTTATTTATTTATTTATTTATTTATTTATTTATTTATTTATTTATTTATTTATTTATTTATTTATTTATTTATTTATTTATTTATTTATTTATTTATTTATTTATTTATTTATTTATTTATTTATTTATTTATTTATTTATTTATTTATTTATTTATTTATTTATTTATTTATTTATTTATTTATTTATTTATTTATTTATTTATTTATTTATTTATTTATTTATTTATTTATTTATTTATTTATTTATTTATTTATTTATTTATTTATTTATTTATTTATTTATTTATTTATTTATTTATTTATTTATTTATTTATTTATTTATTTATTTATTTATTTATTTATTTATTTATTTATTTATTTATTTATTTATTTATTTATTTATTTATTTATTTATTTATTTATTTATTTATTTATTTATTTATTTATTTATTTATTTATTTATTTATTTATTTATTTATTTATTTATTTATTTATTTATTTATTTATTTATTTATTTATTTATTTATTTATTTATTTATTTATTTATTTATTTATTTATTTATTTATTTATTTATTTATTTATTTATTTATTTATTTATTTATTTATTTATTTATTTATTTATTTATTTATTTATTTATTTATTTATTTATTTATTTATTTATTTATTTATTTATTTATTTATTTATTTATTTATTTATTTATTTATTTATTTATTTATTTATTTATTTATTTATTTATTTATTTATTTATTTATTTATTTATTTTTAGTCATTTCATCATTGGTTGTGATTTATTTAACCAATTTCATGATTTATATAATTATTTATTTATTTATTTACCTTTTTAATTATCATTTAAATTTAATAATTAATAGAAACTCTTAGAAATCACTACATGACTTTTTGGCTAAAAACCTCAGGCCTTTTAGGTAACTTTTATCATGGGAAAAATCATATCTTTGGTTTGATTTAGTATTTTTAGTAATTCCAGTTGGAGGTTAAACTTAACTCTTTTATCTACAACTTTTATTTTGAAAGTTTTTCTTGAAACAGCCCTCACATGTTCAGTTTATCCGTCCAAAGACAGGAGAATGATTCTGTCAGAAGGTATTTGGGTCCAAACAACTCACCAATGACCATTCTTGCTTTATTAACACTTGAGTTCATCATTTACAAGATTAATACTTTATTTTTATACCTCTTAACATCAAATTTCCAGATTATTATACCTCTTTTAACATATTTTTCACTTAATACAAGTTCATATCCATCTCATAATCCAACAACAAGATTCAACTTTCTTAGATCTAACATGCATTCATTCAAATCAACACTTTTCAATACCAATCTTTATAGATCTAACTTTCAACAACATAAAAACATCTTTTTAATGAAAAATCTCAGAAATATATTCTTCAAAATATACAAAAACATATAGATCTATGAAAAGGAAAATCACTTTAATAGCTACTAATCTATAACAACACTTTTGGGTCTTAAACTTGTTGAATCCTTGGATCTTTCTCATAGATTTCGACATGCATATGCATGAGGAGAAAGATCCTATCAACTTGCCTTCATCAAGTGTATATTACAAAGAAAACAAGAAGAAAACATAAACTTTTGATAAAACCTTTGAACATAAACAAGAACAATATAGATCTAGTAAAGAGATGAAGATTTATACCCTTGAAGGACTTGGTTTTGAAGGTGAAAAATGGGCAGAATTTTCGGACCTATTTAGGCTCCTAATAACCCTTAATCCAAGCTTGAAACAACCCTTAATCTTATCTTGAAACAACCCTTGCTTAACCCTTATTATTAATATAGTTTAGATTGATTTTTGTTCTTGTTTTTCTTGATTATTTGAGCCAAAAATGGAGGAAGAAAAGGAAGGGGAAGTGCAGAATTTTTGAGAGAGAAATGTGAGAGACTTGTGAGAGTGAATGTGAAGTGTGAAGAGTGTGTGTGAGGGGGGGGGGGCCACAAGGTATAAGGTAGGGTTTCTATCTTTTTTTTTTATATAAAAAGTGTGTATGTAAGTATGTATATGTATATATATTTTAAGTGGGTATTTGTTTTGTAGGTGTAACATGTATTTGCTTGTTCATATAAATTGATTAGTTGTCTTAGTATATGTACATGTATGTGTGTCGTGTATGTGTACATATATATGCATATGTTTGTATTTTAAAAGTTGTTACTTAATCCATTTATTCATAATCTTGTATTTATATTAGACTCGTACATATATACTTATTATTGCTCAAGCATCTTCATGTATTTAAAGAGTTTTAATTATTTTTAAGATGCTCATGGTATTCTCATGACCAAATGCAATTTAGTTGGCTTGATGATTCAATTTGTTGGACATTTCGTAAGATTTATCGACTTTATCACAAGTTGTGAGTCTTACATTATTATTTATATCACCTGAGTTCTTGAAATGAAGTTTTCGGTTCATTGACATTTCACCAAGTTCGGTTAGAACTAATTCATAGTTTGAGATCGTCTATAGTTAATATTTATGGCATTTCTAAGATAACTATCGTATACGGGCATTTCATTGAACTAGACGGCAAGTATCACTACGCCTTAATGTCTGGAAGGCTAAATCTCTTAAGAAACCTCTAGGGATAGATACCTAGATAAGTCTAAGTAAATTGTCCTAGTCGGAAATTGAGGGTTGTTACAGATGTGGTATGACAACTGGTGCCCGATCAGCCCTCTTTTACAACATGTTAGTCCAAGAACCATTACAACTAAGGCTTATCCTTAAAAGATAATGTCTCGGATCTAATTGTTAATGGCGAGTGGAAGCTCCCTGAAGCATGGTATACTCTTTTCCCTGTTCTTATATCTTTACCTTCCGTCCAACTCCATGACAGGACGGATATACTACTTTGCTATGATCATAAGGGTGGTCGAGATGTTTCTTTCTCTTCTTCTACTGTTTGGGACACTATTCGGTATAAAGGTGATGAAGTCTTGTGGGTCAAATTGGTCTGGTTTCCACAATGTATTCCAAGACATGCATTTCATATGTGGCTGGTTATGCGCAAAAAGCTTAAAGCACAAGATCGAATGAAGCATTGGGATGCGGGAAGTGTTACAAATCTGCGTTTAATGTGTTGCTCGTTGTGTCAACAAGGTCCTGATTCCCATACTCATATGTTTTTTGAATGTGGTTTTGCTTCTCAAATTTGGAAGTATCTGAAGCCACTGGCTGAGCTACAACACATATCGGATAATTGGGAAAGTATTGTTTCTTACCTGATCTGTCGTGTATGTGTGTCGTGTATGTGTGTCGTGTATGTGTGTCGTGTATGTGTGTCGTGTATGTGTGTCGTGTATGTGTGTCGTGTATGTGTGTCGTGTATGTGTGTCGTGTATGTGTGTCGTGTATGTGTGTCGTGTATGTGTGTCGTGTATGTGTGTCGTGTATGTGTGTCGTGTATGTGTGTCGTGTATGTGTGTCGTGTATGTGTGTCGTGTATGTGTGTCGTGTATGTGTGTCGTGTATGTGTGTCGTGTATGTGTGTCGTGTATGTGTGTCGTGTATGTGTGTCGTGTATGTGTGTCGTGTATGTGTGTCGTGTATGTGTGTCGTGTATGTGTGTCGTGTATGTGTGTCGTGTATGTGTGTCGTGTATGTGTGTCGTGTATGTGTGTCGTGTATGTGTGTCGTGTATGTGTGTCGTGTATGTGTGTCGTGTATGTGTGTCGTGTATGTGTGTCGTGTATGTGTGTCGTGTATGTGTGTCGTGTATGTGTGTCGTGTATGTGTGTCGTGTATGTGTGTCGTGTATGTGTGTCGTGTATGTGTGTCGTGTATGTGTGTCGTGTATGTGTGTCGTGTATGTGTGTCGTGTATGTGTGTCGTGTATGTGTGTCGTGTATGTGTGTCGTGTATGTGTGTCGTGTATGTGTGTCGTGTATGTGTGTCGTGTATGTGTGTCGTGTATGTGTGTCGTGTATGTGTGTCGTGTATGTGTGTCGTGTATGTGTGTCGTGTATGTGTGTCGTGTATGTGTGTCGTGTATGTGTGTCGTGTATGTGTGTCGTGTATGTGTGTCGTGTATGTGTGTCGTGTATGTGTGTCGTGTATGTGTGTCGTGTATGTGTGTCGTGTATGTGTGTCGTGTATGTGTGTCGTGTATGTGTGTCGTGTATGTGTGTCGTGTATGTGTGTCGTGTATGTGTGTCGTGTATGTGTGTCGTGTATGTGTGTCGTGTATGTGTGTCGTGTATGTGTGTCGTGTATGTGTGTCGTGTATGTGTGTCGTGTATGTGTGTCGTGTATGTGTGTCGTGTATGTGTGTCGTGTATGTGTGTCGTGTATGTGTGTCGTGTATGTGTGTCGTGTATGTGTGTCGTGTATGTGTGTCGTGTATGTGTGTCGTGTATGTGTGTCGTGTATGTGTGTCGTGTATGTGTGTCGTGTATGTGTGTCGTGTATGTGTGTCGTGTATGTGTGTCGTGTATGTGTGTCGTGTATGTGTGTCGTGTATGTGTGTCGTGTATGTGTGTCGTGTATGTGTGTCGTGTATGTGTGTCGTGTATGTGTGTCGTGTATGTGTGTCGTGTATGTGTGTCGTGTATGTGTGTCGTGTATGTGTGTCGTGTATGTGTGTCGTGTATGTGTGTCGTGTATGTGTGTCGTGTATGTGTGTCGTGTATGTGTGTCGTGTATGTGTGTCGTGTATGTGTGTCGTGTATGTGTGTCGTGTATGTGTGTCGTGTATGTGTGTCGTGTATGTGTGTCGTGTATGTGTGTCGTGTATGTGTGTCGTGTATGTGTGTCGTGTATGTGTGTCGTGTATGTGTGTCGTGTATGTGTGTCGTGTATGTGTGTCGTGTATGTGTGGGTATTTGTTTTGTAGGTGTAACATGTATTTGCTTGTTCATATAAATTGATTAGTTGTCTTAGTATATGTACATGTATGTGTGTCGTGTATGTGTACATATATATGCATATGTTTGTATTTTAAAAGTTGTTACTTAATCCATTTATTCATAATCTTGTATTTATATTAGACTCGTACATATATACTTATTATTGCTGCTACATCGTACTTTATTTGGCAAGAAAGAAATGCTCGTCTATTCACAAATGTCAAGAGATCTAGTGATGCTCTCACTGAAGTCATTAAGTATACGGTGCGTTTGAAGCTTCTATAGATGAAATTCAAGAACATTGTTCGTGTGCAAAGACTGCTTGATTGCTGGAAAATACCATAAGAACTCCTCGATAATGGCTGAAGACTTGTTCTCTAGCATTGCATTTACTTTCTACTTCTTCGTAATGCTTTAGTTTTCTTTCTGCTAGGTTTGTAGTTCTAATTTGTGTTTCCTATACATATGGCCTGTCATATGTATAAACTAATGTGACACTCTATCACATTACTTGTACTTATATGTTTTTAGGTTGTTATAAAATTCACCTTTTACCCAAAAAAATATTTGACGAAAATTGCCCATATTTTTCTAAGTATAATTTAACTGAATTGTTTTTCTTTTATTTTATTTTTCATATTTTTGGGTCTAAAATGAGTTGAGTCATGTCAAGTGGTATCAGAGCCGAGGTTTAAGAGATCTAGGTATTTCATGAGGATAAGAATGCCTAGACTTAAACCATAGTCGTGACTTGGCCTTAAGTTTTACAGTTTGGTCTCTAGTGGCATATGGATGTATTTAGCGAATTTAACTTGGGGTTATGTAATATGTAATCCTAATATTAAAGTATGCTAGTATGATAGCTCAAGTCGAACCCGCCAAATATTAAAGTATGCTAGTATGAAACCTTAGAATGGAGACCTTACTTAATAATGTGATTTGATTTGGTGTTTTGAATGTTGAAATGTGAACATGATTAAATATAAGCTTTGCATGAGTAATTGATTCAATGAATGATGAAAATTAAAAATTGAAGTGAAATACAAGTTTAAAATGTTGTTAGCCACATCTAAAGAAGAAGATAAGATATATATATGATGAGTATTGGACATTTGTAATTGCGTTGTTATTATTATTGTTGTTGGTATAAGAACATTGGGTAGCGAGATCCGTGACATCATTATTGTTAGAATAAGATCATGGGGTAGTGAGACTCATGACATCACTATTGTGGTGAAAGACCATACGAGGTATGGCGATGAAAATCGGTTTTGTATTGATATGTTTTAATTGGTAATTTGATCTTATGGATGCATATAATATGTGTTAGTAAAAAGGGTTGTAGAGCTTGAGACTCTTGGTATAAAGATGAATGTATAGGCGTTATGTTTAAAGACCATACAGGATATGGAGAATGTGTTTGGCTATAATTGGCGTGTTTTCTTAAATGAATACTTAACTAAATGATGTATGATAATAGATATTATGAATGAAAATGATATATGTAGAAAATGAGGGTAACATGTTAAATGATGAGTATGGTAGTTATAAAATTTAAAACCTACTCAGAAATCTTTCGAGTCAATTTGGTTTCTTTTCATTCAGGAACATTTGATGCAATGTTTGATAATGGATTGACTAAGCGTGAACGATGTCATTTTTCGTGAGAGGGGAAGACAGGTTATTCGAAGACCCTTAATGGAAAGGATATGGTTTTCCATGGTGATAAAAAGCAGCGGCCGATTTTCGGTTTGTCTCTTTTTTCGGTAAAAGGCCGTCACCCCTGGTTAGAATTTTATAGACTTAATAAAAGAGCAGGCGATCTAGCAAAGTGCTAGACCGGCTAATACAACCACGCACCTAGTGCAGAATCCAAGGAAACAGGGGTACAAACCACCCCTGAACAACAAAAAAAACTTGAAAAGAAATTACAAGCTCATTAATTAATGAAAAAGGGAGATCCCAAGCTCTAAGGAACCGCTCCACTCTTCTTGTCTTCTTGAAACGACATGTCAATAGCTTCATCCTAACCATGTTGATGATACTTCCAATAATTTCCTGATTGCGCCTCTTCTTCTTGGAAAACAGCCTCCGATTTCGCTCTTGCCAAATGTAATAGGTACTAGCTGATAAAAGAAGCTTGGCTGTTACACTCTTTACTGATTTCAACTTAGCTATCGGCAACAGATTACTAATAATCACGTCCAAATCAGTCGAGTTGTCTTGTATTTCAGCTTTCATTCGAACTCCATTCCAGACCTGTGTAGAGAAATCACATTCAAAAAAGAGATGTTTATGGGAGTCTTGTTGACGCTCACATAAAGGACACGCCAACGATACAAAAACTAAAGGATCACGAAAGTCCCACGGTTGAAGAAGGTCTTGAGACTTAAGCTTCATTTTCATAACCAGCCATAATAAACGCACATTTGGGGATACCTTGATTAAACCACACCAACGAGTACCAAGGCACTTCTTCAGCTCTAGGTCTTAAATCTTCCCAAGCCATGCTTACAGAAAACTGTTTATAAACTACATTCCTATCTCGCCATAATAAAGTGTCATGCTTTTGTTCTACAAGTTGAGGAGGAGCTAGGTTTGACAACATAACAGTCCATTCAGTCGGCCAACTCCACTCATCCTGAAAAACAATATCTTTCACCGTTGCATTCATTTGAAAGCCCGCAGTTGCAATATTCCTTGGAGAAAAACGATCAGCCAAGGGACTATAATCACACCAATTATCGAACCAAGCAGATATTCCCGAACCATTTCCAACTTTAAACCACATAAAATGTCTAATTTTTGAACGGGCCTGAGTAATTTACGCCATCCCCATGAAACACAACCCTTCAATGGAACCTCCCAAAATGATTTGCCACGAAGCTTGTAAGAATGAATCCATCTAATCCATAATGAATCCTTTCGAGAGACAATGTTCCAAATATGGGCAGCCATGAGGGCAACATTAAAAGGTTCAATTCTTCTAATTCCCAAACCCCCCTGTGGCTTAGGAAGACACACATCTTCCCAAGCCACCTTAGCCTTACCCCGCTTCAATTCTTCTTGACACCAAAGAAAACCCCTCATAAGTTGCTCAATTTCTTGGATTACTCTACTCGTCAGAATGAAAACGGAAGACCAATATACATGTAAAGAAGAGATAACCGAATTAATCAATTGTAGCCGGCCCGCAAATGAGAGAAACTTTGTCTTCCAATCTCGCACCCTCTTCTGAACTCTTTCAATTAACTCTTTGCAATCTCTATACATCTATCTCAAAGAAACCAATGGAACCCCCAAATATTTAACTTGAAGCCGTCCCTCCTCAAATGGCAAATCATTCAAAATGGCTAGTTTTACATGGTTTAAAACATTACAAAAGTATGTCGTGCTCTTAGGTAAGCTAGGTGCAAGCCCCGAAACTTGTTTAAATTCGTTCAGCCCATTCATAATCACACGAGCAGAATTAACATCCCCATGTAAAAATATGAACAAATCCTCCGCAAAGCAAAGGTTCATGCACATCGCATTGCTTATGGAACTTGAATGACAAATTCAACACTTTACGCTTGAGTATTAAAGTTAGAATTTCCATGACAAGAGTAAAAAGATATGGTGAAAGAGGATCACCTTGTCGTACACTTCTCTTGCCCTTAAAGTAACCATGAATCGATCCATTGATGCAAAGAGAAAATGTTGTTGAAGAAACACGTACACTCCATAATCCACAAAGTCATTTTCGGATGGAAACGAAACCCAAACAATATCGGAAGACACAACTGGCTAGTATACGAGTCTAGCAAGATCGGTTTCCCAAGTTTAGAAGCAAGCAAACTCAAACCATCTTCCGTATAAGCTGCTAATGGAACATCATATAATTTAACCCATACCGGAACATTTTTCATCTCCTGTTTTGATAAAGAGACATTCGGAGTCCATTCACTAAGGAAGATGGGCGTCGACCTAATCATCCAAGGTCCCTTTTCCAAAACCTCAATCATTCCTTTCTTTGAATCAAACTGGAAGAAAAAGAACCCTGCTGCATTCATCATCACCTTTTTCAAACCAAATTTCGCCCAAGTATTCTTAACATCGTTCTCAACTACTGGGTAAGAAAGTCGTTCCCCCAAGAAATATCTATATAAAGAGTTTGAGAATCGGTTGTTTACCTCAAGAACTGATGTGAGAGGGAATCACAAGGTCGACCCCCTCAACTTCAGAAGTAGTATTCAACAATCTAAAATTAACTTTTCGGGGAGTAGAAGCGTTATTACTCATCCCACCATGCTTCAGTTTCGCTGCATACGAGTCATTCTTTACATTCTCTGGACCAGCATTCTCTTTACATGTTTCTTTCAAAGGATCTAAGGAAGATGGCATAGCTGGCATCTTTGGACAATCTGTTTTCTTAGCACCATCATCAGGAGTTTCAGTAACACCAGAATTTACCTTATCCGCAATGGAAACATTACCTGACGAGAGTCCAAAACGCTGATTAGGGTTTACATGATCATCTCCATGAGATTCATAGAAAGATGAGCAACCAGTAGGGTTAACCCCATCTGTTTTTTTTAATACGAACTGGAGGTCGATTAGCACTTTGCATATTATTTATTCTATCAATTATTTCACGGAAGGATTGGAATTCAAGATCAGAAAACACTCCCTTCATCAACCAAATAGCCCATACATACGTAACACACCAATCACAAGAGATTAATAATAATCAGAATTAAAATAAAACCCTAACTCAACGATTTGAAAAACCCCTAAAAAAACGAAAAACCCAAGAGAGCAATTCGTCCCCAAACTGAAACAGCATGAAAGACAAAAAACTGAGAAGAGAAGATGGAATTAATCAGGGGTTAGAGAAGGGAAGATCAAACATTGAGAGTAGAAAACGCCCATAGAAGAGTGTTTTTTTCCAGATTATCATCTTATAAAGCCTTTTATCAAAATAGAAATATATCCATATTATGAACTTGTTTTATGGCTGTCAAGCCTATTTTGCTCATCTCATAGACGCTGAAAGGAAACCATGGTCTATAGAGAGTTCCTCCCGAACGGAAAGTTGAATTTTCATTGATCTTATCCCTGGAGCTTCTCCTATTGCTAAAGCTTCTATTCGTTTGGCACTTACAGAGATGCAAGAGTTGATGAAGCAACTTCAGGAATTACTTGACAAGGTTTTCATTCTGCCTAGTAGTTCCTCATTTGGGTGCGCCTATTCTTTTGATTGAGAAGAAAGAAGGTAGTATGCGTGTGTTTATATTTTCGTGATCTCAACAAAGTAACAATCAAAAACAAGTATCGATGTCAAGATTTAATGTTCTATTTGGTCGATTGCAAGGAGTTTTGAAACTTTTCTAAAATACTTTTATTCTGGTCATCATTAACTCAAGGTGCATGAGGAGTATATACTTAAAGGCCCTTTTTTTCGTATTCGTTGTGGGCACTATGAATTTGTTGTGATGCCCTTCACCCTTACAAATACTCTCACGACTCTTATGGACCTTATGGAACGGATGTGTGTCGTCTAACGCTTAGAAATTCGTCATTGTTTTCATTGGTAATGTTTTACTTATTCGATAAGTCAATTTAACATGAGGTTCTTTTACGCGAAATTTTGGTGCCGTTGGGAAAGGAAAGACTCTATGCCAATCTCTCTAATTGTGAAGTGTGTGGGAATGTGATCAAGAAATTGCATTTCAACAACTAAGAGAAAAGCTAAGTCAAGGTTCCATGTTTGAATTACTTAAAGGAATAGAAGATGTGACGGCCCAATGTGACGCTTCAACAAGTGATCTTGGTGATGTCCTCATGAAATGAGGTAGAGTTATGGTCTATGATTAATGGCAACTAAAATAAATCGAGAAGAATTATTCAATTCATGATTTAGAGTTCGCATGGTTATTTTTGCTTTTGAAAAATTGGCGTTTTTACCTCTATAGTGTCAAGTTTACCATTTGTTTCAGATCATATGAGTCTTAAGTGTAAGTCCACTGGAAACAGATCGTTAATAGTTTGCTCTAGTTATCTTGAGGTGCGGAGTCCCTCACTATAACTTGGTGATTCACAACAATGAAACACAAGCTTCCAGATAATCTGTTGCCTCGCAGATCTTCTCTGGGTCTAGCGTAACAATACTTGACGACTTAACCTGCACCTAAGCTTGAAATTTCGACAAATGTTCAACCCTAATCTCTGTTAGGGTTTTCTATTTATAGGAAACATCACTACATGGGCTTCAGCGAGTCGGCCTCGCATTTCTGGCCCAGCCCGTCATAATTATGAGGTCGTAATCTTGACCTGGCCACGTATTTGTCCCTGCAAATATGTGGTCGTATTTTCTCTGTGAATTGCGAGGTCGCAATTCACACTTAGCAGACTTTATACATTCAATACTCAAACTTAATCTAGTATTAAATGCATAATACGAAGTTCATTAATGACAATCACATTACAAAGACATATTGCAATATAAGACCAAACAATCTAGACTGCTATTGACATAGACGTGCACTTACAGACTCCCCCTTGGCAATAGCTTCTAGACGTTAAAATAAAATATGTCTTCGTCTAGTCTTTGTCATCAATCTACTTCTTCTGCTTCTTCTTGCTTTTGCCCTTCTCCTCCTCAGTCTCATATTCAGATTCTGACTCTGACTCTGGAGGAGTATGAGTGATACCTAACCTTCTCTTTTCTTGATCCCACATAGATCCTGGATCATAATAATAATCCGTAATCTCTGCCCTAGCTCTCATATGAGCTTCTGGATCATAACCAAGTCTCTTCTCCAGTCTCCGAACAATTGTAGGATGCAATTGTAACTCTGTAGAAGTACCTGTAGTAGAGTTGGTTTCGGTAGACTCACTACCCTGAGCACTAGCATTTTCAGCTTCAGGCAATAGCAACAGACTGCTCTACCAAACCCTTACCCTTTTCTAATTGATCAATGTCAACGTCTTCTATAAAGGGTTTGGTTTGTGGTGCATCAGGCTCAACTACCATGTTTATCTCTGTAGACACCTGTTCTTGAGCCTATGAAGCTTCAGAAGTTGCCTTGCCAGCAACACCAGCCTGGCTAGACTCCCCTTGAGTCTCTGTCACCAAAACAAAACTTCCTCCTAGCTCCTATGTAGCTTTGGCAGCATCTGGATCTTCATTATGATCATCGTCATGCCTTACCTTAGCTATCTCATCACCCTTGCAGCCTGAGCTATCTCTCTCAGCTCTCAACTTCATATAGTTGTCAATCAACTCATGTATCTTCTCATCTGGGATCTTGACTCCCTTCTTCAATGCATCTGCCATCTTGGCAACTTTTTCATCTAGAGCCAAATACTTCTTGTACATGTTGGACACTACTACCTCAGCTTTGCCCAGCTTGTCTTCAAGAATCTTGTTCTTGGCACTCACAACCTTAAAATCTTCAACCAACCCACTGACCAGGCTTCTCATCTCGTTCATAGCCTTCTTATGCTGTTTTCTTTGCTCAGACGTCTGTCTCTGCAAATCAGCAAGGCTTAGACTAGCCTCTTCAGTTGTTCGTTGCTGTTGCTGTGTAGTCTTAGAAACAGTCTCTAGTACACTTTCTAATCCACCAGCAGTAGCAGAAGTCTCTTGTTCCCTGATCAGTCTTGTTCTCTTAAGTAAAGGATGCTCTGGCACCCAATCTTCATCAGTTTCTCTCACTCTTCTTCTTCCTTGAGTGACAACAGGAGATCTAGGAACCATTTGGGGTCCAATTCTGACGAATGCATGAGATCTGTATGGATCATCATCACCATCACTGCTGGAATCATCATCAGAATGTACAGAAGGCTTTCTCTCTTGTTCAATGTCAGCAATAACCTTTCCTCTATCTCCTGCATCCACACCTGACCCACTAGCCTGACCAGCTCCTGGCCCACTGGCTTCACCAGCACCAGACCCACTAGCTCTAGCTGGTTCAGAACCAACTAAAGCTCCAGGTACATAATCATATATATCCCGGTCTAGATCAGCATTCTCTGGGTCTTCAGCATTGGGATTGTAACGTTTCACTTGTGCAATATCACCCTCTGGATCTGCCATTTCCTCCAAAATTTCATCAACAAGTTCAGGATTGGCACCAGGTTGATTAATCACATCATCTGCAACCTGTACAACAACCTCAGGCTCATTCTGCGCATCACCTTCAACTACAACATCATGAAGCTGCTCTAGATTAGCATCATCTTCAACAGCTTCACTATCCTCTGGCTGAGGTCCTTCATATGCTGATATGACCTCATCAGCAGGTGCCACGTAGTTAGCATTAATGATCGCACCAAATAATGCTACATCTTGAGCATTTGGATCATTCAGATACCTATGACAAAACTCATCATAGCCACGTCTGATGATCAAGCTCACTTGTTCCACTTTTCCCACAGCTGGAAAATTTGGGAGACGGGCATTGATGATGATCATCAAAATCCTAGGATACATCAAAAATCTCCTAGTACCCGCAGCTCTATTCTGTTTCCTCATCTCTTCAAAGAAAAACTTAGAGAAACTGTACGGCTTGTTAAAAACTAAGCCCACCATCTGTGCTTGGGCTTCCTGGTTCAACGTATCGTAACCAGACTTCTTGTTGCTCAAACCAACCAGCAACACATGAGCTAGATACCTCCACCTGCCATAAAAACCCTTCTTGAACAGAGTTTTACTTGTCAGGTTAGCAGCAAACCCCATTCTCCTTGAATCAAGTCATGACGGAACTTGGTGAGACCAGTAGCACCACCTTCCTGTTCAACTGTGCCTAGACGAAGAATACCAACAAGATCTGCAACTGTGAACTGTATCAGCTGCCCAGTAACAGTGGTATGAAAAATATGTTCATTTCTGGCATGAACAATATTAGCATTAGTCCAAAAATCTCTCAAATAATCTAAATAAATAACTGGAGAATGAGTCAAGAGATGATGAATCTTTGATCTTCTGAAGAATGCGAATATCTCGTGATAATACGCAGTTCCTTCCTGATTATCATCGAAGTTCATCAGATAATTATGCCAACAATGAAGAAAAAAAAAAAAAAAAAAAAAAAAAAAAAAAAAAAAAAAAAAAAAAAAAAAAAAAAAAAAAAAAAAAAAAAAAAAAAAAAAAAAAAAAAAAAAAAAAAAAAAAAAAAAAAAAAAAAAAAAAAAAAAAAAAAAAAAAAAAAAAAAAAAAAAAAAAAAAAAAAAAAAAAAAAAAAAAAAAAAAAAAAAAAAAAAAAAAAAAAAAAAAAAAAAAAAAAAAAAAAAAAAAAAAAAAAAAAAAAAAAAAAAAAAAAAAAAAAAAAAAAAAAAAAAAAAAAAAAAAAAAAAAAAAAAAAAAAAAAAAAAAAAAAAAAAAAAAAAAAAAAAAAAAAAAAAAAAAAAAAAAAAAAAAAAAAAAAAAAAAAAAAAAAAAAAAAAAAAAAAAAAAAAAAAAAAAAAAAAAAAAAAAAAAAAAAAAAAAAAAAAAAAAAAAAAAAAAAAAAAAAAAAAAAAAAAAAAAAAAAAAAAAAAAAAAAAAAAAAAAAAAAAAAAAAAAAAAAAAAAAAAAAAAAAAAAAAAAAAAAAAAAAAAAAAAAAAAAAAAAAAAAAAAAAAAAAAAAAAAAAAAAAAAAAAAAAAAAAAAAAAAAAAAAAAAAAAAAAAAAAAAAAAAAAAAAAAAAAAAAAAAAAAAAAAAAAAAAAAAAAAAAAAAAAAAAAAAAAAAAAAAAAAAAAAAAAAAAAAAAAAAAAAAAAAAAAAAAAAAAAAAAAAAAAAAAAAAAAAAAAAAAAAAAAAAAAAAAAAAAAAAAAAAAAAAAAAAAAAAAAAAAAAAAAAAAAAAAAAAAAAAAAAAAAAAAAAAAAAAAAAAAAAAAAAAAAAAAAAAAAAAAAAAAAAAAAAAAAAAAAAAAAAAAAAAAAAAAAAAAAAAAAAAAAAAAAAAAAAAAAAAAAAAAAAAAAAAAAAAAAAAAAAAAAAAAAAAAAAAAAAAAAAAAAAAAAAAAAAAAAAAAAAAAAAAAAAAAAAAAAAAAAAAAAAAAAAAAAAAAAAAAAAAAAAAAAAAAAAAAAAAAAAAAAAAAAAAAAAAAAAAAAAAAAAAAAAAAAAAAAAAAAAAAAAAAAAAAAAAAAAAAAAAAAAAAAAAAAAAAAAAAAAAAAAAAAAAAAAAAAAAAAAAAAAAAAAAAAAAAAAAAAAAAAAAAAAAAAAAAAAAAAAAAAAAAAAAAAAAAAAAAAAAAAAAAAAAAAAAAAAAAAAAAAAAAAAAAAAAAAAAAAAAAAAAAAAAAAAAAAAAAAAAAAAAAAAAAAAAAAAAAAAAAAAAAAAAAAAAAAAAAAAAAAAAAAAAAAAAAAAAAAAAAAAAAAAAAAAAAAAAAAAAAAAAAAAAAAAAAAAAAAAAAAAAAAAAAAAAAAAAAAAAAAAAAAAAAAAAAAAAAAAAAAAAAAAAAAAAAAAAAAAAAAAAAAAAAAAAAAAAAAAAAAAAAAAAAAAAAAAAAAAAAAAAAAAAAAAAAAAAAAAAAAAAAAAAAAAAAAAAAAAAAAAAAAAAAAAAAAAAAAAAAAAAAAAAAAAAAAAAAAAAAAAAAAAAAAAAAAAAAAAAAAAAAAAAAAAAAAAAAAAAAAAAAAAAAAAAAAAAAAAAAAAAAAAAAAAAAAAAAAAAAAAAAAAAAAAAAAAAAAAAAAAAAAAAAAAAAAAAAAAAAAAAAAAAAAAAAAAAAAAAAAAAAAAAAAAAAAAAAAAAAAAAAAAAAACTCAATTATCGGGGTCGTAAAGGCTCTAAATTGATTTTAATTTGTGAGGTCGTGAATGGGTAAATTTGGGTATTTATACCCACTTGACCCGAATAGGCTTGGGTCAACTCGGCCCAATTACAAGGTCGTATTGATACAAGGCCCAATCGACCAATTACGAGGTCGCATTCTGCCTTCTTCAATTACGAGGTCGTAATTCCTGCACACTTTAAAATTCAAAATTTCGTCAAAGTTTCTGAATAATTGATCAGCGATTATTACGAACTTCCTGGAAATATGGGGGAAAAAATTTAAATGAATAAACCTGTATACATAACTATGATTTAGCAAAAATATTCAGAAATTCTTATGAACATTATGTCATATCAATTTCATACAAATATTGATTAAAACTTCATATTCTTATGAAAACATTTCATAACTATATGATCTAAATATTCAACATTTATTACGAATATTGTGACTAGTATGAAATTTACCTTCCACGTTCATAAATACGTTTCTATATCTAAGGGTTCAAAAACACAAATTTGACAACCTTTCATATTCAAACGAACTATCTATGTCTAAGGTTAAAAATATTAACTCAATAGTCTTTCACATTCAAATATTGCATTTCTATGTCTAAGGCTTTACATAATTGATAACCTTTCACATTCACATTCCGTCCATGTCTAAGGTTATATAAGTACAAAGTTGATAATCTTCCATATTCAAAATAACATTTCTATATCTAAGATCTTAAACTAACAAAAACCTAGCTATCATCTGATGCGTAAATCACGCGACAAACAACAGCGGAAGACTATTTTTGGTATTTTCTGGATTTTATATGAAATAAACAACTAAACGAGACAATAAAGTAAAATGATAGATAAAAGAATCCACCACCAAGACTCGTAAAGGCTAAGCCACCGGAATCAAGGATAAAGGAAACACTCCGCCCCACCACTATAACCGATAAAGGTCTAGCCACCACGATTATAGATAAAGGAAACCGAAGATTTAAAAGACCTCACCACAATATTTGATAAAGAACAAGTCACCACAAATATTGATAAAGGGGTCACTCCTAACCACCAAGATTAAAGATCTATAAAGGTAAAAGAAGATTTGTAAGAAATAGAGGCTGCTCTATTAATTTTCATTCAATATCAACTGCCTTACAATGAGAAATAAAGGCCTTATTTATAGCCACATACTCTTACCTAGGAATCAACGACAAAATAATAAAATAATACAAAAGCTGTCATGTGCAAGCCACTAATTAATTTGGACCAATAGGAAATAGACACATAAGGCTTCTAGAAACAATCCTCTTCACGTGGCCCACAATATCGTTAGGAATATTAATGCTTTTTGCACGCTCCTTCTTGATCCACTAAAAAGCTGCCACGCGTCCATACCCACGTCCTTATTGACCCCACACAACCTTCAGTTAAGTAAACTTTATTATATACAACTGGAGCATTTATCTGGAGCACTTCACTGGTGGCCTTCAGTATTCACTACTGGAGTCCTTCAGATGCAACTGGAGCTCGTCAGATGCCACTGGTGATAATTCCCACTGGAGCAAGGTCACTACTGGAGACTTAGTTGTTTCAGTAAAAAGATGGTTAAAATGTGATACAGCTGGCAAAATTAACATTGCTTGTTCAGACTGCATGGTTCGCTCAGATTCCTTCTTCAGTTTAGTCAACTGCTTTTCTCCAGATTCCTCCAGCTCAGTTTCAGTCAAACTTGGTTCATTGAATCTGGACATTCCCGCATCATTCTCCCCCTCTAAAAAGAGACTTGTCCTCAAGTCTTCGAGATACTCATCCTCCAGGTAGGGCATCAGATCACCAACATTGAATGTACTGGAGACTGACATATCTCCAGGAAGTTCAACTTTGTAAGCATTTTCTCCATATCTCTCCAGAATCTTGAATGGACCGTCAGCTCTGGGCATCAGTTTGCTTTTTCTCTTGGCTGGAAATCTTTCCTTTCTGAGATGCACCCAAACAAGATCGCCTGGTGAAAAACTGGGCTGCTTCCTGTTCTTGTTTGCCTTGGCCTTGTAACTGGCATTTGCTTTCTCAATTCTGGTCTTCACTTGTTCATGAATCTTCTTGATTTCTTTTGCTCTGGTCTCTGCTTCAACACTTGCCTTTGGTTCAATCGAAAAAGGAGTTAGTGGATTGACACCATAAAAAACTTCAAATGGGGATTTACTGGTTGAATAATTTGGAGCTCTATTGAAGGCAAACTCAGCATGAGCAAGCTTCAGATCCCAATCCTTCAGCGTCTTCTTCACCAGTGTTCTCAATAACATACCAATTGTTCTGTTCGTGACTTCAGTCTGTCCATCAGTCTGAGGATGGTGAGACGTACTGAACATCAATCTGGTACCCATCAGTCTCCATAGAGTCTTCCAGAAATAGCTTAAAAACTTTACATCTCGCTATGGTATTACAAGCAACAAAATGAGCCATTTTTGAGAATCTATCAACAACCACCATTATAGAATCTTTTCCCCTCTGGGTTCTGGGCAGTGCAACAATAAAATCCATACAGAGATCTTCCCAAGGTTGGTTTGGAACTGGAAGAGGAGTGTACAAACCTTTGTGAAAAGTTGTCTTTGCCTGGTGACAAGTTGGACAGCGACTGATAATACTCTGGATGTCCTTCAGTAGACATGGCCAGTAGAAGTGTTCAGTCAGAATCTCTCCAGTTTTGTTGATTCCAAAATGTCCAGCTAGACCTCCTCCATGTGTTTCCCTTATTAATAAATCTCTTATTGAACCCCTTGGAATGCACAACTTACCATTCTTGAATAAGAAACCATCTTGAACAGTGAATGGTCCTTTCAGATTAGCTTCAGTAACTTTCTCAGAAAAATCTGGATTAGCAGCATATAACTCCTTTATAAAAGAAAATCCAAGTACTCTTGCTTCCAGAACTGATAATAAAGAATATCTTCGTGATAGTGCATCAGCAACAACATTGTAAACTCCAGCCTTGTGCTTTGAAACAAATGAATAAGACTGCAAGAATTCTACCCATTTGGCATGCCTGGCATTAAGCTTGTGTTGGCCGTTTATAAACTTCAGGGCTTCATGATCAGAAAACAATACGAACTGTTTTGGCTTCAGATAATGTGACCAGTGAGTGATAGCACGAATTATTGCATAAAATTCTTTATCATAAGTGCTATACTTTAATTTTGATCCGTTCAGTTTCTCACTGAAATAAGCAACTGGACGCCCACTCTGCACCAGTACTGCACCAATACCAACTCCACTGGCGTCACACTCTAATTCGAACAACTGATCAAAATCTGGTAAAGATAGAACTGGAGCTGAACTGAGTTTCTCCTTTAGTGACTCAAACGCCAGTTGGGCTGAACTCGACCAGTTGAACACACCTTTCTTCAGGCAGTCAGTAATTGGAGCTACAACTGTAGAGAAATTCTTGATAAATCTTCTATAAAATGATGCCAGTCCATGAAAACTTCTAACTTCAGTGATGGTTGTAGGAACTGGCCATGACTTGATAGCATCAACCTCGAAGGATCCATAGAAATTCCATCCTTGGACACAACATACCCCAAAAATATAACACTGTCCACCATAAAATCACATTTCTCTAGTTTGCCATACAACTGGTGTCTCCTAAGCAGTTCAAATACCTTCTTCAGTTGATTAACATGTTCAGCTTCAGATTTTGAATACACCAGAATATCATCAAAGTAAACAACAACAAACTGACCTAAAAGTGGCCTCAGAACTTCATTCATTAGCCTCATGAATGTACTGGGGGCATTGGACAAGCCGAAAGGCATCACTAACCATTCATATAAGCCTCCTTTGATTTTGACTGTAGTTTTCCACTCATCTCCATCCTTCATTCTTATCTGGTGATAACCACTTCTGAGATCAATTTTTGAAAACACTCTGGAGCCATGTAACTCATCAAGCATATCATCCAATCTGGGAATAGGATATCTATACTTAATAGTTATATTGTTGATGGCTCTGCTGTCAACACACATTCTCATCGTCCCATCTTTCTTTGGGACCAGTAGAGCAGGAACTGAACAAGGACTCATGCTTGCTCTGACATAACCCTTCTTGACCAGTTCATCTACTTGTCTTTGCAATTCTTTGGCTTCATTAGGGGAACAACGATAAGCAGCTTTGTTTGGAAGAACTGAGCCTGGAACCAAGTCAATCTGGTGCTCGATACCTCTAACTGGAGGTAATCCTTCAGGTAGATTTTCAGGAAAAACATCTCTGAACTCCTTCAGTAATGACTTCAGTAAACTGGGGACTTCAGTGGACTTCTTCTCTTCAGACTTTTCAACGACCAGTAGCATTAGAACTGGAGAGCCTTCAGATAACTCTTCTTCAACTTCAGATTGAGATAAAAACAAAGGCTTACTGGGCTGATCCTTCTTGACTTTCATCAGTTCGGTGGGCTTCAAAGAAGTCAGTGTGACCTTCTTTCCACTTATATTTAGAGAATATGAATTCATACGACCATCATGATGAACATAATTATCAAATAACCATGGTCGACCCAACAAAATGTGACAGGCATCCATGGGAACAACATCACATATAATTTTATCTTGGTAAACTGACCCAATTGAAAAGGGAATAGTGACTTGTCGATTTACCTTTACTTCAGAACCTTCGCTTAACCATTGTAACTTGTAAGGTCTGGGATGCTTCACTGTTGGTAGTTCCAGTTTCTCTACCATGTAAGTTGAAGCAGCATTTGCACAACTGCCACCATCGATGATCAGATCACATACCTTGCCTTTCACTGTGCATCTGGAGTGGAAAATATTCTCTCTCTGAGCAGTATCAGCTGTAACTTCATCAGTATGCATCACTCTCCTGACAACCAACATCTCTCCCACATCTGCACCAACATAAGATTCTTCATCTTCTTCTTCATCGTACACTGGCTCACCTTCTTCAGTGTCGACATCTGGCAAACATTCAATTTCTCTTGTAGTCAATGCTCTTTGATTAGGACACTGGGCCTGGAAGTGACCAAAGCCATGACACTTGAAACATTTTCTTCCAACTGGTTCTTTAGAAGCTCCAGTTTCTTTTTCTTTCCCTCGGGAGGATTTCTGAGCAGCTTCAGTAAATCTGGCAACTGGTTGACTGGCAACTGGTTGACTTGCACTGGCAGGAACCTTACTGAATGACTTGTACGGAACCTTCTTCTTCAGTTGTCTTTCAATCTGGATAGCCAGTTTACATGCACCTTCGTATGTCCAGATAGGTTGCAATTCAATCTTCTCAGTAATGGCAGCGTTCAGACCACCAAGAAATCTGGCTATAGTGTGCTCTTCAGTTTCATTCACACCAGTTCTGTCTTCAGATGCTCAAACTCTCTAATGTATTCTACAACCTCCTTAACTCCTTGCTTCAGATTGTTCATCAGTAAGTACTGGTCTTGCTTGTACGACTGGGGAACAAATCTCTTTTGCATAACTTCCTTCAGTTTGGACCAGGTCTTGATTTTGCCTTTGCCTTTATATTCCCTTTCAGACTTCATGTTATCATACCAGGATGAAGCATATTTCTTCAGTTTAATAATGGCAACTTTGAAGCTTTTTCTATCATCATAACCTTTTATCTCCATAATCCTGTCCATCACCTGGACCCATTCAAAATACTCTTCTGGGTTAGAAGACCCATTAAAATCTGGTGGATCTATCTTAATATCTCTAGTATCATCACCCTTATGCCTCCTACGCCTTTCTCTAGGATGTGGTTCATCAGAATCACTAGAGTGTCTAGGATTACTATCAGATCTTTCACTAGGACCTTGAGATTCAGAATCTCTTTCACTTGGAACAACATTTTCTCGATTAAATCTTAAACCACCATCTTCTAACATATGAACAACTCTACCAAGAGCTTCTTGTAGATCTTCTATCTGTTTATCTCTCCTAGCATTATTAGCTTCATCTAAAGTCATATTCCTTCTAAAAGCCATTTATAACCAACAAATAACTCACAATTAATAGATCTAAGCAAAACCTCAACAGATCTAAAACAATACCCCAACGGACAAAAAGATTAAGAAACCTTTTTCAAACCTGTCTCTGATACCAAATTTGATGCGTAAATTACGCGACAAACGACAGCGGAAGACTATTTTTGGTATTTTCTGGATTTTATACGAAATGAACAATCAAACGAGATTATAAAGTAAAATGATAGATAAAAGAATCCACCACCAAGACTCGTAAAGGCTAAGCCACCGGAATCAAGGATAAAGGAAACACTCCACTCCACCACTACAATCGATAAAGGTCTAGCCACCACGATTATAGATAAAGGAAACCGAAGATTTAAAAGACCTCACCACAATATTTGATAAAGAACAAGTCACCACAAATATTGATAAAGGGGTCACTCCTAACCACCAAGATCAAAGATCTATAAAGGTAAAAGAAGATTTGTAAGAAATAGAGGCTGCTCTATTAATTTTCATTCAACATCAACTTCCTTACAATGAGAAATAAAGGCCTTATTTATAGCCACATACTCTTACCTAGGAATCAACGACAAAATAATAAAATAATACAAAAGCTGTCATGTGCAAGCCACTAATTAATTTGGACCAATAGGAAATAGACACATAAGGCTTCTAGAAACAATCCTCTTCACGTGGCCCACAATATCGTTAGGAATATTAATGCTTTTTGCACGCTCCTTCTTGATCCACTAAAAAGCTGCCACGCGTCCATACCCACGTCCTTATTGACCCCACACAACCTTCAGTTAAGTAAACTTTATTATATACAACTGGAGCATTTATCTGGAGCACTTCACTGGTGGCCTTCAGTATTCACTACTGGAGTCCTTCAGATGCAACTGGAGCTCGTCAGATGCCACTGGTGATAATTCCCACTGGAGCAAGGTCACTACTGGAGACTGAGTTATTTCAGTAAAAAGATGGTTAAAATGTGATATAGCTGGCAAAATTAACATTGCTTGTTCAGACTGCATGGTTCGCTCAGATTCCTTCTTCAGTTTAGTCAACTGCTTTTCTCCAGATTCCTCCAGCTCAGTTTTAGTCAAACTTGGTTCATTGAATCTGGACATTCCCGCATCAACTACCTATTTGAGGAAAGTTTTAATGAATGTCTTGATTAATATCTAGTCATTAAAATCAAATCTAGGATTTGATGCATTCTTGCAAGTTGTGAGAGATCTTGTGACTAATAGAAATTCTTAAAGTGATTTAAGAATTGATATGGTCATAAGTAAAGAAAAGGGTGCTTTCTTGAAATATCATTTTCACTACAAAATTAATTTTAATACCCCTTTTAAGATAAGAGATTCCTTTTTCGTGTTGGAACGAAGAGATCCCACTTTAAGGAATGTAGATCATATTTCTATAATGGGAACAACTTGGTTTGTGATTAAGCGAAAACGTTAGATTTCTAAATGTGAAAGAAGTTTAGAAATGTCAAGTTAAAATTTGGACATTCGGAACAGTTATAGTATTCGATGAGTAAAATTGTCCAATACATACCACGTTCCAATTTTGTATATTTTATCCATGAATGGTTTTAAGATCATTCTAAAATGCCATTACCGGTTGCACACATGGGAATGATAGTGCGAAAGAAAGGTAATTGTGAGGGTGAAAGGTTGCTATTGGCTTGAAAGCTGAGGTTACTCGCTTTTGGGTGATATAGAGGTGTAATCGTAAGAGAGATACGAGCCTTACTCACATGTATTCGATGAGTCGAATATTGGCTGACTCGCCCCGAGATCACTTCTTGGATTATATGTCAATCAAGTGAATCTCGAAGTGATTCCATCCGTGAGTATCCTTCGACTTGTTAAATGCATAGGTACGCCTGGACCATATCGATCATTTGCTTTGATTTAGTTCCGAACCGGGACACTTAACCGACCGCAGTAGGGCTACTTTGGGTAAATGTGAGATATGGAAAGGGCGTATGCATTTAGTAATAGGAATTTGAATGCATATACCCTTTCCATATCTCACAGTAAGAAAAATAAGATCCAGTAATAGGAATTTGCTCCCAATTATTCAGCTAAAAAACCCTAAAACTCTCTCCTCCCTGCTAATGGCGATCTGCCTCTTTTCTTCAATTCTTTCCTTAATTCGTCTTAACTAGCAATCTATGGCGTTTAGTTGTGATCATCGTTACTGTTTGGTGCGTTGATTACGATTTTTCACTGTTCTTGCTTAGTTTTTACGCTTTTCTAGGGTTTCTTTTCAATCTGATCGTCTAACCCTAATCGTCGTTTACTTTCCCCTGATTGGTTACCTTATTCGTGATCGCGGCTACTTGTGTAGTTTAGCTAGATCATTCTCGAATTTGTTAACTGGTTAAGGTGATTGTTTCTGCTTTTAGGGTTTTCCAGGGTTTTTTAGGGTTTTTTACTGCTGTTTTTTCCGCTCTTCACGTAGCTGCTTTTTTTTTGTGTCGTTTATGGGTTGTTTGATCTGGTAGTATGGAGAGATCGAATTCTTCCAAGGGCATTCCCCCTGGAGTTGCTGCAAAGGTCAAGAATATTGATGGCAAACGGATGCCTGTACGTTCAATTTTGGAAAAGGTAAAACCCTAGTTCTGATAAAGAGAGTAGCGCCAATAAGAAAGCTGTCAAGGTAAACTTGGAACAGAATAAACATGATGTTAAACTAGGTGGTGTTTCTCATATCACCGGTCAAACTCCTAGTACATCTGTGGGAATTAATTCGACTGTACCCAGCATGCATATGGAGAATGCTGATTACGCTCAAGACAACACTGAGGTGGCAATGGAGAAACATGAGCATAAGGATAAACTACCAGAAGTACAATCAGGTGTTGATCCTAAGGATGATGGTGTGTCTTATGCATCTAAAGTTCAGGCTGGTACTAGTAAAAAACAGGTAAATTTTTGGAAACTTGAGGCTAATGAGAAACTAGATGATGTGGATATAGTTCTTCCTAGGGAGTCGGTGAGAATGGCTCAGTCCAGATTCTCTAATACATTGTTTGGCTATTTCCTGGGCAAGAGACAAGCTTATCCAGTTGTTGAGAACTTTGTGAAAATTAATTGGAAGAAGTTTGGTATTCAACGTATCATTTTTTCGGTAAAAGGCCGTCACCCCTTGTTCAATATCATATATCAAAAATCTAAAGTTCTGGCATCCTATTTGAGTAATAGGACGACATTTTACATCAGCCATGCTTACAAGCAGAAACCAAGAAACCAAAGACCCTATCTAGACATTTCCACAAGAACAGATAATGACTAGAAAATCAAACATCACGAGCTAATCTAATAGGCAAATCCCATGCATCCAGGAATCGTTCCGGCCTTCTCGTTTTCTTATATCGAAACGTTGAAAGCTTCAAACGCACTGTACTTACAATTTCCTTTACAAGTTGCTCCACAGTTCGTTTCCTTTTCTTGAACAATCTGTTATTGCGCTCACTCCAGACGAAGTTGACCGCAACTGCTAGCAACAATTTGAATGCAATACCATGCATTGATCTTTTCCTAGCAATCGGTTGCAATCTAGCCGTAATATCATTCCAGACAGGTGAAGCAACTTGAAAATCTCCTTTACTTGCAACTTGCCGCCATACCTGTGAAGAAAACATGCATTCAAAGAACAAGTGAGAGTGAGAATCCGGTTGCTGGTCATAAAGAGTGCAGACCACCGGTCCATCTTGCATTCCTTGAACATCCCAGCTACGAAGCAAATCTTGAGTTTTCAGACTTCTTTTAAAGACCAGCCACATAAGAAAAGCGTGTTTGGGAATACAATGTGCAAACCAAACCAAATGATACCAAGGGACAATAGCAGCTCTTGGTCTAATGTCTTCCATACAACACATACTGAAAATTCCCTATCCACACTATTTCTATCTCGCCAAACCAATCTGTCATGTTGCGCAGTCAATAAAGGACATACCACATTAGGAAATTTATCATTCCATGCAGTCGGCCATGTCCATTCGTTATTGGAGATCGACGAGCCAACTTTATCATTGAGATGAAACCCAGCTTGTTTAATCATTCTCGGCGTCAACTTCTGCATAAGGGGGCTAAGCTCACACCAGTTATCATGCCAAGCAAAAACATTTTGATCACTACCAATAATATGCCAAACATGTTTTCGAATCAGCTCTCTAATCTGTAGAAGCTTACGCCAACTCCAAGTACAGTTGCCACAAATCGGAACTTCCCAAAAACTTCGACCTCTTAATTTATATGCATGAATCCATTTGACCCATAACGATTCTTTCGAGGTCAAAATACGCCATATATGAGTTGAGATAAGTGCCACATTAAAAGTGTCAACTCGCCGAATGCCTAATCCACCTTCGGTTTTTGGAAGGCAAACAACATCCCAAGCAACTTTTGCCTTTCCTTTTTTAAATTCCCCTTGTGACCAAAGAAAACCCCGAATAATCTGCTCAATATCTTGAACAACTCGAGTAGGAAGTATGAAAACAGAAGACCAATAAACATGAAGGGAAGAAATAATAGAATTCACCAGTTGGAGTCGTCCTGCAAAAGACAAAAACCTGTTTTTCCAGTCAGACACTCTTTTCTTAACACGTTCTACCAATTCTTTACAATCCCTTAAGTACAACCTAGACGCCACCAAAGGAACTCCTAAATACTTTACCGGCAAAGTACCCTCCTCAAACGGCAATACATCAAGAATAGCAAGCTTAGCATGATTCAATACATTGCAAAAATATGCCTTACTTTTAGGGAGACTAGGCATAAGGCCGGAAGCATTCTTAAACTCATCAAGAGAATCCATAATAACCTTAGCAGAATTAACATCACCATGAGCAAAATGATGATGGTACCGAAACATAAGTTAACAACATTTACCTCAGCACAATGATGATGGTACCGAAACCTATCCGAAGCTGCAACATTTCGTTTTAGGATCCGTGTCAAGATTTCAATCACCAACGTGAATAAATATGGTGATAGTGGGTCGCCTTGTCGAAGACCCCTTTTGCCCACGAAAAAGCCATGTAGTAACCCATTAATGCAAATAGAAAAGGAGGCCGTCGAGACACATTCCATAATCCAATGAACCATCCTAGGATGGAAGCCGAATCTATTCGAAATAGACCTAAGGAACTCCCAATCGACCGTATCGTAAGCCTTTTGAATATCAACCTTGAAAGCACATCTAGCAGGTCCTCTATCAAGATGATAGTTATGCATTAAATCTTGAGAAAGCAGGATATTATCAGAAATACTCCTACCCGGAACAAATGCTGACTGGTTTACATCCACTAGATCCGCAAGACAAACCTTTAACCTGTCGCAATAATCTTTGTAATACATTTTAAAATGACATTACAAAGAGAAATCGGCCTGTAATCATTTATTCTGGATGGTGTTGAAACCTTTGGTATTAATGCTATAATCGTATGATTTAACTCTTTAAGAAGTTTTCCCGAGGCAAAAAATTCTTTGACAGCTTTAATCACATCACCCCCAACAACATCCCGAGCCCCTTTGAAGAAAGCAGATGAATATCCATCAGGTCCGGGAGATTTATCATCGCCCATATCAAAGATTGCCTCCTTTATTTCCTTATCCTCAATCTCACGCACCATATGCTCCGCAGCATACGTTGACAACCGATTAGAGAATAACGAAGGCATATCTAGCGGAGACGTAATACCAACAGTGCCAAGAAACATCTCATAGTGATTAAGGAAAGCTGCAATAACACTATCTCCATCAACTTGGTTACCATTTGAATCAACAATAGCATCAATACGACTTCTGGTAGTTCGACTCTTTACTACCGTATGGAAGTAGGCAGAATTCAAGTCCCCGACCTTTAGCCACTCCACCTTAGCCTTTTTCTTGAGAAACCGTTCCTCCGTAAGAATAGCATCATTATAAGCCGTGACATATGCCGATTCTTCTTCTCTAAGCACTCAATTATAAGGGTCTTTATCTAAAGCTTTCTGCACCTCATCTAATTCTTCCTGAAGTAATTTAACATTGGCGTGCACATTTCCATGGTTAAATAGAAGCTTTCGAAGAGGTTTATTAAGTGCCTTTAGCTTCTTAACCAAGATATACGAACATTGTCCCTCAATATCCATATTCCACGCATTTGAAACAGTTTCAAGAAACTGTTCATTATGAAGCAGCAAGTTTGAAAATTTGAAAGGTTTTGGCTTAGACTTCGCTTTCATAGGGATGCGAAGAATAGCAGGAGAGTGATCAGAAATCCTGTAAGGTTGAAATACAGCCACTAAACCCACGAAAATGTCATTAAACTCCATATTAGCCAAGACTCTATCAATTTTTTTCATCAATCCATCCATCCCTTTTGGCTTTTGGTTCCAAGTATAATGAAGCCCCACTTTATAAACATCTTCAACTTCTATAGTCTCAACACATTCCTGAAATTCTCTCATTGCTATATCTACAAGAGACGACCCCGATGTTTTATCGTCCAAATGTAAGGCAGCATTGAAATCACCCATAAGGCACCAAGGTTGTGATCTAGTAAATTGCTTATGAACAGCAAGATCCCTCCACAACTCCCTCCTATCAGTATACCTGTTATGAGCATAGACAAAGGAGCAAAAAAGATATTTTTTATCAACTTTAAGAAAAAACTGAGTATGCATAACTTGATCGGTCTGGTGTACCACCATAACATCCACCACCTCCGGATTCCATCCCAAGACAATCCGTGAACCTTTCACACAAACATTACCATTTGAAGTCCAAGACCATCTTGAGAAAACAGAAGAACAAATGTTTTGAAGACGAGAATTATGTACGTGAGATTCAAGTATTGCGCATGCACAAAGTTGATTCTCAATAACGATTTGCCTCACCTCCTTTTGTTTGGGGGATTTGTTCAGCCCCCTTATATTCCAAGCAGCAATATTATACATTTAAAACCGTATCAGCAGGAGTGCTTGCCCATGTAATTTTCTCCAACTCTATCTTCTCATCAAAGAGGACCTCTACCTCATCATCATCACGATCCTCATCCGGATTTGAAAAATTCTGGTTACTTCTTGAGTTGCTTGCATCTTCATTTTTATCCAATTCTCTCAAGACCTCCCCAGTATATTCAGCTTCCCATACCCGATTCTCCTCACCTAGGACCGAGAAGGTATTTTTTGATTCAACCTGGACACGAGAAGAAGATGCAACAGTAGGACCTGTTGCTTTTGGCCTGTATACAATGTTTGGCTTTGGTTTAGTAAGCTTAACTCCCTCTATTTACTTTCCAGATTGCTTGTTTCCATCAGAATGTTTTACCTGCTGTGCATCTTTGCCTTTTCCTTTCTTATGAGTCACCTTAGTGAAATCCTCCTCTACTTGAACTTCAGTCGGTATAACCTATTTAACTTGCTTGCTAATGGCTATTTTTTCTTCAAATTTGCTACGGCTGAGGGTATGCAAAGTGTTCTGGAAGGGGGTCCCTGGATGATCAGGAGTATGCCTATTTTCCTAAACATATGGTCACCAACGACAGCATTAAAAAAAGAAGAAATGAAGAATGTTTCTGTTTGGGTTAAATCCATAATGTCCCATTGGCTGCGTATACTGATGATGGTTTGAGCTTACTAGCTACAAAATTGGGTTCACCTAAACATCTTGATTCGTACACTACTACAATGTGTAATGATTCATGGGGGCGTAGCAATTTCGCATGGGCTCTTATTGAATTATCAGCTGAAAATGAACTCAAAGAGGTGCTATCGATTGCAATTCCAAATATGGATGGCGAGGGGTACTCTAAAGAGGTAATACAAGTTGAATATGAGTGGAAACCACATCGATGTGCTTGATGTTGTGTTTTTGGTCATGAAATCTCTCAGTGTCCCAAGACTATTAAGGTAACCCAACAAACTAAGAAGTTGATGAAGATGGGTTCCAAGAGGTTAAGCGGAAGAAGAATGCTACTCAACTACAAGGAATTAATCTGAATAAGCAGAAACAAAAGTTTGAGTATCTTTGGGTAAAGGGATACCCCGTTTAAACTTTTATATCAACAACACAGAAAACAGTACAGTATAAGTAGTATGGCTGAGTACCATACTAATTACTTGCATGACATGCCATGCAAGTTATATCACGCAAAAGAGCAATACAACGAAATTAAACAATGCTAATACAACTTAAACAAGTAGAATTAGGCAGATCAAATCAAAATAGTCACGCTTGACTAAGCTTCCACATATCAAGCAGCTTCTGCACTTGTGCACCACCTTTAAACTTAATTGTTGCCATACGTAATCTAACTGTCTTCACAATAAGGTCTTTAAGAGTAGCAGGAGATCGAGTATGAGTGGTAAACAGACGATTGTTCCTCTCTTGCCAAATAAAGTACACTGCTGCGGCTAAAACTAACCTTCCAATAACCCCTACCACCGATTTGCCTCTAGACGTTGAATAAGGCAGTCCACAATGTCGTCCCAATCAGAAGAAATATGACCCAAAATCCGCCATATTTTTGAGTAGGAACCAGACTTGAGAAGAGAAATTACATTCAAAGAAAAGGTGGGTGTGAGAATCCGGACCTGATTTACACAAAGAACAACAAAGAAGATTAAGGTTAGTTGGCCCCCCCACATCCCATGGTTTCAACCGATCTTGCGTTTTCAGTTTCCGCTTTAGAACAAGCCATAGAAGGAAAGAGTGCCGCGGGATACAAGATGAAAACCAAACCAGATTTACCCACTCAATTTCAGCCCCCCTATGACGAAGCGCCTCCCAAACTTGGCTAGCCAGAAACTCAACTTCTTTACCAGTCTCAGTACGCCAAACCAATTTGTCTTGCTTACCAGGAACAAGAGTAGGAGCCATACAATTTATGAGAACTGGGAAAAGATCATACCAAGCGCTAGGCCATTTCCAAACTCCATCCTGGATAATGTCTGCAAGAGTGGACTCCATAGAGAAACCAGCACTTTTTATAGCTCTTGGAGTAATGAATTCGCTAAGTGGACTCACCATATCCCATTTAGCAAACCAGCTAGTTGTGGAATATCCCAGAAATTTCGCCCTTTCAGCTTATACGAATGAATCCACCTGACCCATAACGAATTCTTATCATTAATCAGCCTCCAAACATGCGACGTCATAAGGGCTTTATTGACATCTGTGATTCGTCTGATGCCCAAACCTCCTTCATATTTCGGTACACATATAGATTTCCAAGCCACTTTCGCTTTACCTTTAACCATATCCCCTTGACACCATAGGAAGCCCCGCATTTTCTGTTCTAATTCAGCTATAACACGAGCAGGTAATATAAAAACAGATGCCCAGTAGTTATGTAAGGAAGAAAGAACTGACTTAATTAACTGTAAGCGACCAGCAAAAGACAGTGTCTTATTCCTCCAACTAGTTATCCTTTTTTCCATTCTTTCCACAAGAGGAGCACAATCTTGATACACTAACCTGCTCGAAATCAAAGGGACCCCCAAATAGCGAACCGAAAGTGTACCAACTTCAAATTTCATGATATCCATAATCGCCGTCTTCACTTGGTCCTTAACGTTACAGAAAAAAGCCGTACTCTTCTGCAAGCTCGGGACAAGCCCAGACATATCCTTGAAATCATTCAGAACATCAATAATCATCTTCGCTGAAGTAATATCACCATAAGCAAACAAAAGCAAGTCATCCGTAAAACAAACATTAATTATATTTTCCTTTTCACACCTGGTATGGAACTTAAAATCAGAATTCCTAGCAGATCTTTGCAACATACGAGACAAAACCTCCATAACAATAGTGAATAAGTATGGAGAAATAGGATCACCCTGTCTTAGACCCCTTTTCCCTTGAAAGAAACCATGAAGCTGCCCATTTACACTAATCGAAAAGGAGGGGGAACACACACAAGACATAATCCATGCAACAAACTTAGGATGGAACCCAAAACCTAACAAAGTTTTCCGTAAGAACCTCCAATCAATCGTGTCATATGCCTTTTGAATATCCACTTTGAATGCACATGATGCGGAAATGTCCAGATTCATTGAACTGACTAATACCACTAAACTGGATAAGTCATCTGAACTGAAAGGAGTTTCTGAACTGAAAGAAGTTTCTGAAATGAAAGGAATTTCTGAGCTGAAAGGAGTTTCTGAGCTGAAGTCAACTGAATTGATCATGCATTCTGAACAAGCCATGTTGATCCTTCCAGCAGTAGCCCATTTCAGACAAGTCTTTTCTGAACCAGTCCAGTCACCAGTGGTAACACTTCTCCAGATGACTGCTCCAGATGGATGCTCCAGTGACCACTACTGAAGGTCCTCCAGTTGCCTGCTCCAGATGGATGCTCCAGTGACCACTACTGAAGGTCCTCCAGTGAAGTGCTCCAGATTTTATCTCTAGTGGTGGTCCAGATCTATGTTCCAGTTGCCAAATAATAAAGTCCCCACTGAAGTCGTTTGTGGGCCCTATAAAGAAGAATGTCAGTTGTTAAGGAAGGCGCGTGTGACGTTTCTAACAATATTATGGGACCACTTGCAGGGGAATGTTTCTAGAAGCTTACGTGTCCATGTCTTATTGGTCCAAACTAGTTAGTAGCTTGCACATGACAACTTTTATTGTAATATTTTATTATTTTGTCGATGATTCCTAGGTAGAGCATGTGGCTATAAATAGGGGTTTTATCTCTCATTGTAAAAAAAGTTGATATTGAATGAAAATTAATAGAGCAGCCTCTATTTCTTACAAATCTTCTTTTACCTTTATAGATCTTTGATCTTGGTGGTTAGGAGTGACCCCTTTATCAATATTTGTGGTGACTTGTTCTTTATCAAATATTGTGGTGAGGTCTTTTAAATCTTCGGTTTCCTTTATCTATAATCGTAGTGGCTAGACCTTTATCGGTTGTAGTGGTGGGGCGGAGTGTTTCCTTTATCCTTGATTCCGGTGGCTTAGCCTTTACGAGTCTTGGTGGTGGATTCTTTTATCTATCATTTTACTTTATTGTCCCGTTTAGTTGTTTATTTCATATAAAATCCAGAAAATACCAAAAATAGTCTTCCGCTGTCATTTGTCGCGTGATTTACGCATCAAATTTGGTATCAGAGACAGGTTTGAAAAAGGTTTCTTAATCTTTTTGTCCGTTGGGGTATTGTTTGTTTAGATCTGTTGAGGTTTTGTTTAGATCTGTTGATTGATTGTTTAGATCTATTAGTTATTTGCTTAGATCTATTGATTATGAGTTATTTGTGAATGAAAGGATTTCTGAGCTGAAAGGAGTTTCTGAGCTGAAAGAGTTTCTGAACTGAAAGATTTCTGAACTGAAAGGATTTCTGAACTGAAAGGAGTTTCTGAGCTGAAAGGAGTTTCTGAACTGAAAGGATTTCTGAACTGAAAGGATTTCTGAACTGAAAGGAGTTTCTGAACTGAAAGGATTTCTGACTGAAAGGAGTTTCTGAATGAAAGGAGTTTCTGACTGAAAGAGTTTCTGAACTGAAAGGAGTTTCTGAACTGAAAGGAATTTCTGAACTGAAAGAGTTTCTGAACTGAAAGGATTTCTGAACTGAAAGGAGTTTCTGAACTGAAAGGAGTTTCTGAACTGAAAGGAATTTCTGAACTGAAAGGATTTCTGAACTGAAAGGAAGTTTCTGACTGAAAGGATTTCTGAGCTGAAAGGAGTTTCTGAGCTGAAAGTTTCTGAACTGAAAGATTTCTGAACTGAAAGGAATTTCTGAACTGAAAGAAGTTTCTGAAATGAAAGGAATTTCTGAGCTGAAAGGAGTTTCTGAGCTGAAGTCATCTGAACTGAAAGAAGGTTTCTGAACTGAAAGGATTTCTGAACTGAAAGGATTTCTGAACTGAAAGGAGTTTCTGAACTGAAAGGAGTTTCTGAACTGAAAGGATTTCTGAACTGAAAGGAGTTTCTGACTGAAAGGAGTTTCTGAGCTGAAAGGAGTTTCTGAGCTGAAAGGAGTTTCTGAACTGAAAGGAGTTTCTGACTGAAAGGAGTTTCTGAACTGAAAGGAGTTTCTGAACTGAAAGGAGTTTCTGAACTGAAAGGATTTCTGACTGAAAGGAGTTTCTGAGCTGAAAGGAGTTTCTGAACTGAAAGGATTTCTGAACTGAAAGGAGTTTCTGAACTGAAAGATTTCTGAACTGAAAGGAGTTTCTGAGCTGAAAGGAGTTTCTGAGCTGAAAGGAGTTTCTGAACTGAAAGGAGTTTCTGAACTGAAAGGATTTCTGAACTGAAAGGAGTTTCTGAATGAAAGGATTTCTGAGCTGAAAGAGTTTCTGAAATGAAAGGATTTCTGAGCTGAAAGGAGTTTCTGAGCTGAAAGGTTTCTGAACTGAAAGGAGTTTCTGAACTGAAAGGAGTTTCTGAACTGAAAGGAGTTTCTGAACTGAAAGGATTTCTGAACTGAAAGGAGTTTCTGACTGAAAGGAGTTTCTGAGCTGAAAGGAGTTTCTGAACTGAAAGATTTCTGAACTGAAAGGACTTTCTGAGCTGAAAGGAGTTTCTGAGCTGAAAGATTTCTGAACTGAAAGGACTTTCTGACTGAAAGGAGTTTCTGAGCTGAAAGGAGTTTCTGAACTGAAAGACTTTCTGAACTGAAAGGAGTTTCTGAGCTGAAAGGAGTTTCTGAGCTGAAAGATTTCTGAACTGAAAGGAGTTTCTGAACTGAAAGGAATTTCTGAACTGAAAGAGTTTCTGAATGAAAGGATTTCTGAGCTGAAAGGAGTTTCTGAACTGAAAGGATTTCTGAACTGAAAGGAGTTTCTGAACTGAAAGGAGTTTCTGAACTGAAAGGATTTCTGAACTGAAAGGAGTTTCTGAACTGAAAGGATTTCTGAACTGAAAGGAGTTTCTGAACTGAAAGGAGTTTCTGACTGAAAGGATTTCTGAGCTGAAAGGAGTTTCTGAATTGAAAGGAGTTTCTGAACTGAAAGAAGTTTCTGAACTAAAAGGAGTTTCTGAACTGAAAGGAATTTCTGAACTGAAAGGAGTTTCTGAACTGAAAGGAATTTCTGAACTGAAAGAAGTTTCTGAAATGAAAGGACTTTCTGAACTGAAAGAAGTTTCTGAACTGAAAGGAGTTTCTGAACTGAAAGGAATTTCTGAACTGAAAGAAGTTTCTGAAATGAAAGGAATTTCTGAGCTGAAAGGAGTTTCTGAGCTGAAATCATTCTGAACTGAAAGATTTCTGAACTGAAAGGATTTCTGACTGAAAGGAGTTTCTGAGCTGAAAGGAGTTTCTGAACTGAAAGAAGTTTCTGATGAAAGGAATTTCTGAGCTGAAAGGAGTTTCTGAGCTGAAAGTTCATCTGAACTGAAAGAGTTTCTGAACTGAAAGGTTTCTGAACTGAAAGATTTCTGAACTGAAAGGAGTTTCTGAACTGAAAGGATTTCTGAACTGAAAGGAGTTTCTGAACTGAAAGGATTTCTGAGCTGAAAGGAGTTTCTGAACTGAAAGGATTTCTGAACTGAAAGGAGTTTCTGAACTGAAAGGAGTTTCTGAACTGAAAGGAGTTTCTGAACTGAAAGGAGTTTCTGAACTGAAAGGATTTCTGACTGAAAGGAGTTTCTGAATGAAAGGATTTCTGAGCTGAAAGGAGTTTCTGAACTGAAAGGATTTCTGACTGAAAGGAGTTTCTGAGCTGAAAGGAGTTTCTGAGCTGAAAGATTTCTGAACTGAAAGGAGTTTCTGAACTGAAAGGAGTTTCTGAACTGAAAGAGTTTCTGAACTGAAAGGATTTCTGAACTGAAAGGAGTTTCTGAACTGAAAGAGTTTCTGAACTGAAAGGAGTTTCTGAGCTGAAAGGAGTTTCTGACTGAAAGAGTTTCTGAACTGAAAGAAGTTTCTGAAGACCTACCTGAAGGTTTGCCACCAGTGAGAGGAATTGAGCACCAGATTGACTTGGTTCCAGGGTCAGTTTTACCAAACAAAGCTGCTTATAGGTGTTCACCCAATGAAGCTAAAGAGTTACAGAGGCAAGTCGATGAGTTGGTTGAGAAGGGTTATGTGAGAGCAAGTATGAGTCCTTGTTCAGTACCAGCTCTCCTGGTCCCAAAGAAAGATGGTACGATGAGAATGTGTGTTGATAGCAGGGCCATCAACAATATAACCATTAAGTATAGATATCCCATTCCCAGATTGGATGATATGCTTGATGAGTTACATGGCTCCGGGGTATTTTCCAAGATTGATCTCAGAAGTGGCTATCACCAGATAAGGATGAAGGATGGAGATGAATGGAAAACTGCTTTCAAGATCAAGGGAGGATTGTATGAATGGTTAGTTATGCCTTTTGGCTTATCTAATGCTCCCAGTACTTTCATGAGATTGATGAACGAAGTTCTCAGGCCACTCATTGGTCAGTTTGTTGTTGTATATTTTGATGATATTCTGGTATACTAAAAATTTGAAGCTGAACATGTTAATCATCTGAAGAGTGTATTTGAACTGTTGAGAAAACACCAGTTGTATGGCAAACTGGAGAAATGTGACTTTATGGTGGAGAGTGTGATATTTCTGGGATATGTGGTCTCAAAAGAAGGAATTTCTATGGATCCCTCTAAGGTTGATGCCATCAGATCATGGCCAGTTCCAACCACAATCACTGAAGTAAGAAGTTTCCATGGACTGGCGTCATTTTATAGAAGATTTATCAAGAATTTCTCTACAGTTGTAGCTCCAATTACTGACTGTCTGAAGAAAGGTGTGTTCAACTGGCCAAATTCAGCCCAACTGGCGTTTGAAGCACTGAAGGATAAGCTCAGTTCAGCTCCAGTCTTATCCTTACCAGATTTTGATATACTATTTGAGCTCGAATGTGATGCAAGTGGAGTAGGTATTGGTGCAGTTCTGGTACAAGCCGGGCGTCCAGTTGCATATTTCAGTGAAAAGCTCAATGGCTCTAATCTGAAGTATAGCACTTATGACAAGGAGTTTTATGCAATTATTCGTGCTATCACTCACTGGTCACATTATCTGAAGCCAAAGCAGTTTGTCTTATTCTCTGATCATGAAGCCCTGAAGTTCATAAATGGCCAACACAAGCTTAATGCCAGACATGCCAAATGGGTAGAATTCTTACAGTCTTATTCATTTGTTTCGAAACATAAGGCTGGAGTTTGTAATGTTGTTGCTGATGCATTGTCACGAAGATACTCACTGTTATCTATTCTGGAAGCAAGAGTTCTTGGATTTTCTTTCATTAAGGAATTGTATGCCACTGATCCAGACTTTGTTGATCACCTCACTGAAGCTAACCAGAAAGGACCATTTAATATACAAGATGGTTTCTTATTTAAGAATGGAAAGTTGTGCATTCCCCGAGGTTCAATCAGAGATTTGCTGATAAGAGAAGCACATGGAGGAGGTTTAGCTGGCCATTTTGGCATTAACAAGACTGGAGAGATCCTCACTGAACACTTCTACTGGCCAAGTCTACTGAAAGATGTCCAGAGTCTTATCAGTCGCTGTCCAACTTGTCACCAGGCGAAGACTACTTTTCACAAGGGTTTGTATACTCCTCTTCCAGTTCCAAACCAACCATGGGAAGATCTCAGTATGGATTTCATTGTTGCACTGCCCAGAACCCAGAGGGGAAAAGATTCGATAATGGTGGTTGTTGATAGGTTTTCAAAAATGACACATTTTATCGCTTGTAACACAACCAATGATGCTTCAGCAGTAGCAAATTTGTTCTTTAAGGAGATTGTCAGGTTGCATGGAATTCCCAAGACAATTGTGTCAGATCGAGATGTGAAGGTCTTGAGTTATTTCTGGAAGACTCTATGGAGATTAATGGGTACCAGATTGTTGTTCAGTACGTCTCACCATCCCCAGACTGATGGACAGACTGAAGTTACGAACAGAACAATTGGTATGTTGTTAAGAACACTGGTAAAGAAGACATTGAAAGATTGGGATCTGAAGCTTGCTCATGCTGAGTTTGCTTTCAACAGAGCTCCTAACTATTCTACCAGTAAATCTCCATTTGAAGTTTGTTATGGTGTCAATCCACTAACTCCCATTGATTTAATTCCATTCTCGATTGAACCAAAAGCAAGCATTGAAGCTGAGACCAGAGCAAAAGAAATACAGAAAATTCATGGAGAAGTGAAGGCCAGAATCGAGAAGGCAAATGCCAGTTACAAAGCCAGAGCAAACAAGAATAGAAAGCAGCCCAGTTTTTCACCAGGTGATCTTGTGTGGGTGCATCTGAGAAAAGAAAGGTTTCCAGCGAAGAGAAAGAGTAAACTGATGCCCAGAGCTGAAGGTCCGTTCAAGATTCTGGAAAGATATGGCGATAATGCTTACAAGGTTGAGTTACCTGGAGACATGGCAGTTTCAAGTACTTTTAATGTGGGAGATCTGATGCCTTATCTGGAGGATGAGTACCTCGAAGACTTGAGGACAAGTCTCTTTTCAGAGGGGGAGAATGATGCGGAAATGTCCAGATTCATTGAACTGACTAATACCACTAAACTGGATAAGTCATCTGAACTGAAAGGAGTTTCTGAACTGAAAGAAGTTTCTTAAATGAAAGGAATTTCTGAGCTGAAAGGAGTTTCTGAGCTGAAGTCAACTGAACTGATCATGCATTCTGAACAAGCCATGTTGATCCTTCCAGCAGTAGCCCATTTCAGACAAGTCTTTTCTGAACCAGTCCAGTCACCAGTGGTAACACTTCTCCAGATGACTGCTCCAGATGGATGCTCCAGTGACCACTACTGAAGGTCCTCCAGTTGCCTGCTCCAGATGGATGCTCCAGTGACCACTACTGAAGGTCCTCCAGTTGCCTGCTCCAGATGGATGCTCCAGTGACCACTACTGAAGGTCCTCCAGTGAAGTGCTCCAGATTTTATCTCTAGTGGTGGTCCAGATCTATGTTCCAGTTGCCAAATAATAAAGTCCCCACTGAAGTCGTTTGTGGGCCCTATAAAGAAGAATGTCAATTGTTAAGGAAGGCGCGTGTGACGTTTCTAACAATATTATGGGACCACTTGCAGGGGAATGTTTCTAGAAGCTTACGTGTCCATGTCTTATTGGTCCAAACTAGTTAGTAGCTTGCACATGACAGCTTTTATTGTAATATTTTATTATTTTGTCGATGATTCCTAGGTAGAGCATGTGGCTATAAATAGGGGTTTTATCTCTCATTGTAAAAAAAGTTGATATTGAATGAAAATTAATAGAGCAGCCTCTATTTCTTACAAATCTTCTTTTACCTTTATAGATCTTTGATCTTGGTGGTTAGGAGTGATCCCTTTATCAATATTTGTGGTGACTTGTTCTTTATCAAATATTGTGGTGAGGTCTTTTAAATCTTCGGTTTTCCTTTATCTATAATCGTGGTGGCTAGACCTTTATCGGTTGTAGTGGTGGGGCGGAGTGTTTCCTTTATCCTTGATTCCGGTGGCTTAGCCTTTACGAGTCTTGGTGGTGGATTCTTTTATCTATCATTTTACTTTATTGTCCCGTTTAGTTGTTTATTTCATATAAAATCCAGAAAATACCAAAAATAGTCTTCCGCTGTCATTTGTCGCGTGATTTACGCATCAGCACACCTTGGTGGACCTCTATTAAGGTGATAACCATGCATAATCTCCTGTGTAAGCAAAATATTATCGGAAATGCTTCTACCAGGGATAAACGCAGATTGGTTAACATTCACCAGATCATCTAACACCTCCAATAATCTGGTAGACAGGATCTTGCTAATGCACTTATATAGCACATTACAACATGATATGGGGCGAAAATCACTAATATAAGTAGGATTTAAAACCTTAGGAACCAAAGCAATAATAGTGTGATTAAGCTCCTTAAGTAAATTACCATTCCGAAAGAAATCCTTGATAGCAAGACAAACCTCTTTACCTGTTACCTCCCATGAGTTTTTAAAAAACGAGGCCGAATAACCATCAGGCCCAGGAGCCTTATTATCACTCATGGAGAACATAGCTGCTCGAATCTCTTCATCCGTAACGTGCCTAATCATATGATTAGCCTTCTGAATATGATTAGCAAAGGGAGTATCATCAGGTGACTGAATTACACATCCCTCGACGCCCAAAAACAGCGTATGAGGGGACCACCTCGAATTCTGGGACCAGCTCATCGTACCCTCAAGTGACCATAAATAACCCATATGATCCACTTACTGACTATGGTACACCACATTCTGAACCTGTATTGCAAGAAGTTCCTAATGTTGATTTGACAACACAAGATAAACCTGTTGAGGATGATTCAGTTGTGGATGAGGTAATCGAAGCAGAAACGGAAACTTCTAATTTCATGAGTAAAAGTACTAAGTCATCTGTCACGGAGGGGGCAAGCACTCCCGTTGATGAGGTATCTAATGGGTAGCATTATCGCATGGAACATAAGGGGGTTGAACCGCCCCCTGAAACAAAAGGAGGTTCGTCAGGTTGTGACTGAAAATCAGGTTAATGTGTGTGCTATTCTGGAATCCCATGTTAATGTGTCGAATCTCTATAATGTATGTAAGAAGTTGTGTAGACAATGGGATTGGACATCTAATGGAAATTTGTGTAGTAAAGGTACTCGAATAATTCTTGGTTGGAATGCGGATATAGTAGACGTTATGGTATTGTCACAGACAAGTCAGGTTATGCATGTCCAACTAATCTATAAAGTAGATAAAAAGTCCATGTTTGCTTCTTTTGTTTATGCACACAATCATTATAAGGATAGACGTGAATTATGGACAGCCTTGAAAATGCATAAGGGGTTTGTGTTTAACAGGCCATGGCTTATACTTGGCGATTTCAATTCGTCATTGAATTTAGAAAATAACTTTTCGGAATGTGTGGATAATAAAAACCCTATTTCTCTCTTTCTAATATGGCGATTTCTTTCCTTCTTCAATCCTAGCTTCTTGCGATCGATTGGATTATAATCTGCTTATTTTGTGGTTTCTTCATCATGATCGAATCCATGTATGAGTTAGGTTAATCCATTCTTTCGATCGTCTAGGGCTTGTGGTGTTTTCTTTTTATCGCATATTTAGGGTTAGGGTTTTTTTGCTGCCTTTTTTTTTCTTCGTCCTTTATTTTTTTGTTTGTTGATTCGGTTGGGGTTTGGTGTTGCTTGTTTTTTGGTTTTGATTGCATGAAGAGAGATGGTACGGTTGGAATTAATCCAATAGAATTGCAAAAAGTTCAAGACAGATTGGCCAGATTAAGTGGTAAAGATATGTCGGGTAAAAAAAATAAGAATGGTGGAAACCCTAAAAAAGTTTCTCCGGCCAAGAAAAATTCAGAGGTGCTGCCAAACCTCCTGAACGTCCTTCTGGTAGTGATCAGCCTAGTGTTTCGATTCCTTTGAATGTACCTTCTGGTAGCGATCAGCCTAATAATTCGAGTAGAAAGGAATCTGAACATAAGCTTGCTTCATCATCAGAATTCTATTTTGGTGTTGATGATGAGAATAAAAGCACTAATATTGGTGAGAATTGTCCTCCATCTGAGAAACTTGGTTCAATAAACGAGGAGGATGCAAATATGAAGAATGATAATGGCGACCAGCAGGTGAATGAGACGGAGGTCCGCCCAGAAACTATGATGGGTAAGCCTACTGAAAGTAATGAAGATACCGCATGGAACATAAGGGGGTTGAACCGCCCCCTGAAACAAAAGGAGGTTCGTCAGGTTGTGACAGAAAATCAGGTTAATGTGTGTGCTATTCTGGAATCCCATGTTAATGTGTCGAATCTCTATAATGTATGTAAGAAGTTGTGTAGACAATGGGATTGGACATCTAATGGAAATTTGTGTAGTAAAGGTACTCGAATAATTCTTGGTTGGAATGCGGATATAGTAGACGTTATGGTATTGTCACAGACAAGTCAGGTTATGCATGTCCAACTAATCTATAAAGTAGATAAAAAGTCCATGTTTGCTTCTTTTGTTTATGCACACAATCATTATAAGGATAGACGTGAATTATGGACAGCCTTGAAAATGCATAAGGGGTTTGTGATTAACAGGCCATGGCTTATACTTGGCGATTTCAATTCGTCATTGAATTTAGAAAATAACTTTTCGGAATGTGTGGATAATAAAAACCCTATTTCTCTCTTTCTAATATGGCGATTTCTTTCCTTCTTCAATCCTAGCTTCTTGCGATCGATTGGATTATAATCTGCTTATTTTGTGGTTTCTTCATCATGATCGAATCCATGTATGAGTTAGGTTAATCCATTCTTTCGATCGTCTAGGGCTTGTGGTGTTTTCTTTTTATCGCATATTTAGGGTTAGGGTTTTTTTGCTGCCTTTTTTTTTCTTCGTCCTTTATTTTTTTGTTTGTTGATTCGGTTGGGGTTTGGTGTTGCTTGTTTTTTGGTTTTGATTGCATGAAGAGAGATGGTACGGTTGGAATTAATCCAATAGAATTGCAAAAAGTTCAAGACAGATTGGCCAGATTAAGTGGTAAAGATATGTCGGGTAAAAAAAATAAGAATGGTGGAAACCCTAAAAAAGTTTCTCCGGCCAAGAAAAATTCAGAGGTGCTGCCAAACCTCCTGAACGTCCTTCTGGTAGTGATCAGCCTAGTGTTTCGATTCCTTTGAATGTACCTTCTGGTAGCGATCAGCCTAATAATTCGAGTAGAAAGGAATCTGAACATAAGCTTGCTTCATCATCAGAATTCTATTTTGGTGTTGATGATGAGAATAAAAGCACTAATATTGGTGAGAATTGTCCTCCATCTGAGAAACTTGGTTCAATAAACGAGGAGGATGCAAATATGAAGAATGATAATGGCGACCAGCAGGTGAATGAGACGGAGGTCCGCCCAGAAACTATGATGGGTAAGCCTACTGAAAGTAATGAAGATACCACCAAGAAACCTGATGGTCTGGATGCTCCTGGGGTTACTCCTACGTATGCTGCCAAGCTCAAAAGTGGTTCTATTAAAAAGGTTGTGAACTTCAGGAAGTTGGAAAATAGTGTGAATCGAGATGGTGTGGATATAGTACTTCCTAAGGAATCAGTTCGGGTTGTACAAGATAGATTTGCTAATACGTTGTTTGGATATTTTTTGGGTGATAGACTAGCTTATCCTGTTGTTGAATATTATGTCAAGACTAATTGGTCTAAGTTTGGTCTCCAAAAAGTAATGATGAATGCGGATGGATTTTTCTTCTTCAAATTCAATGATAAAAAAGGGATGTTGAATGTTTTGGAGGGAGGTCCTTGGCTTGTACGGAGTATGCCTATCTTTTTGAACATTTGGTCACCCACAGAAAAGCTAAAAAAGGATGATATTAAAGAAGTAGCTGTGTGGATTAAAATCCACAATGTCCCTATTGCTGCATACACGGATGATGGACTGAGCTTGCTAGCTACTAAGTTGGGAAATCCAAAAATGCTTGACTCTTACACGAGTACCATGTGCACTGAATCATGGGGTAGAAGTAGTTATGCAAGGGCTTTGATTGAGATCTCTGCTGAGAATGAATTTCAGGATAACTTAACAATGGCGATACCAGCTTTAGAGGGTGATCATTATGTGACTGAGACAATGCGTGTTGAATATGAATGGCGACCACAAAGGTGTGCTACATGTTGTATTTTCGGCCATAAAACAAATGTCTTCCCTAAGAGAGTTAAAACAGTTAACAAACCTGTGAATTCAGTTGATAATGATGGATTTACTGAGGTCAGAGGAAGGAAGAAGGTGCACAAGGCTGGATTTCCTATGAACAAGCAGAAAACTAAAGTTGAATATAGGCCGGTGGTTAATCAGAAACAACAAAAAGATGTGCCTAGCACTTCTGGTACGAAGGAAAGTGTTGTTAACACGAGTAATTCATTTGGTGTTCTTAATGAGGATGCTGATCCAAGTGAGAAGACTAATGCTGAATCAAGTTCTAAGACTGGCTTTAATGTGACAGTAGATTCTGATGGGGAAGAGCTGATTGAAGTTTTAGATGATGAAACTGCTAATTTTATGGCTTCGGGTACTACACCTAGTGAAACTACAGGGGCAAGCACTCCTGCTACTGGGGTTTCCAATGGGTAGTCTTGCCTCATGGAATATTAGTGGGTTGAACCGCCCTCTGAAACAAAGTGAGGTTCGACAAGTAGTGAAGGATAATCATCTAAATGTGTGTGCCATTCTGGAGTCACATGTAGATGTTTCTCAACTATTTAATGTGTGTAGAAATGTGTTTAGATCATGGGATTGGACGTCTAATGGTGGTCTTTGTAGCAAAGGAACTCGTATCATATTAGGATGGGATGCGGATATTGTTGATGTTATGGTGATTTCCCAAACTGATCAGGTTATGCATGTTCAATTAAGGTATAAACTTGATAATAAAGCCATATTTTGTTCGTTTGTATATGCTGATAATTACTATAAGAATAGACGGGAGCTTTGGAAGAACTTATGTATGCACAAGGTGTTTGTCAAGGATAAGCCATGGGTTATACTTGGCGACTTTAACTCATCGCTCAATCTGGAAGATAGTATTGCTGGCTCATCGACTACAAGTATTGGTATGAAGGATTTTAAGGAGTGTGTTGATGCGTTGGAAGTATTTGATATTAATAGCATGGGTTTACACTATACATGGAATCAAAAGCCCAAGAAAGGAGTGGGTATATTGAAGAAAATTGACCGAGTCATGGGTAACATTCCTTTTACTGATTTTACTGAGGTCAGAGGAAGGAAGAAGGTGCACAAGGCTGGATTTCCTATGGACAAGCAGAAAACTAAAGTTGAATATAGGCCGGTGGTAAATCAGAAACAACAAAAAGATGTGCCTAGCACTTCTGGTACGAAGGAAAGTGTTGTTAACACGAGTAATTCATTTGGTGTTCTTAATGAGGATGCTGATCCAAGTGAGAAGACTAATGCTGAATCAAGTTTGGAATTCGTCTGCCCAAGACACATATTAAATTGACGTGGCTAGTACGTGATGATTCAAGTCGGGTCATACCCAATAACAAGCTAGACAAACACTTATGATATTTATTTATATGATATGATCTTTAAATAAATATAAATACTTGAAACATTTTAGAAAGTGGTTTTCTAAATAATTGCACTTGAGATATGTAAATAAATTATATGGATGATTTATTTTGAGAGAAATGTGAATATGTTTATTTGGCAAAATAAACACTTATGTGTGTTGTGTATAATATATAACATGTTACATAAGGTATGTAACAAGTTACAAGACTTTTATATAAAATGTTTTATATAAAATACAAGTTTATAAAATTTGTAGAAAATGCCCATGTGATGGACTAAGGGGCCGGCCCCCCCCCCTCCCCATGTGGACATACATGCACTTCAACACTTGTTGTCTTGCATGCTACACAAGACATAAGACACTACACACTCAACATAGAGTGTATCATATCTTACACTCAAGAATTGTAAGAACTCTCTCAACTTCTCAAGAAAAATACACTCTCTCTTTTCTTGGAAATTTCGGCCAAAGGGAAAAAGAAGAAAGGGGTTTCAAGTTTAATTCCTAGCACATTTTAGGGTGTTTGTTGGAAGCTTGGGGTATACTAGCTTGAGGTTCTTCTAGGTTGAAGACTTGCCACTTCAAGATCATCATCTCCTTCATTCAACCTTCTCATAAGCTTGGAAGAAGGTAGTCTTCTAAAACACCCTATGGTTGTTGTTTTTGTATGTATGCTATTCATATACATGGATCCTTATTGTTTGGGTTTATTTTATAAGTTAAACTTTGAATTTAACTATACCAACATATTGAAATGGTTCAATTTTCCGCTGCGTTTTAATATTATAAGGATAATATTACTTTGATAAAAACCCAAAATCCCAACAATGGCATCTAGAGCCGGTTATATGGATACATACATCAAAAGTTGAAATTTTGTTTGGACAAAATCCAATATTTTTGGTCATTTGGTTATGGCCAAAATAAATACACAAAAAGGAGGTTCCTTTTTCTTGTGTATTTTAGTGTCACAACTTAGCCAAGAGACCTTGTGAATGTTTGTGATGTGTGGATGTGTTTGTTTAATTATTCAATGATTGTAATAGTTAAATAGGATTTTATTCATTCATTTGGTTATGTAATCTATTTATTTCATTTGGTATGTAATAAGTAGATTAGTTGCATTTCTCATTATAAATGTAATCTCCAAGAAGGCATCAAAAGTTTGGGGCTAAAAGTTGGAGGCTAATGAGAAGACCCGTAAGTTCTCACTGCGGCGCAGTGGGAGTATATCAAACCCACTGCGGCGCAGTGGGGATTATGTGGCCGAGACAGTGAGTTTCCACTGCGGCGCAGTGGGAGCGTAGTCAAACCCACTGCGGCGCAGTGGGGGATAATGCAGCCGAAGACCAGTGAGTTCCCACTGCGGCGCAGTGGGAGTGTATTAGACCCACTGCGGCGCAGTGGATTATCAAAATGAAGAAAATCATTCAAATCACATCACAAAAGGTTACTTGAAGCATTTGGATGCAAGATCAAGTGGGAGCTCAACTAACACAATATTTTGTGTTACTTTGTCCCTTAGGTTGAGACCTTTTGACCCACTTGTTTCGGCTAACAAGTGTGGTCAAAATAGTTGGCTAATGTTGTGCACTTATTATTATGTTTGTCATGTTTGTTTGGTTGTTTTATTATTTTGTCATGTGGATGCTTAAAAACCAACAAAAGACACACATAAAGATTAAAATTGGTTTTAATATTGACATTAACTTGGTAAATTAAAATGGGTTTTATTAAAAGTTAATGGTCACAATTATAAAAATGGATTTTATAAAAGAACCTTGAAATTTGGATTTCAAAATTCATTATGGTACATAGTTTTTAACTAGAATATAAAAACTCAAACGACCCTTTAAAAACAAGTTAAACGACATCCTTTTATACAACACTTAATTATTTGGGAACTCTTTGTAGGATAAAGGTCACCTAACTACTTTGAGGGAACTTATAAGTTAAGGTAAATTTATTGTACTTATGGGATAAAGGTCACCTAACCACTAGTATAGATAAATTTACATGTGTGTATAAGTAGGACAACTTGATTTGGAAGCCATGTGATTAGGGTCACCGAAGCATGGTAACCAAAGGCGTTGATGGGATTAAACATGCCAACTTAATATAAGATATTAAACCGGTCCCATACCACTAGAAATTGCAAAGTGTTGCAATTGTCAAACGTTGACTACCTTGTTAATTTAGATCATGGGATAAAGGTCACCTAACCATCATTTAAATGTAACGTTGGATTCTAGATTTTAATTATTAATTGTCCATGAGACATAAAAGGGTATTAACAATTAAAATTTATATTTGATATCGAAAATACTAATAAAGAACTTTGTTAATCTTGTAGATGCCGCTAACAATGCAATAAACCCCAACCAAAACGTCCATAACTTTTCACTAAGATCCATCCTTGAAAAGGATCGTCTTAACCAAAATAACTTTGTGGATTGGTTTCGTAACTTGAGAATTGTTCTCAGGCACGAAAAGAAATCCTATATTTTAGACGATCCTATTCCTGATGAGCCCGAAGAAACTGATGTTGAAGCCTATAATGATTGGGTTAAATATGTCGAGGACTCCGTGCAAGTTAGTTGCATAATGCTAGCGAGTATGACTCCCGAACTCCAAAAGGAGTTCGAGCACCATGGGGCATACGACATGATTACCCAACTCAAGGAAATGTTCCAACAAAAGGCAAGGGTTGAACGCTTCGAAACGGTTCGAGCGCTTCATGCATGTCGCATGGATGATTCACAACCCGTCTCAACATATGTTCTTAAAATGAAAAGCTACATTGATCGCCTCGAAAGGCTTAGTTGTCCCGTCTCAAATGAGTTAGCTACGGATATGATCCTTAACTCATTATCTAAGAGATTTGAAACCTTTGTGTTAAATTATAACATGAACGGATGGGACAAGACCGTTTCCGAGCTCCATGGGATGCTCAAAACGGCCGAGGCTAGTATGGGAGGAAAAGTTCAGCCCGTTCTCATGATCAATGAAGGCGGAAAGAAAAGGGCTTACTCCGGACCCAAGGCAAATGTTGCTAAGGGAATGGGTAACAACAAAGGGAATTACAAAGGCAAAGGAAAGGGAAAAATGGATACCCAAAAGGCGAAGAAGCAAAAGGTTGCTGTCAATGACCCATGCTTTGAGTGTGGGGAGGTAGGACATTGGAAACGTAATTGTCCAACCTACCTCAAAGAGTTAAAAGCTAAGAGGGATGCAGGGCAAACCTCATGGGGGTGTGTTTTGGGGGGTGGGGGTTTGGGTTGTGGGGTGGGGGATGCAGGATCAGGTACAATATTTATGATATATATTGAGCTTAATACTGTTTTTTCTTACATATGGGTATTGGATACCGGATGTGGAACTCATATTTGTAATATGTTACAGGGGTTCATAAGAAAGAAGCACATCAAGAAGGGAGACATTAGTCTCTTTATGGGCAATGGTGCATTGGTGCATGTTGAAGCCCAAGGAGACTATCTTTTGAAACTTCCAAATGGTTTGGAAATTGTATTGAACAATGTTTTGTATGCACCTAGTTTGACTAGGAGTATTATTTCTGTTTCCCGTTTAAGACATGTTGGATATGATTTTAATTTTGTTAACAATGATATCCATGTTTCTTTGAATGATGTATTTTATTTTAAAGCTATGCCTTTAAATGGTATTTATGAATTGGTTCATGAAAACACCACATATGATAACTCAATGTACCAAGCTACCACCAAGAAACTTAAATTAGATTTAAGTGAAACCTATATTTGGCATTGTCGTCTTGGCCATATAAATAAGAATCGCATACTAACACTTCAAAAGAATGGTCTTTTGAAAACAAAATCAATGATTCATTTAATGTATGTGAATCTTGTAGATGGCCGCTAACAATGCAATTAACCCCAACCAAAACGTCCATAATTTTTCACTAAGATCCATCCTTGAAAAGGATCGTCTAAACCAAAATAACTTTGTGGATTGGTTTCGTAACTTGAGAATTGTTCTCAGGCACGAAAAGAAATCCTATATTTAGACGATCCTATTCCTGATGAGCCCGAAGAAACTGATGTTGAAGCCTATAATGATTGGGCTAAATATGTCGAGGACTCCGTGCAAGTTAGTTGCATAATGCTAGCGAGTATGACTCCCGAACTCCAAAAGGAGTTCGAGCATCATGGGGCATACGACATGATTACCCAACTCAAGGAAATGTTCCAACAAAAGGCAAGGGCTGAACGCTTCGAAACGGTTCGAGCGCTTCATGCATGTCGCATGGATGATTCACAACCCGTCTCAACATATGTTCTTAAAATGAAAAGCTACATTGATCGCCTCGAAAGGCTTAATTGTCCCGTCTCAAATGAGTTAGCTACGGATATGATCCTTAACTCTTTATCTAAGAGATTTGAGACTTTCGTGTTAAATTATAACATGAATGGATGGGACAAGACCGTTTCCGAGCTTCATGGGATGCTCAAAACGGCCGAGGCTAGTATGGGAGGAAAAGTTCAACCCGTTCTCATGATCAATGAAGGCGGAAAGAAAAGGGCTTACTCCGGACCCAAGGCAAATGTTGCTAAGGGAAAGGGTAACAACAAAGGGAATTAAAGGCAAAGGAAAGGGAAAAATGGATACCCAAAAACGAAGAAGCAAAAGGTTGCTGTCAATGACCCATGCTTTGAGTGTGGGGAGGTAGGACATTGGAAACGTAATTGTCCAACCTATCTCAAAGAGTTAAAAGCTAAGAGGGATGCAGGGCAAACCTCAGGTACAATATTTATGATATATATTGAGCTTAATACTGTTTTTTCTTACATATGGGTATTGGATACCGGATGTGGAACTCATATTTGTAATATGTTACAGGGGTTCAAGAAAGAAGCACATCAAGAAGGGAGACATTAGTCTCTTTATGGGCAATGGTGCATTGGTGCATGTTGAAGCCCAAGGAGACTATCTTTTGAAACTTCCAAATGGTGGAAATTGTATTGAACAATGTTTTGTATGCACCTAGTTTGACTAGGAGTATTATTTCTGTTTCCCGTTTAAGACATGTTGGATATGATTTTAATTTTGTTAACAATGATATCCATGTTTCTTTGAATGATGTATTTTATTTTAAAGCTATGCCTTTAAATGGTATTTATGAATTGGTTCATGAAAACACCACATATGATAACTCAATGTACCAAGCTACCACCAAGAAACTTAAATTAGATTTAAGTGAAACCTATATTTGGAATTGTCGTCTTGGCCATATAAATAAGAATCGCATACTAACACTTCAAAAGAATGGTCTTTTGAAAACAAAATCAAATGATTCATTTAATGTATGTGAATCTTGTTTACAAGGCAAGATGACTAAAGCACCTTTCAAAGGAACTAATGAAAGGGCAAAAGATTTATTAGGTATCATACATTCGGATGTATGTGGTCCTTTTAAGCCAATGACTAGGAATGGTGAAAGATACTTCATTACATTCACCGATGACTATAGTCGTTACGGTTATGTATACTTATTAAAACATAAGAGTGAAGCTTTTGAAATGTTCAAAATTTTCAAGAATGAAGTAGAAAACCAACTCAGTAAGACAATAAAAATTCTTCGTTCTGATAGAGGAGGTGAATACCTAAGTGATGCTTTTCAAGATCATCTTAGAAGTTGTGGGATTGTCTCACAACTAACTCCACCTGGAACACCACAACATAATGGTGTGTCTGAAAGGAGGAATCGAACTCTATTAGATATGGTTCGTTCCATGATGAGCAGAAGCCCACTACCTCTATCATTTTGGGGATATGCCATAATCTCTGCTGCCCGAATTTTAAATATGGCTCCCACTAAGAAAGTGGAGAAAACACCTTTTGAAATATGGCATGGAAGAGTTCCATCTTTATCATATTTAAAGGTATGGGGGTGTGAGGCTTATGTAAGACATGATGCCTCAAACAAATTAGAGCCCCGATCCACTAAGTGTATCTTTGTAGGATATCCCAAAGATGATTTGGGATATTATTTCTACAATCCTAATGAGCAAAATGTATTTGTTGCTCGAAAGGCTGAGTTCTTGGAAACTAAATTCCTTATGGAAGGAACTAGTTCCAGAACAGTGGAACTTGAAGAAGGTCAAGAACCACTGACAGATACACACTTGGGTGACACTAGCATTCAACAAAAGGATGTTGAAGATGATCAAAGGGTTGATCAAGACACACAAAACATTCGTAGATCTGGTAGAGCTACTTATCCACCTGAGAGATATGGATTTCTCGTGATGAATGCTACATGGTAGTTTCTGATGAACCTACCACCTACCATGATGCTATGTCCAAATCAGATTCGACAAATGGCTAGAGGCCATGAACGCTGAGATGCAATCCATGTATGACAACCAAGTTTGGGAATTGGTTGTTGAACCTCCTAATTCCAAAGTAATTGGAAGTAAGTGGGTGTTCAAATTGAAACACGATATGCATGGAAACTTGAGTACTTATAAAGCTAGACTTGTAGCAAAAGGTTTCACTCAAACTCGAGGGGTCGATTATGATGAAACTTTTTCGCCTGTGCAATGCTAAAGTCTATTAGGATATTATTTGCCATAGCCGCACATTATGACTATGAGATATGGCAAATGGATGTCAAAACCGCCTTTCTAAATGGATATCTTGAGGAAGATGTCTATATGGATCAGCCTGAAGGTTTTGTCGATCCAAAACATCCTAATAAAGTATGCAAGTTAAAGAAATCACTCTATGGATTGAAACAAGCATCAAGAAGCTGGAATCGTCGTTTTGATGAAGAAGTCAAGAAATTTGGCTTCATCAAAAACGCTAATGAAGCTTGTGTGTATAAGAAGGCTAGTGGGAGCATCATTACTTTTCTAGTATTATATGTCGATGACATTCTACTATTTGGAAATGACATTCCAACCTTGGAAGGTGTAAAAGCCTGGCTTGGAATTTGCTTTTCCATTAAGGATCTTGGTGAAGCCGCCTATATTTTGGGAATAAGGATCTATAGGGATAGATCAAGGCGCTTAATAGGTTTGAATCAAAGTGCATACATAGACAAGATCTTGAAAAGGTTCAAGATGGAAAACTCCAAAAAGGGTTTGGTGCCTATTCAAAGAGGAACTATATTGAGTACTTCTCAATCTCCCAGCTCAAAAGTTGAGCAAGAGAGAATGAGTGGAATCCCATATGCATCTGCTATAGGATCCATCATGTATGCTATGATATGCACGAGACCGGACGTGTCATGCGCTTTAGCATGACAAGTAGATACCAGCAAAATCCAGGAGATAGTCATTGGATGGCTGTCAAATATATATTGAAATATCTTATAAACACTAAAGATATGTTCTTAATATATGGATCTGGTGAGGAGGAACTCGTTGTAAAGGGTTACACGGATGCGAGTTTCCAAACTGATCGAGATGATTCTCGATCACAATCGGGGTATATTTTCATTCTAAATGGAGGAGCTGTTTCTTGGAAAAGCTCAAAGCAAGATGTGGTTGCATTGTCCACTACAGAATCGGAATACATCGCCGCTTCTTTAGCAGCACAAGAAGCTGCATGGTTGAAGAAATTCATTGCCGATCTAGGGGTTGTTCCTTCCATTCAAGAACCCCTAGAAATTCTTTGTGATAACGAGGGCGCGATTGCTCAAATCAAGGAACCTCGTGCACATCAAAAGACTAGGCACATTGAGCGGAGATTCAACTACATAAGGGATGAAGTTGAAAAGGGAAAGATATGTATTCACAAAGTTCACACCGATCAAAATGTTGCGGACCCACTCACGAAGCTCCTTGAAAGGCCTAAGCATGAGAGTCATACTTGTGCCATGGGACTTTGATATTCTAGTCTGATTGGATTTGATCTATTTTATGTATTTGGATATCGGAACACTTGTAGTTATTAACACATTTATATGAATATTGGTATTTTGCATTTAAATTGTGTTATGTTCCATTTTTGCATGTTTAAATCCATGAATAAGTTAATTATTCAAAATGTCCGTAGTCGATCATATTTGTGGGAACAAATATGAATGTAAGATTATTATGAACTTGGATTGGTAGATATTCAAAAGGTTTTGAATATAGAGCAAAGTGTTGCTACCAAGGTTCATAGATATTTGTGGGATACAAATATTGGACTGACCTGCAATCAAGCATTACTACATGGAATCTCTTTGATTGATCATAAGTAATCTTGAGTTAAAAGGCGAATATCATTGTATCCTCATACCTGAGATACATATTGGGTCTTGATATTCACTGAATATTGTTTTGACTTAGCTCTTCGCTGTTCTGAAACATGGCAGTACATAAGACTAAGCTCAGGTATGATATAAGGTGATTGTGAGAGACGTATGTAGTCGAGATGGAATTTGTCCCTCTTATTCGTTGAGAGTAAGATGTATAAGGCCTGCTACAAAGTTAAATCAATAGAGAATGATCACTCTGTGTCTCTAGGATTTAACATGACATCTGTGACAAAAGGATAAATGATCGATTCACCTAAATCATTTAAAGTAAGGGACTTGAAGAGGATGATGTTATTGAATGGCACTTCGTCATACGTATTAGGGGTAGCAAACCGTTGTTAGGCGGTATTTGCTGCTTGCGTCAATCTTCTATGAATCTTGTGCAAGTGGGAGATTGTTGGAATTCGTCTGCCCAAGACACATATTAAATTGACGTGGCTAGTACGTGATGATCCAAGTTGGGTCATACCCAATAACAAGCTAGACAAACACTTATGATATTTATTTATATGATATGATCTTTAAATAAATATAAATACTTGAAACATTTAGAAAAGTGGTTTTCTAAATAATTGCACTTGAGATATGTAAATAAATTATATGGATGATTTATTTTGAGAGAAATGTAAATATGTTTATTTGGCAAAATAAACGTTTATATGTGTTGTGTATAAGATATGACATGTTACATAAGGTATGTAACAAGTTACAAGACTTTTATATAAAATGTTTTATATAAAATACAAGTTTATGAAATTTGTAGAAAATGCCCATGTGATGGACTAAGGGGCCGGCCCCCCCCTCCCCATGTGGACATACATGCACTTCAACACTTGTTGTCTTGCATGCTACACAAGACATAAGACACTACACACTCAACATAGAGTGTATCATATCTTACACTCAAGAATTGTAAGAACTCTCTCAACTTCTCAAGAGCAAAAACACTCTCTCTTTTCTTGGAAATTTCGGCCAAAGGGAAAAAGAAGAAAGGGGTTTCAAGTTTAATTCCTAGCACATTTAGGGTGTTTGTTGGAAGCTTGGGGTATACTAGCTTGAGGTTCTTCTAGGTTGAAGACTTGCCACTTCAAGATCATCATCTCCTTCATTCAACCTTCTCATAAGCTTGGAAGAAGGTAGTCTTCTAAAACACCCTATGGTTGTTGTTTTGTATGTATGCTATTCATATACATGGATCCTTATTGTTTGGGTTTATTTTATAAGTTAAACTTTGAATTTAACTATACCAACATATTGAAATGGTTCAATTTTCCGCTGCGTTTTAATATTATAAGGATAATATTACTTTGATAAAAACCCAAAAATCCCAACAATGGCATCTAGAGCCGGTTATATGGATACATACATCAAAAGTTGATATTTTGTTTGGACAAAATCCAATATTTTGGTCATTTGGTTATGGCCAAAATAAATACACAAAAAGGAGGTTCCTTTTTCTTGTGTATTTTAGTGTCACAACTTAGCCAAGAGACCTTGTGAATGTTTGTGATGTGTGGATGTGTTTGTTTAATTATTCAATGGTTGTAATAGTTAAATAGGATTTTATTCATTCATTTGGTTATGTAATCTATTTATTTCATTTTTTGGTATGTAATAAGTAGATTAGTTGCATTTTTCATTATAAATGTAATCTCCAAGAAGGCATCAAAAGGTTTGGGGCTAAAAGTTGGAGGCTAATGAGAAGACCGTAAGTTCTCACTGCGGCGCAGTGGGAGTATATCAAACCCACTGCGGCGCAGTGGGGATTATGTGGCCGAAGACAGTAAGTTCCCACTGCGGCGCAGTGGGAGTATGTCAAACCCACTGCGGCGCAGTGGGGGTTTTGCAACCGAAGACCCGTGAGTTTCCACTGCGGCGCAGTGGGAGTATATTAGAACCACTGCGGCGCAGTGGATTATCAAAATGAAGAATATCATTCAAATCACATCACAAAAGGTTACTTGAAGCATTTGGATGCAAGATCAAGTGGGAGCTCAACTAACACAATATTTTGTGTTACTTTGTCCCTTAGGATGAGACCTTTTGACCCACTTGTTTCGGCTAACAAGTGTGGTCAAAATAGTTGGCTAATGTTGTGCACTTATTATTATGTTTGTCTTGTTTGTTTGGTTGTTTATTATTTTGTCATGTGGATGCTTAAAAACCAACAAAAGACACACATAAAGATTAAAATTGGTTTTAATATTGACATTGACTTGGTAAAATAAAATGGGTTTTATTAAAAGTTAATGGTCACAATTATAAAAATGGATTTTATAAAAGAACCTTGAAATTTGGATTTCAAAATTCATTATGGTACATAGTTTTTAACTAGAATATAAAAACTCAAACGACCCTTTAAAAACAAGTTAAACGCCATCCTTTTATACAACACTTAATTATTTGGGAACTCTTTGTAGGATAAAGGTCACCTAACTACTTTGAGGGAACTTATAAGTTAAGGTAAATTTATTGTACTTATGGGATAAAGGTCACCTAACCACTAGTATAGATAAATTTACATGTGTGTATAAGTAGGACAACTTGATTTGGAAGCCATGTGATTAGGGTCACCGAAGCATGGTAACCAAAGGCGTTGATGGATTAAACATGCCAACTTAATATAAGATATTAAACCGGTCCCATACCGCTAGAAATTGTAAAGTGTTGCAATTGTCAAACGTTGACTACCTTGTTAATTTAGATCATGGGATAAAGGTCACCTAACCATCATTTAAATGTAACGTTGGATTCTAGGTTTTAATTATTAATTGTCCATGGGACATAAAAGGGTATTAACAATTAAAATTTATATTTGATATCGAAAATACTAATAAAGAACCTTGTTAATCTTGTAGATGGCCGCTAACAATGCAATAAACCCCAACCCAAACGTCCATAACTTTTCACTAAGATCCATCCTTGAAAAGGATCGTCTTAATCAAAATAACTTTGTGGATTGGTTTCGTAACTTGAGAATTGTTCTCAGGCACGAAAAGAAATCCTATATTTTAGACGATCCTATTCCTGATGAGCCCGAAGAAACTGATGTTGAAGCCTATAATGATTGGGTTAAATATGTCGAGGACTCCGTGCAAGTTAGTTGCATAATGCTAGCGAGTATGACTCCCGAACTCCAAAAGGAGTTCGAGCATCATGGGGCATACGACATGATTACCCAACTCAAGGAAATGTTCCAACAAAAGGCAAGGGCTGAACGCTTCGAAACGGTTCGAGCGCTTCATGCATGTCGCATGGATGATTCACAACCCGTCTCAACATATGTTCTTAAAATGAAAAGCTACATTGATCGCCTCGAAAGGCTTAATTGTCCCGTCTCAAATGAGTTAGCTACGGATATGATCCTTAACTCATTATCTAAGAGATTTGAAACTTTCGTGTTAAATTATAACATGAATGGATGGGACAAGACCGTTTTCGAGCTTCATGGGATGCTCAAAACGGCCGAGGCTAGTATGGGAGGAAAAGTTCAACCCGTTCTCATGATCAATGAAGGCGGAAAGAAAAGGGCTTACTCCGGACCCAAGGCAAATGTTGCTAAGGGAAAGGGTACCACAAAGGGAATTTTAAAGGCAAAGGAAAGGGAAAAATGGATACCCAAAAAGCGAAGAAGCAAAAGGTTGCTGTCAATGACCCATGCTTTGAGTGTGGGGAGGTAGGACATTGGAAACGTAATTGTCCAACCTACCTCAAAGAGTTAAAAGCTAAGAGGGATGCAGGGCAAACCTCAGGTACAATATTCATGATATATATTGAGCTTAATACTGTTTTTTCTTACATATGGGTATTGGATACCGGATGTGGAACTCATATTTGTAATATGTTACAGGGGTTCATAAGAAAGAAGGGCATCAAGAAGGGAGACATTAGTCTTTTTATGGGCAATGGTGCATTGGTGCATGTTGAAGCCCAAGGAGACTATCTTTTGAAACTTCCAAATGGTTTGGAAATTGTTTTGAACAATGTTTTGTATGCACCTAGTTTGACTAGGAGTATTATTTCTGTTTCCCGTTTAAGACATGTTGGATATGATTTTAATTTTGTTAACAATGATATCCATGTTTCTTTGAATGATGTATTTTATTTTAAAGCTATGCCTTTAAATGGTATTTATGAATTGGTTCATGAAAACACCACATATGATAACTCAATGTACCAAGCTACCACCAAGAAACTTAAATTAGATTTAAGTGAAACCTATATTGGCATTGTCGTCTTGGCCATATAAATAAGAATCGCATACTAACACTTCAAAAGAATGGTCTTTTGAAAACAAAATCAAATGATTCATTAAATGTATGTGAATCTTGTTTACAAGGCAAGATGACTAAAGCACCTTTCAAAGGCACTAATGAAAGGGCAAAAGATTTATTAGGTATCATACATTCGGATGTATGTGGTCCTTTTAAGCCAATGACTAGGAATGGTGAAAGATACTTCATTACATTCACCGATGACTATAGTCGTTACGGTTATGTATACTTATTAAAACATAAGAGTGAAGCTTTTGAAATGTTCAAAATTTCAAGAATGAAGTAGAAAACCAACTCAGTAAGCCAATAAAAATTCTTCGTTCTGATAGAGGAGGTGAATACCTAAGTGATGCTTTTCAAGATCATCTTAGAAGTTGTGGGATTGTCTCACAACTAACTCCACCTGGAACACCACAACATAATGGTGTGTCTGAAAGGAGGAATCGAACTCTATTAGATATGGTTCGTTCCATGATGAGCAGAAGCTCACTACCTCTATCATTTTGGGGATATGCCATAATCTCTGCTGCCCGAATTTTAAATATGGCTCCCACCAAGAAAGTGGAGAAAACACCTTTTGAAATATGGCATGGAAGAGTTCCATCTTTATCATATTTAAAGGTATGGGGTTGTGAGGCTTATGTAAAACATGATGCCTCAAACAAATTAGAGCCCCGATCCACTAAGTGTATCTTTGTAGGATATCCCAAAGATGATTTGGGATATTATTTCTACAATCCTAATGAGCAAAATGTATTTGTTGCTCGAAAGGCTGAGTTCTTGGAAACTAAATTCCTTATGGAAGGAACTAGTTCCAGAGCAGTGGAACTTGAAGAAGATCAAGAACCACTGGCAGATACACACTTGGGTGACACTAGCATTCAACAAAAGGATGTTGAAGATGATCAAAGGGTTGATCAAGACACACAAAACGTTCGTAGATCTGGTAGAGCTACTTATCCACCTGAGAGATATGGATTTCTCGTGGATGAATGCTACATGGTAGTTTCTGATGAACCTACCACCTACCATGATGCTATGTCCAAATCAGATTCGGACAAATGGCTAGAGGCCATGAACGCTGAGATGCAATCCATGTATGACAACCAAGTTTGGGAATTGGTTGTTGAACCTCCTAATTCCAAAGTAGTTGGAAGTAAGTGGGTGTTCAAATTGAAACACGATATGCATGGAAACTTGAGTACTTATAAAGCTAGACTTGTAGCAAAAGGTTTCACTCAAACTCGAGGGGGTCGATTATGATGAAACTTTTTCGCCTGTGGCAATGCTAAAGTCTATTAGGATATTATTTGCCATAGCCGCACATTATGACTATGAGATATGGCAAATGGATGTCAAAACCGCCTTTCTAAATGGATATCTTGAGGAAGATGTCTATATGGATCAGCCTGAAGGTTTTGTCGATCCAAAACATCCTAATAAAGTATGCAAGTTAAAGAAATCAATCTATGGATTGAAACAAGCATCAAGAAGCTGGAATCGTCGTTTGATGAAGAAGTCAAGAAATTTGGCTTCATCAAAAACGCTGATGAAGCTTGTGTGTATAAGAAGGCTAGTGGGAGCATCGTTACTTTTCTAGTATTATATGTCGATGACATTTTACTATTTGGAAATGACATTCCAACCTTGGAAGGTGTAAAAGCCTGGCTTGGAAGTTGCTTTTCCATTAAGGATCTTGGTGAAGCCGCCTATATTTTGGGAATAAGGATCTATAGGGATAGATCAAGGCGCTTAATAGGTTTGAATCAAAGTGCATACATAGACAAGATCTTGAAAGGTTCAAGATGGAAAACTCCAAAAAGGGTTTGGTGCCTATTCAAAGAGGAACTATATTGAGTACTTCTCAATCTCCCAGCTCAAAAGTTGAGCAAGAGAGAATGAGTGGAATCCCATATGCATCTGCTATAGGATCCATCATGTATGCTATGATATGCACGAGACCGGACGTGTCATGCGCTTTAAGCATGACAAGTAGATACCAGCAAAATCCAAGAGATAGTCATTGGATGGCTGTCAAATATATATTGAAATATCTTAGAAACACTAAAGATATGTTCTTAATATATGGATCTGGTGAGGAGGAGCTCGTTGTAAAGGGTTACACGGATGCGAGTTTCCAAACTGATCGAGATGATTCTCGATCACCATCGGGGTATATCTTCATTCTAAATGGAGGAGCTGTTTCTTGGAAAAGCTCAAAGCAAGATGTGGTTGCATTGTCCACTACAGAATCGGAATACATCGCCGCTTCTTTGGCAGCACAAGAAGCTGCATGGTTGAAGAAATTCATTGCCGATCTAGGGGTTGTTCCTTCCATTCAAGGACCCCTAGAAATTCTTTGTGATAACGAGGGTGCGATTGCTCAAATCAAGGAACCTCGTGCACATCAAAAGACTAGGCACATTGAGCGGAGATTCAACTACATAAGGGATGAAGTTGAAAAGGGAAAGATATGTATTCACAAAGTTCACACCGATCAAAATGTTGCGGACCCACTCACGAAGCTCCTTGAAAGGCCTAAGCATGAGAGTCATACTTGTGCCATGGGACTTCGATATTCTAAAGTGTTTGGCCCCCCCCCCCCCCCCCCCCCCCCCCCCCCCCCCCCCCCCCCCCCCCCCCCCCCCCCCCCCCCCCCCCCCCCCCCCCCCCCCCCCCCCCCCCCCCCCCCCCCCCCCCCCCCCCCCCCCCCCCCCCCCCCCCCCCCCCCCCCCCCCCCCCCCCCCCCCCCCCCCCCCCCCCCCCCCCCCCCCCCCCCCCCCCCCCCCCCCCCCCCCCCCCCCCCCCCCCCCCCCCCCCCCCCCCCCCCCCCCCCCCCCCCCCCCCCCCCCCCCCCCCCCCCCCCCCCCCCCCCCCCCCCCCCCCCCCCCCCCCCCCCCCCCCCCCCCCCCCCCCCCCCCCCCCCCCCCCCCCCCCCCCCCCCCCCCCCCCCCCCCCCCCCCCCCCCCCCCCCCCCCCCCCCCCCCCCCCCCCCCCCCCCCCCCCCCCCCCCCCCCCCCCCCCCCCCCCCCCCCCCCCCCCCCCCCCCCCCCCCCCCCCCCCCCCCCCCCCCCCCCCCCCCCCCCCCCCCCCCCCCCCCCCCCCCCCCCCCCCCCCCCCCCCCCCCCCCCCCCCCCCCCCCCCCCCCCCCCCCCCCCCCCCCCCCCCCCCCCCCCCCCCCCCCCCCCCCCCCCCCCCCCCCCCCCCCCCCCCCCCCCCCCCCCCCCCCCCCCCCCCCCCCCCCCCCCCCCCCCCCCCCCCCCCCCCCCCCCCCCCCCCCCCCCCCCCCCCCCCCCCCCCCCCCCCCCCCCCCCCCCCCCCCCCCCCCCCCCCCCCCCCCCCCCCCCCCCCCCCCCCCCCCCCCCCCCCCCCCCCCCCCCCCCCCCCCCCCCCCCCCCCCCCCCCCCCCCCCCCCCCCCCCCCCCCCCCCCCCCCCCCCCCCCCCCCCCCCCCCCCCCCCCCCCCCCCCCCCCCCCCCCCCCCCCCCCCCCCCCCCCCCCCCCCCCCCCCCCCCCCCCCCCCCCCCCCCCCCCCCCCCCCCCCCCCCCCCCCCCCCCCCCCCCCCCCCCCCCCCCCCCCCCCCCCCCCCCCCCCCCCCCCTCCCCATGTATTTGGATATCGGAACACTTGTAGTTATTAACACATTTATATGAATATTGGTATTTTGCATTTAAATTGTGTTATGTTCCATTTTTTGCATGTTTAAATCCATGAATAAGTTAATTATTCTAAATGTCCGTAGTCGATCATATTTGTGGGAACAAATGTGAATGTAAGATTATTATGAACTTGGATTGGTAGATATTCAAAAGGTTTTGAATATAGAGCAAAGTGTTGCTACCAAGGTTCATAGATATTTGTGGGATACAAATATTGGACTGACCTGCAATCAGCATTACTACATGGAATCTCTGTGATTGATCATAAGTAATCTTGAGTTAAAAGGCGAATATCATTGTGTCCTCAGACCTGAGATACATATTGGGTCTTGATATTCACTGAATATTGTGCTTTGACTTAGTTCTTCGCTGTTCTGAAACATGGCAGTACATAAGACTAGGCTCAGGTATGATATAAGGTGATTGTGAGAGACGTATGTAGTCGAGATGGAATTTGTCCCTCTTATTCGTTGAGAGTAAGATGTCTAAGGCCTGCTACAAAGTTAAATCAATAGAGAATGATCACTCTGTGTCTCTAGGATCTAACAAGACATCTGTGACAAAAGGATAAATGATCGATTCACCTAAATCATTTCAAGTAAGGGACTTGAAGAGGATAATGTTATTGAATGGCACTTCGTCATACGTATTAGGGGTAGCAAACCGTTGTTAGGCGGTATTTGCTGCTTGCGTCAATCTTCTATGAATCTTGTGCAAGTGGGAGATTGTTGGAATTCGTCTGCCCAAGACACATATTAAATTGACGTGGCTAGTACGTGATGATCCAAGTCGGGTCATACCCAATAACAAGCTAGACAAACACTTAAGATATTTATTTATATGATATGATCTTTAAATAAATATAAATACTTGAAACATTTAGAAAGTGGTTTTCTAAATAATTGCACTTGAGATATGTAAATAAATTATATGGATGATTTATTTTGAGAGAAATGTAAATATGTTTATTTGGCAAAATAAACATTTATATGTGTTGTGTATAATATATAACATGTTACATAAGGTATGTAACAAGTTACAAGACTTTTATATAAAATGTTTTATATAAAATACAAGTTTATAAAATTTGTAGAAAATGCCCATGTGATGGACTAAGGGGCCGGCCCCCCCCTCCCCATGTGGACATACATGCACTTCAACACTTGTTGTCTTGCATGCTACACAAGACATAAGACACTACACACTCAACATAGAGTGTATCATATCTTACACTCAAGAATTGTAAGAACTCTCTCAACTTCTCAAGAAAAATACACTCTCTCTTTTCTTGGAAATTTCGGCCAAAGGGAAAAAGAAGAAAGGGGTTTCAAGTTTAATTCCTAGCACATTTAGGGTGTTTGTTGGAAGCTTGGGGTATACTAGCTTGAGGTTCTTCTAGGTTGAAGACTTGCCACTTCAAGATCATCATCTCCTTCATTCAACCTTCTCATAAGCTTGGAAGAAGGTAGTCTTCTAAAAACACCCTATGGTTGTTGTTTTGTATGTATGCTATTCATATACATGGATCCTTATTGTTTGGGTTTTATTTTATAAGTTAAACTTTGAATTTAACTATACCAACATATTGAAATGGTTCAATTTTCCGCTGCGTTTTGATATTATAAGGATAATATTACTTTGATAAAAACCCAAAAATCCCAACATCAAGTTCTAAGACTGGCTTTAATGTGACAGTAGATTCTGATGGGGAAGAGCTGATTGAAGTTTTAGATGATGAAACTGCTAATTTTATGGCTTCGGGTACTACACCTAGTGAAACTACAGGGGCAAGCACTCCTGCTACTGGGGTTTCCAATGGGTAGTCTTGCCTCATGGAATATAAGGGGGTTGAACCGCCCTCTGAAACAAAGTGAGGTTCGACAAGTAGTGAAGGATAATCATCTAAATGTGTGTGCCATTCTGGAGTCACATGTAGATGTTTCTCAACTATTTAATGTGTGTAGAAATGTGTTTAGATCATGGGATTGGACGTCTAATGGTGGTCTTTGTAGCAAAGGAACTCGTATCATATTAGGATGGGATGCGGATATTGTTGATGTTATGGTGATTTCCCAAACTGATCAGGTTATGCATGTTCAATTAAGGTATAAACTTGATAATAAAGCCATATTTTGTTCGTTTGTATATGCTGATAATTACTATAAGAATAGACGGGAGCTTTGGAAGAACTTATGTATGCACAAGGTGTTTGTCAAGGATAAGCCATGGGTTATACTTGGCGACTTTAACTCATCGCTCAATCTGGAAGATAGTATTGCTGGCTCATCGACTACAAGTATTGGTATGAAGGATTTTAAGGAGTGTGTTGATGCGTTGGAAGTATTTGATATTAATAGCATGGGTTTACACTATACATGGAATCAAAAGCCCAAGAAAGGAGTGGGTATATTGAAGAAAATTGACCGAGTCATGGGTAACATTCCTTTTACTGATTTGTTTCCAGCCTCGTGTACTATTTTCCAACCGTCCAGGATTTCAGATCACTCCCCTTGTGTTTTGAAGCTGTCAAGTGCGGTAAAAACTAAACCACAACCGTTTAAATTTGCTAATTTCTTGGTACATAAAGCGGGATTTCAAGATATTGTTAGAGATACTTGGGCAACAAATGTTGATGGTGTTAACCAGTTTCGGGTTGTAAAGAAGTTAAAAGCGCTGAAATCACCCATCCGATCATTGTTTTTCAAGCAAGGAAACCTTCATCAGCGTGTCAAGGATTTCAGAAGCAAATTGGATGACATCCAAAGTGCCATTGATCGTGATCCTATGAATAGCTTGCTAAGAGAAAGGGAAAGTATGTGTTTAAAACAATTTCAAGAAGCTGCTTTGGATGAGGAACGGTTCTTAAAGCAAAAATCTAAGGTCGAGTGGCTTGCTGCGGGTGATGCTAATACCTCTTTTTTTCATAAATCTCTTAAATGCAGGATTCATAGAAGTCGTATTGATATTATTAAAGATGCTGATGGTATTGTTCATAAAGGCAGTAATGTACAACGATCTTTTGTTCAACATTATGAGAATTTTTTGGGTCAAGAAGGTAGCACAAATATGCAGCCTTCTCCTGAGCTTTTTACGAGTAGATTGGATTCGAGTTTAGCTTTGGAAATGATCCGTCCGGTTTCTAATGATGAGATAAAAAGTGCTCTCTTTTCTATTGGTGAAAATAAAGCCCCAGGCCCGGATGGATATACTTCAGCATTCTTTAAGAATTCATGGTCCATTGTAGGTGAAGATGTATCTAAAGCAGTCCATGACTTCTTTCTTAAATGTAAGTTGCTGAAAGAATGGAATAATACCCTTATTGCTCTTGTTCCCAAGGTTACCACTCCCTCTTCTATTTCTGATTTTCGACCTATTGCTTGCTGTAATGTTTTGTACAAATGTATTAGCAAGATCCTTGCTAATCGTATTAAAGATGGTCTTAAAGAGGTAGTTAGTATTAACCAATCAGCATTTGTGCCGGGAAGGAAGATTTCTGATAATATCTTACTAACGCAAGAACTAATGCATAACTATCATCGGGATTATGGACCGCCAAGGTGTGCTTTCAAAGTAGATATTCAGAAGGCATATGATACTGTGGATTGGAACTTCTTAAAAGCGGTCTTGTTGGGTTTTGGGTTTCATATAGTTATGGTTGATTGGATTATGCTATGTGTTTCCTCAACATCCTTTTCTCTTTGTATTAATGGTAATATCCATGGGTTCTTTAAAGGTAGAAGAGGTCTTCGCCAAGGTGATCCTATATCACCTTATCTGTTTACCCTTGTTATGGAGATTCTCACTCTAATCTTGCAGCAATCATCCTGTATTGATAAATCGTTCAGATTCCATAATAGATGTGAGAAACAGAATCTTATTAACTTATGCTTTGCTGACGACTTGTTCTTATTTGCAAGAGGTGATCTTAAATCTGCAAAGTGTATTATGGATTCGTTGGAGAAATTCAAATGTATGTCTGGACTGGTTCCTAGTGTACATAAGAGCACGACATTCTTCTGTAATGTTCATGACCATGTTAAAGCTGCAATTTTGAACATTATGCCGTTTGATGAGGGAACACTTCCTGTCAGGTATTTGGGAGTTCCATTGATTTCTTCTAGGCTGTTATACAAAGATTGTAAAATCATTGTTGAATGTATGGAGAAAAGAATTACTGATTGGAGGAATAAGTCATTGTCTTTTGCTGGTCGAGTTCAACTCATCATTTCTGTGTTGTCATCCATGCATGTCTACTGGTCTTCTGTATTCATCTTACCTTCTCGTATTATTAAAGATCTCGAGGCAAAAATGCGTGGATTTCTATGGTGCCAAGGGCCGATGCAAAGAGGTAAAGCTAAGGTATCGTGGAAAACTATTTGTGTTCCTAAATATGAGGGGGGTTTGGGTATTAGGCGTATTGCAGAGATGAATAAAGCACTTATGACTTCACATATATGGAGCATTCTCACAAAGAGGGAATCCCTCTGGGTGTCTTGGATACATGATTATAAACTGAAAGGTCGTAATTTTTGGGATATTCCTTGTAAATCAGTGAGTAGTTGGGGGTGGAGAAAACTTCTTCAGCTACGGCCCCTTATTCGACAATTCATATGGTCGAAACTTGGTAATGGTCAGAATACTTCTGCATGGTTTGATTTGTGGAGTGATTTTGGTTCGTTAGATAAGCTAGTGACTCCAAGAGATATTAAGCGTGCGGGATTTGCCTTAACCTCTATGGTTGCGGATGTTAATGTCAATGGGAATTGGATTTGGCCTACTGCTTGGCTTGATTTATTCCCCGTTCTTATTAATATCCCTCAGACTTCCCTCTCACAGTCCAAGAGGGATGAGTTGGTTTGGAAAGACATGAGTTCTGAAAAACCATTCTCGTCCAGTGTTGTTTGGAATTCTATTCGTAGTAAGGAGCAAGAAGTGAAATGGGTTGAGGTAGTTTGGAATCCTCAATGCATTCCAAGACATGCCTTTATTCTGTGGTTGGTTGTACGTGAAAAACTTTTAACGCAAGACAAGATTCTTCGATGGAGCCCATCGAGAAGAAAATCTATGAATGTGATGTGTTGTCCGTTACGTATTTCTGATTTTGATTCTCATCGCCACTTGTTCTTCGAGTGTAAATACTCATCACAGGTTTGGTTTTCTATTAGAGATTCTGCTGATATGCAGAATGTTTCACGTGCTTGGAGTGAAGTTTTGGACTCCTTGGTTAATAGACAAAAGCCAAAAGTGATAACTAGTGTTGTTGCTCGCCTTCTTGTTGCTGCTACGGTGTACTTCATATGGCAAGAGCGGAATTACAGGCTTTTTAACGATCATACAAGACCACCTAATATACTATGTAAGACTATCAAAGCTACTGTTCGTTCCAAACTCTTGGGGCTGAAATTTAAGGAAACAGCACGAGTGATGAATGTACTTGATGCGTGGGACATTCGTGGTGACTACGTGGATCAAGATGGCTGATGATTGAAGTTCTTCTTTGTTTTCTTTTGACTATAGTTATGTTAATTTTAGCATATAGGTAGTCTTGGTTATTATTTGTTAGAGTGGTTTTTGTTTACATATATGGGGCCTGTCCCGTATATGAACTAGTGTAGCTATCTGCTATGCTACTTGTACTTTAATGTTTTGGGTATTCTAATAAAGTCACCGGGGTAAACCCCTTTACCCAAAAAAGAATGTATGGATAATCTGGAGGTTTTTGATATTAACAGCACTGGATTACATTACACGTGGACTCAAAAACCAAAATAAGGAACTGGTGTGTTGAAGAAGATCGATAGTGTTATGGGTAATGTTCACCGTGGATTTTCCCGTCGCTTGTGCTAATTTTCAACCCTATCGTGTTTCTGACCATTCGCCTTGTCTTTTGAAAATCCCTAATATTAAAAGGAGCAGGCCCAAACCGTTCAAGTTTGCCAACTTTTTGACTTACAAAGATGAATTTATGGACTTGGTTCGTAAGGGTTGGGAAGAGGAGGTTGAGGGAGTGAATATGTTTCGTGTTGTTAAAAAATTGAGGGGTCTTAAATCGCCCTAAGGAGCCTTCTCTTTAAACAAGGTAACTTACATAACCGTGTTAATGAGCTGCGCAAAGATCTTGATGAAGCTCAAATAGCCATAGACTTAAACCCATCGAATCCAGATCTGCGTGAAAAAGAAGTTGCTTGTAAACTCAAGTTTGAAGCTGCGGTTCTTGATGAAGAGAGGTTTCTTAAGCAAAAATCCAAGGTGCAATGGCTAAAAGTTGGTGACTCTAACACCTCTTATTTTCATAATTCTTTGAAATGCAGGAACCATAGAAGCCGAATTGACATCATTAAAGATGTAAATGGTCATATGCATGAAGGTGTGGTAATTGGATGGGAACCCCCTGATGCCATGTACCATTTGGTACCCACTAATTCCAGGTAAATCTCAATAAGGCGCTGGTGGATCATTATGAGCTGTTTTTGGGCAAAGAAGGAGTTATTACGTGGCTCCCGCCTATGGAATTATTCACGAAAAAGATGCAACAAACAACAATGGATATGATTCGGTTAGTCACTGGTGATGAAATAAAGACAGCTATGTTCTCTATTGGGGAAAACAAGGCCCCGGGCCCTGATGGATACACTTCAGCCTTCTTCAAGAAGGCTGGCCTATTGTAGGTAAGGATGTCTGTTTGGCTGTACATGATTTCTTTCGAAAAGGTAAACTGTTTAAAGAATTGAACCACACCAACCTTGCTTTGGTTCCAAAAATCACGACTCCTGCCTGATGCGTAAATCACGCGACAAACGACAGCGGAAGACTATTTTTGGTATTTTCTGGATTTTATATGAACAAACAACTAAACGAGACAATAAAGTAAAATGATAGATAAAAAAAAGAATCCACCACCAAGACTCGTAAAGGCCAAGCCACCGGAATCAAGGATAAAGGAAACACTCCGCCCCACCACTACAATCCATAAAGGTCTAGCCACCACGACTATAGATAAAGGAAACCGAAGATTTAAAAGACCTCACCACAATATCTGATAAAGAACAAGTCACCACAAATATTGATAAAGGGGTCACTCCTAACCACCAAGATCAAAGATCTATAAAGGTAAAAGAAGATTTGTAAGAAATAGAGGCTGCTCTATTAATTTTCATTCAACATCAACTTTTTTTTACAAATGAGAGATAAACCTCTATTTATAGTCATATGCTCTACCTAGGAATTAACGATGAAATAATAAAATAATACATAAAAGTTGTCATGTGCAAACCACTAACTAGTTTGGACCAATAAGACATGGACACGTAAGCTTCTAGAAACATTCCCCTGCAAGTGGTCCCATAATACCGTTAGGAATATTAATGCTTTTGCACGCTCCTTCTTGATCCACTAAAAAGCTGCCACGCGTCTATACCCACGTCCTTATTGATCCCACACAACCTTTATTATAGACAACTGGAGCATTCATCTGGAGCACTTCACTGGTGGCCTTCAGATGCAACTGGAGCTCGTCAGATGCCACTGGTGATAATTCCCACTGGAGCAAGGTCACTACTGGAGACTGAGTTGGTTCAGAAAATAGATGGTTAAAATGTTATACAGCTGGCAATATTAACATTGCTTGTTCAGACTGCATGGTTCGCTCAGATTCCTTCTTCAGTTTAGTCAACCGCTTTTCTCCAGATTCCTCCAGCTCAGCTTCAGTCAAACTTGGCTCGTTGAATCTGGACATTCCCGCATCACTCCTCTAAGATTAAGGCTTTCCTCTTGTTGTAGACTTCTTTTTTTTTTTTGGGGGGGGGGGGGGGGGGGAAGGAGGGATTTACCCCCGTGATTCATATTACCCCCAAAAAACATTACAAAAGAGCCATTTTTGAGAATCATCAACAACATCATAATTGGTTGTATTGCAAGCAACAAAATGAGCCATTTTTGAGAATCTATCAACAACCACCATAATTGGTTGTATTGCAAGCAACAAAATGAGCCATTTTTGAGAATCTATCAACAACCACCATAATTGGTTGTATTGCAAGCAACAAAATGAGCCATTTTTGAGAATCTATCAACAACCACCATAATTGGTTGTATTGCAAGCAACAAAATGAGCCATTTTTGAGAATCTATCAACAACCACCATAATTGGTTGTATTGCAAGCAACAAAATGAGCCATTTTTGAGAATCTATCAACAACCACCATAATTGGTTGTATTGCAAGCAACAAAATGAGCCATTTTTGAGAATCTATCAACAACCACCATAATTGGTTGTATTGCAAGCAACAAAATGAGCCATTTTTGAGAATCTATCAACAACCACCATAATTGGTTGTATTGCAAGCAACAAAATGAGCCATTTTTGAGAATCTATCAACAACCACCATAATTGGTTGTATTGCAAGCAACAAAATGAGCCATTTTTGAGAATCTATCAACAACCACCATAATTGGTTGTATTGCAAGCAACAAAATGAGCCATTTTTGAGAATCTATCAACAACCACCATAATTGGTTGTATTGCAAGCAACAAAATGAGCCATTTTTGAGAATCTATCAACAACCACCATAATTGGTTGTATTGCAAGCAACAAAATGAGCCATTTTTGAGAATCTATCAACAACCACCATAATTGGTTGTATTGCAAGCAACAAAATGAGCCATTTTTGAGAATCTATCAACAACCACCATAATTGGTTGTATTGCAAGCAACAAAATGAGCCATTTTTGAGAATCTATCAACAACCACCATAATTGGTTGTATTGCAAGCAACAAAATGAGCCATTTTTGAGAATCTATCAACAACCACCATAATTGGTTGTATTGCAAGCAACAAAATGAGCCATTTTTGAGAATCTATCAACAACCACCATAATTGGTTGTATTGCAAGCAACAAAATGAGCCATTTTTGAGAATCTATCAACAACCACCATAATTGGTTGTATTGCAAGCAACAAAATGAGCCATTTTTGAGAATCTATCAACAACCACCATAATTGGTTGTATTGCAAGCAACAAAATGAGCCATTTTTGAGAATCTATCAACAACCACCATAATTGGTTGTATTGCAAGCAACAAAATGAGCCATTTTTGAGAATCTATCAACAACCACCATAATTGGTTGTATTGCAAGCAACAAAATGAGCCATTTTTGAGAATCTATCAACAACCACCATAATTGGTTGTATTGCAAGCAACAAAATGAGCCATTTTTGAGAATCTATCAACAACCACCATAATTGGTTGTATTGCAAGCAACAAAATGAGCCATTTTTGAGAATCTATCAACAACCACCATAATTGGTTGTATTGCAAGCAACAAAATGAGCCATTTTTGAGAATCTATCAACAACCACCATAATTGGTTGTATTGCAAGCAACAAAATGAGCCATTTTTGAGAATCTATCAACAACCACCATAATTGGTTGTATTGCAAGCAACAAAATGAGCCATTTTTGAGAATCTATCAACAACCACCATAATTGGTTGTATTGCAAGCAACAAAATGAGCCATTTTTGAGAATCTATCAACAACCACCATAATTGGTTGTATTGCAAGCAACAAAATGAGCCATTTTTGAGAATCTATCAACAACCACCATAATTGGTTGTATTGCAAGCAACAAAATGAGCCATTTTTGAGAATCTATCAACAACCACCATAATTGGTTGTATTGCAAGCAACAAAATGAGCCATTTTTGAGAATCTATCAACAACCACCATAATTGGTTGTATTGCAAGCAACAAAATGAGCCATTTTTGAGAATCTATCAACAACCACCATCATTGGTAGTATTGCAAGCAACAAAATGAGCCATTTTTGAGAATCTATCAACAACCACCATAATTGAGTCTTTTCCCCTTTGGGTTCTGGGCAGTGCAATGATAAAATCCATGCTAAGATCTTCCCAAGGTTGGTTTGGAACTGGAAGAGGAGTGTACAGTCCTTTGTGAAAAGTTGTCTTCGCCTGGTGACAAGTTGGACTTGATTTTTTTTTTTGGGGGGGGAAAGGAGGGATATACCCCCCGGTGATTCATATTACCTCCCAAAAACATTACAAACCAAGTAGTGTGATTGAATATCACACTAGTTCATATATGGGACAAGCCCCATATATGTAGTCAACCTCTTTTCTCCAGATTCCTCCAGCTCAGCTTCAGTCAAACTTGGCTCGTTGAATCTGGACATTCCCGCATCATTCTCCCCCTCTAAAAAGAGACTTGTCCTCAAGTCTTCGAGATACTCATCCTCCAGGTAGGGCATCAGATCACCAACATTGAATGTACTAGAGACTGACATATCTCCAGGAAGTTCAACTTTGTAAGCATTTTCTCCATATCTCTCCAGGACCTTGAATGGACCTTCAGCTCTGGGCATCAGTTTGCTTTTTCTCTTGGCTGGAAATCTTTCCTTTCTGAGATGCACCCAAACAAGATCACCTGGTGAAAAACTGGGCTGCTTCCCGTTCTTGTTTGCCTTGGCCTTGTAACTGGCATTTGCTTTCTCAATTCTGGACTTTACTTCTTGATGAATCTTTTTTATTTCTTTGGCTCTGGCTTCAGCATCAATACTTGCTTTTGGTTCAATCGAAAATGGAATTAAATCAATGGGAGTTAGTGGATTGATACCATAACAGACTTCACAAGGTGATTTACTGGTCGAATAATTAGGAGCTATGTTGAAAGCAAATTCAGCATGAGCAAGCTTCAGATCCCAATCCTTCAGCGTCTTCTTCACCAGTGTTCTTAACAACATACCAACTGTTCTGTTCGTGACTTCAGTCTGTCCATCAGTTTGAGGATGGTGAGACGTACTGAACATCAATCTGGTACCCATCAACCTCCATAGAGTCTTCCAGAAATAACTCAGAAACTTTACATCTCTATCTGACACAATTGATTTGGGAATCCCATGCAATCTAACAATCTCCTTGAAGAACAAACTCGCCACAGCTGAAGCATCATTGGTTGTATTGCAAGCAACAAAATGAGCCATTTTTGAGAATCTATCAACAACCACCATAATTGAGTCTTTTCCCCTTTGGGTTCTGGGCAGTGCAATGATAAAATCCATGCTAAGATCTTCCCAAGGTTGGTTTGGAACTGGAAGAGGAGTGTACAGTCCTTTGTGAAAAGTTGTCTTCGCCTGGTGACAAGTTGGACAGCGACTGATGAGATTCTGGACATCCTTCAGTAGACTTGGCCAGTAGAAGTGTTCAGTGAGAATCTCTCCAGTTTTGTTTATTCCGAAATGACCAGCTAAACCTCCTCCATGGGCTTCTCTTATTAGCAAATCTCTAATCGAACCTCTGGGAATGCACAACTTTCCATTCTTGAATAAGAATCCATCTTGAACAGTGAATGGTCCTTTCAGATTAGCTTTAGTAGTTTTCTCAGAAAAATCTGGATCAGCAGCATATAACTCCTTTATGAAAGAAAATCCAAGTACTCTTGCTTCCAGAATTGACAACAATGAATATCTTCTAGAAAGTGCATCAGCAACAACATTGGCTATTCCAGCTTTATGTTTAGAAACTAATGAATAAAACTGTAAAAATTCCACCCATTTTGCATGCCTGGCATTAAGCTTATGCTGACCATTAATGAACTTTAGTACTTCATGATCAGAAAACAATACGAACTGTTTTGGCTTCAGATAATGTGACCAGTGAGTGATAGCACGAATTATTGCATAAAATTCTTTATCATAAGTGCTATACTTTAATTTTGATCCGTTCAGTTTCTCACTGAAATAAGCAACTGGACGCCCACTCTGCACCAGTACTGCACCAATACCAACCCACTGGCGTCACACTCTAATTCGAACAACTGATCAAAATCTGGTAAAGATAGAACTGGAGCTGAACTGAGTTTTTCCTTCAGTGACTCAAACGCCAGTTGGGCTGAACTCGGCCAGTTGAACACACCTTTCTTCAGGCAGTCAGTAATTGGAGCTACAACTGAAGAGAAATTCTTGATAAATCTTCTATAAAAAGAAGCCAGTCCATGAAAACTTCTTACTTCAGTGATTGTAGTTGGAACTGGCCATGATCTGATGGCATCAACTTTAGAAGGATCCATAGAAATACCATTCTTAGACACAACGTATCCTAAGAATATTACACTTTCCACCATAAAATCACATTTCTCCAGTTTGCCATACAACTGGTGTCTTCTCAACAGTTCAAATACCCTCTTCAGATGGCTAACATGTTCAGCTTCAGATTTTGAGTATACCAGAATATCATCAAAATATACAACAACAAACTGGCCAATGAGTGGCCTGAGAACTTCGTTCATCAGTCTCATGAAAGTACTGGGAGCATTAGATAAGCCAAAAGGCATAACCAACCATTCATACAAACCTCCCTTGATTTTGAAAGCAGTCTTCCATTCATCTCCATCCTTCATTCTTATCTGGTGATAACCACTTCTGAGATCAATCTTTGAAAACACTCTGGAGCCATGTAACTCATCAAGCATATCATCCAATCTAGGAATAGGATATCTATACTTAATAGTTATATTGTTGATGGCTCTGCTGTCAACACACATTCTCATCGTTCCATCTTTCTTTGGGACCAGTAGAGCAGGAACTGAACAAGGACTCATGCTTGCTCTGACATAACCCTTCTCGACCAGTTCATCTACTTGTCTTTGCAATTCTTTGGCTTCATTAGGAGAACAACGATAAGCAGCTTTGTTTGGAAGAACTGAGCCTGGAACCAAGTCAATCTGATGCTCAATACCTCTAACTGGAGGTAAACCTTCAGGTAGATCTTCAGGAAAAACATCTCTGAACTCCTTCAGTAATGACTTCAGTAAACTGGGGACTTCAGTGGACTTCTTCTCTTCAGACTTTTCAACGACCAGTAGCATTAGAACTGGAGAGCCTTCAGATAACTCTTCTTCAACTTCAGATTGAGATAAAAACAAAGGCTTACTGGGCTGATCCTTCTTGACTTTCATCAGTTCGGTGGGCTTCAAAGAAGTCAGTGTGACCTTCTTTCCACTTATATTCAGAGAATATGAATTCATACGACCATCATGATGAACATAATTATCAAATAACCATGGTCGACCCAACAAAATGTGACAGGCATCCATGGGAACAACATCACATATAATTTTATCTTGGTAAATTGACCCAATTGAAAAGGGAATAGTGACTTGTCGATTTACCTTTACTTTAGAACCTTTGCTTAACCATTGCAACTTGTAAGGTCTGGGATGCTTCACTGTTGGTAGTTCCAGTTTCTCTACCATGTAAGTTGAAGCAGCATTTGCACAACTGCCACCATCGATGATCAGATCACATACCTTGCCTTTCACTGTGCATCTGGAGTGGAAAATATTCTCTCTTTGAGCAGTATCAGCTGTAACTTCATCAGTATGCATCACTCTCCTGACAACCAACATCTCTCCAATATCTGCACCAACATAAGCTTCTTCTTCTTCTTCATCGTACACTGGCTCACCTTCTTCAGTGTCGACATCTGGTAAACATTCAATTTCTTTAGCAGTCAATGCTCTTTGATTAGGACACTGGGCCTGGAAGTGACCAAAGCCATGGCACTTGAAACATTTTCTTCCAACTGGTTCTTTCATTCCTCCAGTTTCCTTTTCTTTGCCTCTGAAGGCTTTCTGGACAGTTTCAGTAAATCTGGGAACTGGTTGACTGGCAACTGGTTGACTTGTACTAGCAGGAACCTTACTGAATGACTTGTACGGAACCTTCTTCTTCAGTTGTCTCTCAATCTGGATAGCCATCTTGCATGCACCTTCATACGTCCAGATAGGCTGCAACTCAATCTTCTTAGTAATGGCAGCGTTCAGACCACCAAGAAATCTGGCAATGGTGTGCTCTTCAGTCTCATTCACACCAGTTCTGGTCTTCAGATGCTCAAATTCTCTAATGTATTCCACAACTTCCTTGGCTCCTTGCTTTTGATTATTCATCAGTAGATACTGATCTTGCTTGTACGACTGGGGAACAAATCTCTTCTGCATAACCTCCTTCAGTTTGGACCAGGTCTTGATTTTACTTTTGCCCTTGTATTCTCTTTCAGATTTCATGTTATCATACCAAGATGAAGCATATTTCTTCAGTTTAATAATGGCAACTTTGAAGCTTTTCCTATCATCAGATCCTTTTATTTCCATTATTCTGTCCATCACCTGGACCCATTTGAAATACTCTTCTGGGTTAGAAGATCCATTAAAATCTGGTGGATCTATCTTAATATCCCTAGTATCATCACCCTTATGCCTCCTACGCCTTTCTCTAGGATGTGGTTCATCAGAATCACTAGAGTGTCTAGGATTACTATCAGATCTTTCACTGGGGCTTTGAGATTCAGAATCTCTTTCACTGGCAACGACATTGTCTCGATTAAATCATAAACCACCATCTTCTAACATATGAACAACTCTACCAAGTGCTTCTTGTAGATCTTCAACCTGTCTCTGATACCAAATTTGATGCGTAAATCACGCGACAAACGACAGCGGAAGACTATTTTTGGTATTTTCTGGATTTTATATGAACAAACAACTAAATGAGACAATAAAGTAAAATGATAGATAAAAAAAAGAATCCACCACCAAGACTCGTAAAGGCCAAGCCACCGGAATCAAGGATAAAGGAAACACTCCGCCCCACCACTACAATCGATAAAGGTCTAGCCACCACGACTATAGATAAAGGAAACCGAAGATTTAAAAGACCTCACCACAATATCTGATAAAGAACAAGTCACCACAAATATTGATAAAGGGGTCACTCCTAACCACCAAGATCAAAGATCTATAAAGGTAAAAGAAGATTTGTAAGAAATAGAGGCTGCTCTATTAATTTTCATTCAACATCAACTTTTTTTTACAAATGAGAGATAAACCTCTATTTATAGTCATATGCTCTACCTAGGAATTAACGATGAAATAATAAAATAATACATAAAAGCTGTCATGTGCAAGCCACTAACTAGTTTGGACCAATAAGACATGGACACGTAAGCTTCTAGAAACATTCCCCTGCAAGTGGTCCCATAATACCGTTAGGAATATTAATGCTTTTGCACGCTCCTTCTTGATCCACTAAAAAGCTGCCACGCGTCTATACCCACGTCCTTATTGATCCCACACAACCTTTATTATAGACAACTGGAGCATTCATCTGGAGCACTTCACTGGTGGCCTTCAGATGCAACTGGAGCTCGTCAGATGCCACTGGTGATAATTCCCACTGGAGCAAGGTCACTACTGGAGACTGAGTTGGTTCAGAAAATAGATGGTTAAAATGTTATACAGCTGGCAATATTAACATTGCTTGTTCAGACTGCATGGTTCGCTCAGATTCCTTCTTCAGTTTAGTCAACCGCTTTTCTCCAGATTCCTCCAGCTCAGCTTCAGTCAAACTTGGCTCGTTGAATCTGGACATTCCCGCATCACTGCCTCTATTACTGATTATAGGCCTATTTCTTGTTGTAAAGTTCTGATGTTTTTTTTTTGGGGGGGAAAGGAGGGATATACCCCCCGGTGATTCATATTACCTCCCAAAAACATTACAAACCAAGTAGTGTGATTGAATATCACACTAGTTCATATATGGGACAAGCCCCATATATGTAAGCAAATAACAACCATAAGGAAATCCAAATTACTAGCCTATCTATAACAATACAAGATAGGCAAACAAAAAACCGAAAAGACAAAAAACTAATCAGTGCAATTTATGATCAGCGAGTTGATACCTCCTCGTGTATCTCAATGTGTTCGTCTACATCATCATCAAAATCATCTATGTCTTTACCAAAATGATGCACTGTAGGACTTCTAGAACAGCCAGTTTTCTTCAACTCTTTTTTTGGTAAAAGGGTAAGATTATACCCCGGTTAGCTTGTATTATACCCAAAAACAATAAAGTTCAGGCGACATGACTGAATGTCACATCGACTATTTACATGTGCATGCAAATGAAGCAACTTCCTAACCCTGACAATGGAAAGTGACATACCACTCCCATATTACTAGCCTATCTAATTTCAATACATGGAAAAAGAAAGATACATAACAGAGAAACTAGATAGGAAAATCACATGCTACGTCTGAATAAGTAGTGACCGAGGCAACTTCCAATGAACCATAGCAGCTTCCATTCGTTGATTGTACTTGAACCGAAGAGTCATTAACTTGAGTCGAACTGTAGAAACAATTAACTCAACCAACCGAAGTTTTCTTCAACTCTTCAGTTCCCTGAACTTCCACATAAACCGGATCATTGGGTGAAGCACCATAATCAGATAAAGGGTCATATGGATTCTTCGAGATAATGGAATCTTTAGAAGTCCTTGCTCCTCCAGTATTAGTGCTTGACTTAACAATTGGCCAATAAATCATCTTGGGTTTTTGATTATTCACATGAAAACCTCCCTTTTGCTGATTCACTTTCTTTTTCTTTTTAACCTCCTGAAAACCATCCGCATCTGCAGATTGGGACGGCTTCATGGCTACAGCTAATCTAGGGCATTGCCCACCTTCATGGCCAAAGACTTTACAATGTTCACACCTAGGCGGCTTCCATTCATATTCAACTTGCATTATTTCTTTTACATAACCCTTACCTTCTAGGTTTGGAATTGCCATTGTTAGCTCATCTTTAAAGTCTTTTTCCGCTGAAATCTCTACCAATGCTCTTGCATAGCTACTCCTTCCCCAAGACTCCATACACATGGTTGTCGTATATGTATCGAGTACTTTGGGGGTGCCTAGTTTAGTTGCCAGCATGCTAAGTCCATCTTCGGTGTAAGCAACCATAGGAACATTATGGATTTTAACCCATACCGCAACTGATTTAATGTCTTCTTTCCTCAACAAGACCGTAGGGGACCAAATATTAAGGAATATAGGTACATTACGGATCAGCCAAGGAACATTCTCTAGCACACTTTGCATACCTTCCTTCGAATTAAACTTGAAGAAAGAGAACCCGACAGAATTCATCATGAGACGTTGTAGCCCATATTTCGCCCAAGCATTCTTCACAAAGTTTTCGACAACAGGATATGCCTGCCTTTTTCCTATAAAATATCCAAATAGAGTGTTAGCAAAATGACTTTGCACAACTCTCACTGATTCCCTTGGAAGTACAATATCCACATCCTCCATCATCTCATTCGATTCAAGGGTACGAAAGTTGACTTGAGTATTCTTGTCTTCCCTTAGCTTAGAAGCATACGAACCAGAATGAGAACCATCATTTCCATCAGTATTTTGCTCAACCTTTTTAGCAGCAATGGTGTTGTCATCGTCAATCTGATTGAGCTCCATAACAGGAATAGCCTCCATCTTTTCCGAAAACCTAACCTTGAGAGGGCTTCGATCTTTACTTTCAATCCGTGGAGTTTTCAACCCATTATCCAACTGTTCCTTACTCAATCGTGGCTGGAATTTGCCATCAATATGAGTAACTTTACTAGCAATACCCTGCGGAATCGTTGCATCATCTAAATCAGAACTTGCGTTCTGATCTTCATCCCCAAAATTAGGGTTTACCCCTTTATCAATGCAACTTGAATCACCACCAGTAGGAGTTTCCATGGTAGTAGGAGCACCACCACCTGCCTTAATATCACCACTAACATGTTTTGCATCAGCAGAAGTCGACCCCGGTTTCCTGGATCCAGAATTAGGGCTGCCACCCTTTTTAGGGTTTCCGCTTTTATTCTTTTTTCCAGGCATACCACTTTCTCTCAAACGATTAAATCTTTCTTCTAACTTTTGCAGATTAAACGGACTATCTCTCTTCATAAACACATAGAACAATGCAATAAAGAACTCGGACAACAAGAATGTAGACTATATGAACGATCAGAAAGAAAAAACCCCTACCAGAATCGAATACAGAATCACATCCATGACCAGATTAATTAATTAATCCTACCATAGCATGAATAGTTCCGATATCAGAAGGGTTTTGCGAGAGAGGTGTGGATCGCCCATAGTGAGAGAGAAATAGGGTTTTTTACTCTTCTTGTTGTAATGTACTCTTTAAATGCATCAGTAAGATAATAAGTAATAGACTCAAGAAGGGTCTCGATGAAGTGGTTAGTATGAGTCAATCTGCTTTTGTACCCGATAGGCGCATATCTGATGATATCTTACTTACTCAGGAGTTAATGCATAATTATCATAGAGATATCGGTCCTCCTAGATGTGCCTTCAAGGTAGATATTCAGAAAGCTTATGACATTGTTGATTGGAAATTTTTAAAGCTGCTCTTTTTGGCTTTGGCTTCCATCCTATCATGGTTAATTAGATTATGAGCTGTGTGTCGTCTACTTCTTTTTTGCTAAGTATTAATGGTAACTTACATGGTTACTTTATGGGTAAAAGAGGGCTACAACAAGGAGATCCTGATGCGGAAGTGTCCAGATTCAATGAACCAAGCTTGACTGAAGCTGAGCTGGAGGAATCTGGAGAAAAGCAGTTGACTAAACTGAAGAAGGGGTCTGAGCGAACCATGCAGTCTGAACAAGCAATGTTAATATTGCCAGCTGTATCACATTTTAACCATCTATTTTCTGAAACAACTCAATCTCCAGTAGTGACCTTGCTCCAGTGGGAATTATCACCAGTGGTATCTGACGAGCCCCAGTTGCATCTGACGAGCACCAGTGAAAACCAATTCTGAAGGGCTCCAGTAGTGAATACTGAAGGCCACCAGTGAAGTGCTCCAGATAAATGCTCCAGTTGTATATAATAAAGTTTACTTTAACTGAAGGTTGTGTGGGGTCAATAAGGACGTGGGTATGGACGCGTGGCAGCTTTTTAGTGGATCAAGGAGGAGCATGCAAAAGCATTAATATTCCTAACGATATTGTGGGCCACTTGAAGAGGATTGTTTCTAGAAGCCTTATGTGTCTATTTCCTATTGGTCCAAATTAATTAGTGGCTTGCACATGACAGCTTTTGTATTATTTTATTATTTTGTCGTTGATTCCTAGGTAAGAGTATGTGGCTATAAATACGGCCTTTATTTCTCATTGTAAGTTAGTTGATGTTGAATGAAAATTAATAGAGCAGCCTCTATTTCTTACAAATCTTCTTTTACCTTTATAGATCTTTGATCTTGGTGGTTAGGAGTGACCCCTTTATCAATATTTGTGGTGACTCGTTCTTTATCAAATATTGTGGTGAGGTCTTTTAAATCTTCGGTTTCCTTTATCTATAGTCGTGGTGGCTAGACCCTTATCGATTGTAGTGGTGGAGCGGAGTGTTTCCTTTATCCTTGATTCCGGTGGCTTAGCCTTTACGAGTCTTGGTGGTGGATTCTTTTTATCTATCATTTTACTTTTGTCTTGTTTAGTTGTTTGTTTCATATTAAAATCTAGAAAATACCAAAAATAGTCTTCTGCTGTCGTTTGTCGCGTGATTTACGCATCAAATTGGTATCAGAGCCAGGTTTGCAAAAGGTTTCTTAATCTTTTGGTTGTCGTTGTTTGATTGTTTAGATCTGTTGAAGTTTTGATTAGATCTGTTGTTTGAACGTTTAGATCTGTTGAAGTTTTGATTAGATCTGTTGTTTGAACGTTTAGATCTGTTGGTTATTTGTTTAGACCTATTGATTGTGAGTTGTTTGCTGGTTATAAATGGCTTTTAGAAGGAATATGACTTTAGATGAAGCTAATAATGCTAGGAGAGATAAACAGATAGAAGATCTACAAGAAGCTCTTGGTAGAGTTGTTCATATGCTAGAAGATGGTGGTTTAAGATTTAATCGAGAAAATGTTGTTGCAAGTGAAAGAGATACTGAATCTCGAGGTGGTAGTGAAAGATCTGATAGTAATCCTAGACACTCTAGTGATTCTGATGAACCACATCCTAGAGAAAGGCGTAGGAGGCATAAGGGTGATGATACTAGGGATATTAAGATAGATCCACCAGATTTTAATGGGTCTTCTAACCCAGAAGAGTATTTCGAATGGGTCCAGGTGATGGACAGGATTATAGAGATAAAAGGTTATGATGATAGAAAAGGCTTCAAAGTTGCCATTATTAAACTGAAGAAATATGCTTCATCCTGGTATGATAACATAAAGTCTGAAAGGGAAAATAAAGGCAAAAGCAAAATCAAGACCTGATCCAAACTGAAGGAAGTTATGCAAAAGAGATTTGTTCCCCAGTCGTACAAGCAAGACCAGTACTTACTGATGAACAATCTGAAGCAAGGAGTTAAGGAGGTTGTAGAATACATTAGAGAGTTTGAGCATCTGAAGACCAGAACTGGTGTGAATGAAACTGAAGAGCACACTATAGCCAGATTTCTTGGTGGTCTGAACGCTGTCATTACTGAGAAGATTGAATTGCAGCCTATCTGGACATACGAAGGTGCATGTAAACTGGCTATCCAGATTGAAAGACAACTGAAGAAGAAGGTTCCGTACAAGTCATTCAGTAAGGTTCCTGCCAGTGCAAGTCAACCAGTTGCCAGTCAACCAGTTGCCAGATGTACTGAAGCTACTCAGAAATCCTCCAGAGGGAAAGAAAAAGAAACTGGAGCTTCTAAAGAACCAGTTGGAAGAAAATGTTTCAAGTGTCATGGCTTTGGTCACTTCCAGGCCCAGTGTCCTAATCAAAGAGCATTAACTGCAAGAGAAATTGAATGTTTGCCAGATGTCGACACTGAAGAAGGTGAGCCAGTGTACGATGAAGAAGAAGATGAAGAATTTTATGTTGGTGCAGATGTGGGAGAGATGTTGGTTGTCAGGAGAGTAATGCATACTGATGAAGTTACAGCTGATACTGCTCAGAGGGAGAATATTTTCCACTCCAGATGCACAGTGAAAGGCAAGGTATGTGATCTGATCATCGACGGTGGCAGTTGTGCAAATGCTGCTTCAACTTACATGGTAGAGAAACTGGAACTACCAACAGTGAAACATCCCAGACCTTACAATTTGCAATGGTTAAGCGAAGGTTCTGAAGTAAAGGTAAATCAACAAGTCACTATTCCCTTTTCAATTGGGTCAGTTTACCAAGATAAAATTATATGTGATGTTGTTCCCATGGATGCCTGTCACATTTTGTTGGGTCGACCATGGTTATTTGATAATTATGTTCATCATGATGGTCGTATGAACTCATATTCTCTGAATGTAAGTGGAAAGAAGGTCACACTGACTTCTTTGAAGCCCACCGAACTGATGAAAGTCAAGAAGGATCAGTCCAGTAAGCCTTTGTTTTTATCTCAATATGAAGTTGAGGAAGAGTTATCTGAAGGCTCTCCAGTTCTAATGCTACTGGTCGTTGAAAAGTCTGAAGAGAAGAAATCCACTGAAGTCCCCAGTTTACTGAAGTCATTACTGAAGGAGTTCAGAGATGTTTTTCCTGAAGATCTACCTGAAGGATTACCTCCAGTTAGAGGTATTGAGCACCAGATTGACTTGGTTCCAGGCTCAGTTCTTCCAAACAAAGCTGCTTATCGTTGTTCTCCTAATGAAGCCAAAGAATTGCAAAAACAAGTAGATGAACTGGTCAAGAAAGGTTATGTCAGAGCAAGTATGAGCCCTTGTTCAGTTCCTGCTCTACTGGTCCCAAAGAAAGATGGAACGATGAGAATGTGTGTTGACAGCAGAGCCATCAACAATATAACTATTAAGTATAGATATCCTATTCCCAGATTGGATGATATGCTTGATGAGTTACATGGCTCCAGAGTGTTTTCAAAGATTGATCTCAGAAGTGGTTATCACCAGATAAGAATGAAGGATGGAGATGAATGGAAGACTGCTTTCAAAATCAAGGGAGGATTGTATGAATGGTTAGTGATGCCTTTTGGCTTATCAAATGCCCCAAGTACTTTCATGAGACTAATGAATGAAGTTCTGAGGCCACTTATAGGTCAGTTTGTTGTTGTTTACTTTGATGATATTCTGATATACTCTAAATCTGAAGCTGAACATGTTGGTCATCTGAAGAAAGTATTTGAACTGCTAAGAAGACACCAATTGTATGGAAAACTGGAGAAAAGAGATTTTATGGTGGACAGTGTTATATTTTTAGGGTATGTTGTGTCCAAAGATGGGATTTCTATGGATCCTTCGAAGGTTGATGCTATCAAGTCATGGCCAGTTCCTACAACCATCACTGAAGTTAGAAGTTTTCATGGACTGGCATCATTTTATAGAAGATTTATCAAGAATTTCTCTACAGTTGTAGCTCCGATTACCGACTGTCTGAAGAAAGTTGTGTTCAACTGGCCAAGTTCAGCTCAACTGGCGTTTGAGTCACTGAAAGGAAAGCTCAGTTCAGCTCCAGTTCTATCTTTGCCAGATTTCGACATGTTATTTGAACTTGAATGTGATGCAAATGGTGTGGGTATTGGTGCAGTACTGGTGCAAAGTGGTCGTCCAGTTGCATACTTCAGTGAGAAACTGAATGGATCTAAACTAAAGTATAGTACTTATGACAAAGAATTCTATGCAATTATTCGTGCTATCACTCACTGGTCACATTATCTGAAGCCAAAGCAGTTTGTATTGTTTTCTGATCATGAAGCACTAAAGTTTATAAATGGTCAGCACAAGCTTAATGCCAGACATGCAAAGTGGGTAGAGTTCTTGCAGTCTTATTCATTTGTTTCAAAGCACAAGGCTGGAGTTTGCAATGTTGTTGCTGATGCACTATCACGAAGATATTCTATATTATCAGTTCTGGAAGCAAGAGTACTTGGATTTTCTTTCATAAAGGAGTTATATGCTGCTGATCCAGATTTTTCTGAGAAAGTTACTGAAGCTAATCTGAAAGGACCATTCACTGTTCAAGATGGTTTCTTATTCAAGAATGGTAAGTTGTGCATTCCAAGGGGTTCAATAAGAGATTTATTAATAAGGGAAGCACATGGAGGAGGTCGAGCTGGACATTTTGGAATCAACAAAACTGGAGAGATTCTGACTGAACACTTCTACTGGCCAAGTCTACTGAAGGACGTCCAGAGTATTATCAGTCGCTGTCCAACTTGTCACCAAGCAAAGACAACTTTTCACAAAGGTTTGTACACTCCTCTTCCAGTTCCAAACCAACCTTGGGAAGATCTCAGTATAGATTTTATCGTTGCACTGCCCAGAACCCAGAGGGGAAAAGATTCTATAATGGTGGTTGTTGATAGATTCTCAAAAATGGCCCATTTTGTTGCTTGTAATACAACAAATGATGCTTCAGCTGTAGCGAATTTGTTCTTTAAGGAGATTGTCAGATTACATGGAATTCCTAAATCCATTGTTTTTGATCGAGATGTGAAGTTTTTAAGCTATTTCTGGAAGACTCTATGGAGACTGATGGGTACCAGATTGATGTTCAGTACGTCTCACCATCCTCAGACTGATGGACAGACTGAAGTCACGAACAGAACAATTGGTATGTTATTGAGAACACTGGTGAAGAAGACGCTGAAGGATTGGGATCTGAAGCTTGCTCATGCTGAGTTTGCCTTCTATAGAGCTCCAAATTATTCAACCAGTAAATCCCCATTTGAAGTTTGTTATGGTGTCAATCCACTAACTCCTATTGATTTGATTCCTTTTTCGATTGAACCAAAGGCAAGTGTTGAAGCAGAGACCAGAGCGAAAGAAATCAAGAAGATTCATGAACAAGTGAAGACCAGAATTGAGAAAGCAAATGCCAGTTACAAGGCCAAGGCAAACAAGAACAGGAAGCAGCCCAGTTTTTCACCAGGTGATCTTGTTTGGGTGCATCTCAGAAAGGAAAGGTTTCCAGCCAAGAGAAAAAGCAAACTGATGCCCAGAGCTAACGGTCCATTCAAGATTCTGGAGAGATATGGAGAAAATGCTTACAAAGTTGAACTTCCTGGAGATATGTCAGTCTCTAGTACATTCAATGTTGGTGATCTGATGCCCTACCTGGAGGATGAGTATCTCGAAGACTTGAGGACAAGTCTCTTTTTAGAGGGGGAGAATGATGCGGGAGTGTCCAGATTCAATGAACCAAGCTTGACTGAAGCTGAGCTGGAGGAATCTGGAGAAAAGCAGTTGACTAAACTGAAGAAGGGTCTGAGCGAACCATGCAGTCTGAACAAGCAATGTTAATATTGCCAGCTGTATCACATTTTAACCATCTATTTTCTGAAACAACTCAATCTCCAGTAGTGACCTTGCTCCAGTGGGAATTATCACCAGTGGTATCTGACGAGCCCCAGTTGCATCTGACGAGCACCAGTGAAAACCAATTCTGAAGGGCTCCAGTAGTGAATACTGAAGGCCACCAGTGAAGTGCTCCAGATAAATGCTCCAGTTGTATATAATAAAGTTTACTTTAACTGAAGGTTGTGTGGGGTCAATAAGGACGTGGGTATGGACGCGTGGCAGCTTTTTAGTGGATCAAGGAGGAGCGTGCAAAAGCATTAATATTCCTAACGATATTGTGGGCCACTTGAAGAGGATTGTTTCTAGAAGCCTTATGTGTCTATTTCCTATTGGTCCAAATTAATTAGTGGCTTGCACATGACAGCTTTTGTATTATTTTATTATTTTGTCGTTGATTCCTAGGTAAGAGTATGTGGCTATAAATACGGCCTTTATTTCTCATTGTAAGTTAGTTGATGTTGAATGAAAATTAATAGAGCAGCCTCTATTTCTTACAAATCTTCTTTTACCTTTATAGATCTTTGATCTTGGTGGTTAGGAGTGACCCCTTTATCAATATTTGTGGTGACTCGTTCTTTATCAAATATTGTGGTGAGGTCTTTTAAATCTTCGGTTTCCTTTATCTATAGTCGTGGTGGCTAGACCCTTATCGATTGTAGTGGTGGAGCGGAGTGTTTCCTTTATCCTTGATTCCGGTGGCTTAGCCTTTACGAGTCTTGGTGGTGGATTCTTTTTATCTATCATTTTACTTTTGTCTTGTTTAGTTGTTTGTTTCATATTAAAATCTAGAAAATACCAAAAATAGTCTTCCGCTGTCGTTTGTCGCGTGATTTACGCATCAGATCCTATGTCTCCATACTTGTTCACGTTAGTTATGGAGGTCTTGACCCTATCTCTACAGCACTCGGCTTCTATTGATGCCTCCTTTCGGTTCCACAATAGGTGTGAAAAACGAAATATCATTAACCTTTGTTTTTGGCCACCGGCCGCCACTTTCTGGGAGCAACCTGAGTTCGAATCTTGCCAGAGGCAAAAATTGAATTTAATTGGTTGAATTACCTTGACACTATCCTTGCTGGGGTTATGTGGGTACCAATTCGGTACATGATATCAAGCGGTTCCTATCAATCTACCGTTTTTTTGTTTTTGTTTTTTTGTTTTTTGTTTTGCAGATGATCTTTTCTTGTTTTGTAGGGGACAAGTTAATTCAGCAAAGGTTATTATGAAGGCACTTAATGAGTTCAAAGACATGTCGGGACTGGTTCCAAGTCTACCAAAGAGTACAGCCTTCTTTTGCAATGTGCCAGACCACATCAAAACCTCTATTTTGTCTATCTTGCCGTTTGAAGAAGGTACAGTACCTGTTAGATATCTTGGGGTTCCCCTTATTTCTTCCAGGTTATTGTATAAAGATTGTCGAGTACTCGTTGAAAAAATGGAGAAAAGAATTTCTGTTTGGCGTACCAAGTCATTGTCTTTTGCGGGAAGACTACAACTCATAAGGTCAGTTTTGTCATCTATGCATATCCATTGGGCCTCTGTTTTTATTCTTCCTGCCCGAATTGTTAAGGAATTGGAATGGAAATTGAGGGAATTCTTATGGCAAAAAGGGCCGATGCAGCATGGTAAAGCCAAAGTGTCTTGGAAAGCTATATGTGTTCCTAAGGTTGAGGGTGGTTTGGGTATAAGGCGCATGGAGGATATTAATAAGGCTCTCATGACGTCTCACATATGAAGTATCCTAACGAAAAGGAAATCACTATGGGTTGATTGGATATATGACTATAAATTAAAAAACCGTAATTTTTGGGATGTTCCTATTCATAAAGCATGTAGCTGGGGATGGGGGAAATTACTCCAAAACCGACCGATTGTTAGGCAGTTTTGCTGGTCTAAAATTGGTAATGGCAAGAGTACCTCGGTTTGGTTTGATAGATGGTGTGAACAAAGCCCTCTTAGTAGTTTTATTACACCTTGAGAATTAGCGAGCGGGTTTTTCTTTGCAATATAGAGTTTTTGATGTATGGAGTCTGAATGGATGGAAATGGCCAATTGCTTGGTATGACTTATTTCCGGTGTTAATACATATTCCATCAATCCATCCTCAACAACAACTTACTGACAAACTTGTTTGGAAGGACGCAAATGGGAAAGAAATGCAGTTCTCGACTAGTGGTGTTTGGGAAGCCATTAGACTGAGAGAACCGTGTGTTGACTGGTATAGGGTGGTTTGGTCCCCCAATGTATTCCCAGACATGCTTTTCATCTTTGGCTGGTTCTAAGACGGAAGCTAAGCACGCAAGATAAAATTAGAGATTGGAATATGAAAGGAACGCCAAATATGAATATGATGTTCTGCCCTTTATGCCAAAAGGGACTTGATTCCCATAACCATTTGTTTTTTGAATGTGATTATGCTAAACAGGTATGGTTTTCAATTAGACAAAGGGCTAGAATGCACCAAATTCAGCCAAATTGGGACGCTATCATGGCTTCTCTACTTAGGAAAGCTAACTCGAGATTGTTTCATAGTGTGGTTGGAAGACTACTCGTTGCTGCTGCTTCTTACTTTATTTGGGAAGAACGGAATGCAAGACTCTTCTCAAATAACACTAGAGCACCGAATCAGCTAGTTGATATTGTAGTTAAAACAATACGTTTGAAACTTACGACTTTTATGTTCAAGAAGACCACTCGTGTTGATGAACTACCAGGCGAATGGAACATTGGAACGGATTCAGCAGCTAGAAGATCGTAATTTGCTGCATACAACATACATGATGATCGAGCATAACTGTCTTTTCTTTGTAATCTTTATGCAGTCATTGTTATTTCTATTTGTTAGCTTGAATAGCGTAATTAACATATATATGGCATGTCATATATATGAACTAATGTGGTACTATGCCACATTACTTGTAAGAACTGTTTTTGTTGTTATATGAAAGTCATCGGGGTAACCTTAACCCAAAAAAAATTTGCTCCCAATTGTGGTTTGATAATAAACTAGGCCATTGACAGCTTGATATAGTAGAGAAATGTATGGCCATACTGCGAATTGTTCGGAATGCTATTATCAAGAAAGTCATAAAACGGTTTAAATTCTATTTGGCATTTGACTTAATCCTCGTGCCAAAATGGAATGCATCATTAAGAGTAAATGGGACACGGATATACTTGCGAAAGTGAACGCATAAAGAATCAAATTCTTTAAGGTTGTTAAGGAAACCGTCATAGGGTTGATGATGGAAGTTTTCTGGAAAAACAAACCTCAAAGGTTCTTAGAGGCATACTTTGGGTTGCTAGAAACAAGGTATGTCATTATGGTTATTAGGATCTACGAAGAGTCCATAAGTGGGAGTGTTGAAATTGAGTGAACTTTTGTAGACCCGACTAACCATATGTCTTCGGATCTTTGAGCCCGTAGGGTCATACACAATAGAACATCTATAATGTTTAACCATAAAGCTACGGAATGATATTTGATCATTTACGCATTTAATTAAACTAGTCTTTAATTAAATTATACGTTTATAAACTAACGCGAGTCAATTAAGGATAAACGGATAAACCGGCAAAATATTATTTATTTTTTTCGGTAAAAGGTCGTTACCCCTAGTTATATATTATAAATCAATGAAGAACAGGCGACCTGGTAGAATACCAGGCCGACTTTTACAAATCACGCACAAAAAGTGCAAAGTCCAAAATCAACAGGGGTCATAAATCCCCGAACAAACTAATGAAAAATAAAAGAATTACATATTACAAAGTAATGAAAATGGAAGATCCCATGCAGTAAGGAATCGTTCCACTCTCCTAGTCTTCTTGTACCGACAAGTGAGTAGCTTCAGTCTTGTTGTATTAATAATTGCATCAATAAGCTGCTCCTTTCGTCTCTTCCTGTTAGAAAACAATCTCTGATTTCGTTCCTGCCAAACAAAGTATGTCGTAGATGCCAAAAGTAATTTGGCTACAACACTCTTAATTGATCGCGACTTTGCAATAGGTAACAGACCATTAACAATCTGATCCCAATCAGTATTCGTGTCATCAATCTCAGCCATTGTACGAACACCATTTCATATTTGAGTAGAAAAATCGCATTCAAAAAATAAATGCTTATGAGAGTCCTGAACATTACCACAAAGCGAGCACATAGGCATATCAGAATTGGGTGAACCTTGAACATCCCATGCTCGTAACAGATCCTGTGTCTTGAGCTTTCTTTACATAACCAAACATTAAGAAGGTCCCGGTTTGGGTAAAGATGCATAATGTACCTTTGGTTATATTTAATGAAGATGGTCTAAGCATGCTTGCGACCAAGCTTGGAAGACCAGTTGCTTTGGATGATTATACGAATTCCATGTGCATTAATGCATGGGGTCGTAGTAGTTATGCCTCAGGCTCTTATTGAATTGGATGCAGATAATGAGCTAAAATCTGAGTTGACTGTTGGAATTCCTAATATGGTTGGTGATGGTTTTTCGAAACACGTTATTAACATTGAGTACCAATGGAAACCTCCTCATTGTTTGGCTTGCAAAGTGTTTAATCATGCAAGCGACCAATGCCCTAAATTGCCTAAAAAGGTCATACCAATTCCTAAAAAGGTTATATCAGAGGTGCACAGTGATGGTTTCCAGCTAGTTGGCAAAAAGAATGGTTCAAGGCAAGGAGTTCCGGTCCAAAATCAGAAGAATAAGTTCGTATATCGGCCCGTGGTGAAACCAAAAACGAGTACTGATCAAGCAAGCACCTCTAAAGGGCAGATTCCAACCAAGAATTCGTTTGGAGTCCTGGTAGATGAAGATGGACAAAAAGGAGATGACCCGTTATCTGATTATGGGACTAAACAAAGTGTACTTCGGGAAGCCACAGAAAGTGAAATGGCTGAAAAGGCATCGAAATTAAAGGCAACGATGGATGTGGCATTTTCTGCTGATTCTGATAATGATGAAGTCGATGATGATTATGTGGAAAATATCTATGATGAATCTGATGATTTTATGGCTGCACATACTAAGCCTAATTCCACTTCTGAGGGGGCAAGCACCCCCGGTATGCACGGTTTTAATGGGTAGTATAGCTGCATGGAATATTAGGGGTTTGAACCGACCCCTCAAATAGAAAGAGGTTCGGCAGGTGGTAAGTGAAAATAATCTTAATGTTTGTGCTATCTTGGAATCCCATGTACATATTTCTAGTCTTATGGATGTGTGCAAAAGGGTGTTTAAAACCTGGGATTGGTCTTCTAATGCTTCGTCCTGTAGTAAGGGTACGAGGATTATTCTGGGGTGGAATTCTGAGGTTGTGGATGTTATGGTTTTGTCACATACGGATCAAGTCATACATATTCAGATTATATACAAGTTAGATCGAAAGGCTTTCTATTGTTCGTTTGTATATGCGGACAACTATTATGTTCATAGAAGATTATTATGGGATAATCTTTGTACACATCAGCATTTTATACAAGGAAAACCGTGGGTGTTGTTGGGAGACTTTAACTCAGCGCTTAATTTGGAGGATAGCTTCTCTAGTTCTTCCAAAATTGATGTTGGTATGCGTGATTTTAAGGAGTGTATACAACAAATTGATGTAATGGATATTAATTCTTCCGGGTTCCATTTTACATGGACTCAAAAACCCAAGCATGGAACGGGAACATTGAAGAAAATTGATAGAATCATGGGAAACGTTCAGTTTTGTGATGAGTTTCAATCCGCTCATGCCATCTTTCAACCCTATAGAATCTCGGATCATACCCCATGTGTCTTGAAATTTCCTAATGTTACTAGGCAAAGACCCAAACCATTCAAATTTGCTAACTTCCTAGTTCATAAGAAGGATTTTGCTGAAATGGTTAAAACTCATTGGGATACTCCTTTTACTGGATGCAAGATGTACAGATTAGTGAAAAAGCTAAGACTTTTGAAACATCCGATCCGAAGTATGCTCTTTAGGCAAGGAAATCTGCATAATAAGGTTAAGGAGCTTCGACTTGAGCTTGATAGCCTCCAAATAGCTATCGAGGCTGATCCCTCTGATAAAGAATTAAGAAACCAGGAGATTGCTGCACTTTATGATTTTAAAGAGGCGGCTCTTGATGAGGAACGCTTCTTAAAACAGAAAGCCAAGATTGAATGGTTAGAGGTGGGTGACTCTAATACTTTGTATTTTCACAACACTGTTAAAGCAAGATCTCACAGGAGCCGGATAGAGAAGATTCAAGACGTTAATGGAGTTGATCATGAAGGGGGTGGTGTGGCTACTGCGCTTGTAAAACATTATGAAGACTTCCTGGGAACTGAAGGGCCTCCATCTTGTTTTAATCCTAATGAAGTTTTCAGAAGAACTATTAGTAGGCAAAAAGCGGATTATATGGTTCGAGCGATCACTGATGCTGAAATTAAAGAAGCTATGTTCTCAATTGATGAAAATAAAGCCCCGGGTCCTGATGGGTATACCTCGCTCTTCTTTATGAAGACTTGGGATATAACGGGAAAGGAGGTATGTCTTGCCATTCATGATTTCTTTAAGACTGGCAAAATTTTGAAAGAAATCAACCATACCTTCTTAGCATTGATTCCGAAAGTGTCCACTCCTAATAGAGTTACAGATTATCGCCCAATTTCTTGCTGCAATACAATATATAAATGCATTAGTAAAATTATTACTAATCGCATTAAGGATCGGTTGGATGATATTGTGGATATTAATCAATCCGCATTCATTCCGGGAAGGCTTATATCGGATAATATTCTTCTAACTCAAGAATTAATGCATAATTATCATCGTAAGATTGGCCCCCCACGATGTGCTGCTAAGGTTGACATTCAGAAAGCATATGATACTGTTAATTGGAGCTTCTTAAGAGCAACATTAATTGGTTTTGGATTCAATCCGACTATGGTACATTGGATCATGTCTTGTGTTACCAGCGTTTCTTTCTCTATCAGCTTGCATGGTAATATTCATGGTCTTTTCCAAGGAAGACGAGGACTTAGACAGGGTGATCCCATGTCCCCATACCTCTTTACTATGGTTATGGAGGTGTTAACTCTGATGTTACACAAATCTGTGCAGCATTCACCGGGCTTCAGGTTTCATAACTTGTGTGGAGAACAACGAATTATTAACATTTGTTTTGCAGATGATCTCTTTCTCTTTCTCTAATGCCTCAGGACTTATGCCTAGTCTAGGTAAAAGCACGGCTTTCTTTTGTAATGTCCCTGATCGTATTAAGAGGGCTATTTTGGAGATCCTCCCATTTAAAGAAGGCTTTCTTCCGATTCGTTATCTTGGTGTTCCACTTATTTCATCTAGACTTTTACACAAAGATTGCACAATTTTGGTTGAAAGGATGGAGGCTAGAATAAGTGATTGGAAGAACAAGTCTCTTTCGTTTGCTGGCAGGTTACAATTAATTAATTCAGTTCTCTCTTCCATGCATATTTATTGGGCTTCAGTTTTCATTCTCCCTGCTAGTATCATTTCTGATTTGGAAAAGAAGATGCGGGCTTTTTTATGGACTCAAGGACCCATGAGCAAAGGTAAAGCTAAGGTGGCATGGAAGGATTGTTGCCTTCCTAAGTATGAAGGAGGAATTGGAATTAAAAGAATTTGTGATGTTAACAAAGCTCTTATGACTTCTCATGTATGGAGTATCTTGAATAATCGAAAGTCTCTTTGGGTACAGTGGATTAATGTGCATAAACTCAAGGGAAGAAATTTCTGGGATGTCCCTTTGAAAGCTGGCTCAACATGGGGATGGCGTAAGCTTCTTCAATTGCGAGAAGTAATCCGACTACATATTAAATATCTGATAGGGGATGGGTGTACTACTTCAGCTTGGTTTGATAATTGGGCTTCTATTGGCCCTTTATGTAAGTTTATTACATATAGAGAGATGACTAGAGCGGGATTTCGTCTTGATGCAACTGTTAATGATGTTCTAACTAATGGACGCTGGAAATGGCCAATTGTCTGGTTTGATCTATTTCCAGTGCTTATAAATGTTACTCCTCCTGTTCTTCGTCCTGCTGTTTCTGATATAATTACTTGGTATGATAATAATGGGAAGGAAACTGGTTTTTCAGCCTCTTCCACATGGGAAACCATCCGAGTTAGAAGACCAGTTGTTCCTTGGGTTCATCTTGTTTGGTTTGCACATAGTATTCTGAGGCACTCATTTCATGTCTGGCTTACTATGAGAGAAAAATTGAAGACTCATGATAAGATGAAGCAATGGGATGTTAGTGGTTCTACTAACTTAAATCTACTTTGTTGTTCCCTCTGCAAGCGTGGACCTGATTTGCATCAACATTTATTTTTTGAATGTAATTACTCATTGCAGATTTGGAATTTGGTTCGCCCCTTAATGGGATTTCATGCGGTTCCAAACCGATGGACTGATATCACTTCAATGCTATTGTTGACATCAAAGCCTAATTTAGCCAAGACGGTTATTGCTAAGCTTCTGATTGCTGCTTCGGCTTATTACTTATGGCAAGAGAGAAACTCCAGATTATTTTCTCCTAAAGAAAGATCGGTTGCTCAACTGCGTGATGTTATTGTGTCTATTTTCCGGATGAAGTTAGCCACTATGAAGTTCAAGAAAAAGATTCAAGGAAGAAGCATCCTAGAAGAATGGAAGTTGGATATCACGTAAACATTTATTAAACATCACTTTTATTGTTTTGCCATTAAGAAGTCAACAAGTCTTCTAAATGTGTCCCTCTGACAGGCCTTTGGATTTATCTAAGGGTAGGAGTCTCCATTTTGTTAGCCATTTTGAGCTCTTCACTGTGATGTGCATGTTTGAGATTTGGTTTCGATTTGGTAGAATGATAGAGGTTGATGTTTGATATTGGTTACTTACATATTAGAGGTGTATTATTAATGCTTTGATGTTATTAGCCTTTTTTATGTATTGTTCAGCTAGGTCGTTTGTGACGTTATTGTTTCACATACATATGGCATGTCATATGTATGAATTAGTTTGGTACTTTGCCAAGCTACTTGTAATAATCTTCTTTTGGGTGATTTATAAAAGCTTACCGGGGTTTAAATTCCCCTTTACCCAAAAAAAAAGATAAAAGCTTGCTTAGGAATGCATTGAGAAAACCAAACCAAAGAATACCAGGAAACAATAGAAGAACGTGGCCTCAAGTCCTCCCAAGCGTTACTAACAGTAAAATCTTTATGAACTCCATTTCTATCTCTCCAAAGAAGAATATCAGGTTTATTAGCATTCAAATCAGGAACAACAACATTTGGAAGAACCGCATTCCATTCCAATGGCCAACTCCACATACCATTTTGAATTATGTCTTTCACTTTAACATTCATTTGGAAACCAGCCCTTGCAATATCTCTAGGAGTGATTCGATCAGCAATAGGACTTAAAACACACCAATTATCAAACCAAGCTGAAGTCAATGAACCATCTCCCACTTGAAACCAGAAATAATGACGAACCTGTTGCCTAACTTGTAACATCACAAAACTTTTTGACGTTGACCGTTAGCTTGTCGTTAGTGACCGTTAGTCACTATGTGTTTTATATGTAATTGTGTGATTTAAATGATTAACATGAGATATGTGTTAAAATGATTTAAAGTAATGAAATTAAAGTTGATAATGATTTATAAAGTCAATTAGTGTTCCCGATAAGATACAAGAGTCGTTAAGTGTTCCCGGTTGCGTTAAACGAGCCGTTAAGTGACGAAACGAGTTGTAACGAAGTGCGAGGGCCTAGATGTAAAGTTTTAAAAGTTGTTTCAGTATAAATAGGGCATGATGGTTAACCTAAGCACCATTTAATCAGATCTAAACCCTAGAGAAGTCTTTCACACAAAACCCTAGGTCAATTCTTCAATAACTAGTCGATTTCGGGGGATTTCGGAAGGGTTTTTGCTTGCTCTTCGATCCGTTAATCAATCCTACAGGTATAATATCATTAATTTTAATGTTGATTAGGTTTTAAAGTAGGTTTTGTCCCTGTAGACTCGGCCATAAGGGTTGGGGTAGTTTAAAGTTGATGTTTTCGGCTAAAAATGACGTTTTCGTGAGTAAAATCGTTAATTGAGATGATTAACTGTATCAAGATGCAAACTTTAATGATGAATAATGTTTTTTAGATGTATTAGAGTGTATTCCAGTTGGTTAGTTGGAAACCCACTTGAAGTATTGAGTTTTTGATCAACATGTTACCGATTTTATGTTCTTCGGGTGTCTTAAAGAGTGAATCATTGTAGTATTTGATTCAAGGATCAATTAATGTTTTCAAATGCTTAATTATGACCTAATTAATGTTAAATTAATGGGTATAACTCGTGGTGAAGGTTTGGGATCCGTTTGGAAGGAGTTTGAGATGAAACGAAATCGAAGTTGCTGGTCGAACCCCGATATGCGGCGCATGGGAATTCCATGCGGTGCATAAAGTGCATCTGGAACTTTCTGACTTGTGTTATGCGGCGCATGGATGGGGCATGCGGCGCATATTTAGGTCTGGTGGTCGTTTAGGCTTGTTTTAGTGCTCATTTGACCCATAGACCTTAGGTATAAGTTATGTTGATATTTAGGGAACTTGGAGATGTTCTTTAAGGTCCCGTTTATGTACATGTCGATTATATGTGTGTGATAGGTAGTCGGGAACTCAAACAAGATACTTTAAAGTTGCTTATTGATCGTTGTGCTCGTCATCAGGTAAGATACATGACTTTTATCACGCTGGAGGCACAACAAAAGTAGTTTTCTTTAATTAACCTCTTAATCGGATTATCTTATGTGTGTTGGGTTATCCGGGTTATGCGGGAGGTTATATGGGAACATATTCATGTTGAAGTAGTTAATTATGTTGTGATGACGTTTAAAGTTGAAGTAATTATATGCATGTGTAGTATAATGCTTACGTTGATGTTGCTATGAATATGATATGTGTTATTGATTCATTTCGTTGTTATGACTTAATGTTGATATGTGATGACTTATATGTGGCTCTTAAGTATGAAATGTCTAGTTCACTAGATACATGGAAGAAATGTTATGAGTTGTGCACGTTAGTGTAATTAAACGTTGAAGTAGAAGTGACATTAACTAGGTAATGAATATACCTAAAGTTAATATAAAGTAAAGTAAGATGTATGTGATTAGTTTAGGTGAAAGTGTAGCCTAAGCTAATATAAAGTAAAGAAAGATGAATAAAAGTGATTAGTTTAGGTGAAAGTGTAGCCTAAGCTAATAAAGATAAGAAGTCTCGAGCATAAGATGTGTTAAGCTTAACCCGTGCTAGTTTTGGGTAAAAGGGATTACCCTGTTTAAACTTTTATACCAACAACAATTAACAGTACATCACAAGTAATAAGGCTAAGTGCCACATTAGTTCCCTATATGACATGTCATATAGGGTGAACAAGCTATCTTAGCCATACAAGAAGCAAACGAAGCCACAACTAAAACCGAAACTATTACAACGAACCATTTGAGTGAGATAGGCAACCTCAAACATGCACATCAACTAATACAAAGACAAGTGAGAGGGACATATTTACAAGGAAACCGAGGTTACCTCAAACATGCACATCAACCTATCCGAGTACCAGTGAGAGGGACACATTTACAAGGTACCCATAACACTACAAACATGAACAAGAAAAACTACGCGCCATTGTCCAATAAAAGAGATCTTGGCACCTTCCAAGCTTCTGACATATTCTTCGACTTTTCGCCACCTTTAAACTTTATAGTCACTAAACGTAACCGAACAGTGTCAACAATAGCTTTGATAAGTTGCTCAGGAGAACGCAAATTATTGCTGAACATGCGATTGTTTCTCTCTTGCTAAATGAAGTAGACTATTGCTGCCAATGCGAGTCTAGCAATAACACTAGTAGCCGAATTGCTTTTAGAGAGAGGAAGCAAATTTGCTACTATATCATCCCATCGTTGAGACGTATTCACCAAGTTTGCCAAGTGCTTAATACCTGCCCAAATCTGAGCTGAATAAATGCACTCGAAAAACAAATGAGGATGACAATCCGGACCTATTTTGCACAAAGAACAACAAACAAGGTTAAGATTAGTTGCTCCCCCCACATCCCAAGGTTTCAACCTGTCATGCGTGTTTAGCTTTTTCTTCATCACTAGCCATAGCAAAAAAGAGTGCATAGGTATACAATTTGAAAACCACACAAGCTTAACACAATCAACTTCAGGCCCCTTAACACGAATCGAGTTCCACACAGAAGAAGCCGAAAATGAAACCTCCTTTCCCGTATCATCACACCAAACCAGCTTATCACGAGCCTCGTTATTGATAACAGGAACCGTGCAATTGATAAGAACAGGAAAAAGATCATACCACGCAGCCGGCCATTTCCAAGCACCTTCATAAACAATATCAGCAACCTTATCCTGTAAAGAAAAACCAGCCCTAGCAATCTCCCTAGGCGAAATATCAAAGGACTGACTTGGTCCCATTTATCATGCCAAGCCGAAGTAGTCTTACCATCACCAATCTTTGAGCTAATGAATGGACGCATAAACTGTCTTAATTGCAAAAGTTTCCTCCAACCCCATGAAATACCAGCCCGCGATGGAACTTCCCAAAAACTACGTCCCTTTAACTTATACGAATGAACCCACTTAACCCATAAGGAATGTCAGTCATTAATTAGTCGCCAAACGAGGGTACACATCAGAGATTTATTAACATCTGAAATACGCTTAATGCCCAACCCACCCTCATATTTTGGAAGACAAATAAACTTCCAAGCCTTAGCCTTGCCAAGAGACAAAGCCCCTTGACTCCAAAGGAAAACCACGCATTTTCTGCTCTAATTCAGAAATGATACGCGCCGGAAGAATGAAGAAAGCACTGAATTTACCAGTTGAAGTCTCTCCGCAAAAGACAAGGTTTTATTCCTCCTATTATTAATTCGTTTCTCCATCCTTTCAACAAGAACAACACAATCTTGAACTAATCTGGTAGAAATCAATGGGACTCCAAGATAACGAATTGGCAAAGTCCCAACCTCAAATTGCATCAGTTCCATAATAGACTGTTTGACATGCATAGCAACATTACAGAAAAAGACTGTACTTTTCTGAACACTTGGAACTAGCCCAGAAAAGTTCTTGAATGAATTCAGTACGTCCAGAATCATCTTCGCTGAATTGTAATCACCATGAGCAAAAAGAAGCAAGTCATCAGCAAAACAAACACTAATAATCTGCTCCTTTTCACATCTATAATGAAACTTATACTGGGAATCCCTTACCGCCCTTTGTAACAATAAGGATAAGACTTCCATAACTAGTGTAAACAAATAAGGTGACATCGGGTCTCCCTGTCTTAAACCCCGTTTTCCCCGAAAAAAACCATGCAAATTCCCATTAATAGCAATAGAGAACGAAGGAGAAGCAACACACTCCATGATCCAAGCTACCATTTTCGGGTGAAAACCAAAACCAAGCCATCCTCAAAAATCTCCAATCAACAGTATCATATGCTTTTTGAATATCAACTTTAAAGGCACACCTGGGAGGACCCCTATCTAGATGATAACCATGCATGACTTCTTGGGTAAGCATAATATTATCAGAAATGCTTCTGCCAGGAATAAAAGCCGACTGATTGATACTAACAATATCATCTAGCCCATCTTTCAGTCTATTAGTCAAGATCTTACTAATACATTTATAAAGAACATTACAACAGGAAATAGGACGAAAATCATTAATGAAAGTAGGGTTATTGACCTTTGGAACCAATGCTATGATTGTATGATTCAATTCTTTCAGGAGATTGCCATTCCGGAAGAAATCCTTAATGGCATTACACACGACTTTCCCAATGATATCCCAAGTCTTCTTAAAAAATACTACTGTGTAACCATCTGGACCCGGGGCCTTATTATCACCCATAGAGAACATCGCTTCTTTAATTTCATCATCTGTGACATGTCTGACCATATGAGCAGCCTTACGGCCATCAATCTTATTAATAAACAAACTCCTGTCAGAAAACGGGATTGTGGAACCCTCCTTGCCCAGAAAATCTTCATAATGTTTCACGAAAGTATCTGACACCGAACTGCCCTCATGTATACAACCTGATGCATCAGAAATTCGCTCAATTCGGCTTCTATGATGCTTACATTTAAGCGATTTATGAAAGAAAGCTGTATTTGAATCTCCCACTTGTAACCAGTTAACCTTCGCCTTTTGCTTAAGAAAACACTCTTCATCCAGGACTGCTTGCTTAAAATCAGTTAAACAATCAGCTTCTTGTTGACGTAGAGCTGCATCATTAGGATTACTATCAATCTGGACCTTCACTTCATCAAGATGTTTTCTACATTGAACAACTCCTTCCTTTAAATTACCTTGTTTGAACAGAAGGCTGCGAATTGGGGTTTTTAGGGACTTAAGCTTCTTAACAATTTTAAACATATGATATCCCTCCACCTCAATATTCCAAGCTGAAGCAACCATGTCAAGAAAACCCGGTTTTTCAGCAAGAAAATTTGCAAATTTGAACGGCTTAGGTCGCGACCTACTAACATTGGGAAGCTTCAGTATGCATGGCGTATGGTCAGAAACCCTATAAGGCTGAAAAACAGCATGAGAAGCTGGATATTCAGTCAAAAAATATACATTACCCATCACCCTATCAATCTTCTTAAGAATACCTATTCCTTTCTTCGGCTTTTGGTTCCATGTAAAATGGAGACCAGATCTGTTCACATCAATGACTTCTATATCATCTACACAATCCTTGAACTCACGCATGCTGATATTAATAGAAGAGGAACCAGCAAACTTATCCTCAAGATTCAACGAGGAATTAAAATCACCCAGTATGCACCAAGGTTTATTCCTAACAAAATGCTTATGCATACCCAGGTTTTTCCATAATTCTCTACGCTCCTTATAGTGATTCTTTGCATAAACAAACAATCAAAACAAAGACTTATTATCCAGTTTAAAAGTAATCTCTAAATGTACCACTTGGTCAGATTGTGTTGTATCATGACATCAACTAAATCAGAGTTCCAACCAACAATAATGCGAGTACCCTTATTACACAAACTACCATTTGAAATCCAATCCCAAGTACGACAAATCTTTTTACACACATCAAAAACATAAGAAACATCAGTATGAGACTCGATAATAGCACACACCTGTAGATTGTTCTCAATGACAACCTGGCAAACCTCTTTTTTCTTCAGAGGCCGGTTCAAGCCCCTTATATTCCAAGCAGCTAGACTACCCATTTGAAACATTGTCCCCGGGAGTGCTTGCCCCCTCAGTATCTTTTGGAACCGTATTACCAGCCATGAACACATCTGATTCAGTTTCAATGATTTTTATAACCTCATCTCCATCGGAATGCTCCTCAACACTAATTGAATTAGTTCCTCCTTTCTTTGGTTCACTAGCTGTATTTGTTTCTGCGGGTTCATCATCTGGAACACTAAAGGAATTACTAGTCTGAACAGCTTCTGGTGGCGTTTTTGTACCTGAGGAGCTTGCACCAGCAGACCCACCTGTTGGTTTCTCAGTTTGAGGAGCTGCACTAGTTGTGTTTTGGACAGATGGAACACTTTTAGGTCGATACATTACTGTTTGCTTAGGTTTCCATTGTGGAAACCTTTGCTTTGCACTCTTCTTCTTCTTACCATTTGGAATCCATGTTCATCAGTATCAACACCCTTTTTGCTTGTATCATGCAATTTCTTTGAGTAGTGGGCATGATCATGTCCAAATATGCAGCACACTGGACACCTAGGTGGTGTCCATTCATACTCCGGCTTCACAGTTTCTCTTATATGTCCCTCCCCATCTAAAATGGGAATCGCTACCACAATACTATCTTTAAGTTCTTTAACCGCATTCAATTATATCATAGCTCGGGCATAGCTGCTTCGACCCCATGCATCCACACACATATCAATAGTATAGTTGTCAAGTAATTTCGGTGTACCTATCTTAGAAGCCAATAAACTCAGTCCATCATCAGTATACACCGCTAAAGGCACATTGTGCATTTTCACCCAAACATGAATCTTTTTAATCTCTTTCTTCTTTAGTGATTCCGTAGGACTCCATGTTTTAAGAAAAATGGGAGTGTTTCTGATCAACCAAGGTCCATCTTGCAATACTTTTTCCATCCCATCTTTCGAGTTGAATTTAAAAAAGAAAAATCCATTAGAGTTCATCATTATTTTATTCACACCATATTTTGCCCAAGTATTTTTGGCGTGGTACTCAACCACCAGGTATGCCAATCTCTCCCCCAAAAAATATCCATATAGGACATTAGAAAATCTAGTTTGAACCTGTCTAACAGACTCCTTTGGGATTGCTAAGTCGGCATTCTCCACAACTTCAGTTGTCTCTAGTAATCTGAAATTTACTTTACGTTGGGGATCATTTTCCTTAAGTTTAGCTGCATATGATACAGGTTTTGCTGCTCCATCAGCCTTAGTAGTTTCTAACTTGTCCTTTCCCTCTAACTTCTCTGCACCAGAACTAGGTTGTACCTCCATATTCAGACCCTTTCCAGCATCCTTAAGAGAAGATGAATTATTATTCGATCTCGCCATACCATCCATGTAAGGAGTAGGAGGCAGTGGCATTGGCTTATCCATTGTTTTGTTTTCGACTTTCTACTCATAATTTACACCATCAACAGATTCACTTGGAGTTTTGCTAGAGGTATTAGAACCCCCACCTAGTTTATCCTCATTCGAATTTTGATCAGACTTGTCACTAACAGAATTTGAGCAATTAATATCATAATCTGACCTGCTACCAGAAGTTTGATTAGTGGAATCAATACCACCACCTGGTTTTCCATCTACACCACTGGACGTAATTTTATCAACCTTTGCATCGAAATCAGAACTCGGAGTAGTGGAATCACCCTTACTCGAACTGAAGTTACTCTTTTTTCCACCAAAATTAGGGCTTCGACCCTTATTAGGGCTTCCACCCTTATTCTTTTTGCCTGACATCTCTGGTTGTACACAATTTCCTGACCGCAATCTGTTAAATCTCTCTTCTAAAGCTTTAAGATCAAAGGCTGAACAATCTCCCTTCATACAATTAAAAGACCATGCAAACAAAAACCCTAATAGCCACGTACCCAACAGAAACAAGAAAACGGAAAAAGAAAAAGAAAAACCCTAATACTAGCAACCCTACCCCATGGCGGATCCCCAATCAGATAGAGTAATAGGTAGATCAAGGTATAATCCCGCAGGACCGATTAACCCACTACACTATATGATCGAAGGAAGACACTATGAGAATAAGGCAGGCGTGAAAACGAGAACCCTACAATCTGATCAAAACACCTCCATCTACAGCCACGAATTGAAACAAGATATTCCAATCAGATCTGATCGATAGATTTAGATTGAACAAGAAAGGAGGGGATGAGAAAGAAGAAAAATCGCCATAGCTAGAGAGAGAGAATTAGGGTTCTATTAACCCGTGCTAGTTGAAAAGCTAGTGCGTATGTGGTCAGTTGAGTGGCTTCTTGCGGCATAGTCGTTGATCTAGTATTTCCGGGTGGAGTGACTAACCATCATGACGGGATACAATAAGTGGTCGCTTGAGTGTTTTCTTGCGGCATAGTTGTTGATCTAGTATTCCCGGGTGGAGTGACTAACCACCAATGTTAAAAGCGTAACGGGATGCTTAAAGTTGATTAAAGTTGATAAGTTGATAAGATGATAAGTTGATAAGTTGATACGTTGATTAAAGTTGATCAAATGATAAGTTGATAAGTTGATACGTTGATTAAAGTTGATCAAAGTTGATAAGTTGATAAGATGATAAGTTGATAAGTTGATAAGTTGATTAAGTTGCTTACGTTGATTAAGTTGCTTATAAGTATGATTTATCGTTGATAGGCACAATTAGGAGTATGTACTCTACTTGTGTTAGTATATATACGTGGGATATGTTTACGTGTATTACGCTAAGTTATGAGATGTTGATTATGTTGAAAGTATATGATCATATGATATGAGATGTTGACTAAGTTGTAAGATATGTTGATATGTTAAGAGATGTTCATTAAGTTGTATGTACTCGTTGATGTGATATGAAATGTGATGGAATGTAGGAAAAAGGGAAGTATGGTGATGCGGAAATGTCCAGATTCAATGAACCAAGTTTGACTGAAGCTGAGCTGGAGGAATCTGGAGAAAAACAGTTGACTAAACTGAAGAAGGAATCTGAGCAAACCATGCAGTCTGAACAAGCAATGTTAATTTTGCCAGCTGTATCACATTTTAACCATCTTTTTACTGAAACAACTCAGTCTCCAGTAGTGACCTTGCTCCAGTGGGAATTATCACCAGTGGCATCTGACGAGCTCCAGTAGTGAATACTGAAGGCCACCAGTGAAATGCTCCAGTTGTCTATAATAAAGTTTACTTTAACTGAGGGTTGTGTGGGGTCAATAAGGACGTGGGTATGGACGCGTGGCAGCTTTTTAGTGGATCAAGAAGGAGCGTGCTAAAGCATTAATATTCCTAACGATATTGTGGGCCACTTGAAGAGGATTGTTTCTAGAAGCCTTATGTGTCTATTTCCTATTGGTCCAAATTAATTAGTGGCTTGCACATGACAGCTTTTGTATTATTTTATTATTTTGTCGTTGATTCCTAGGTAAGAGTATGTGGCTATAAATAAGGCCTTTATTTCTCATTGTAAGTTAATGGATGTTGAATGAAAATTAATAGAGCAGCCTCTATTTCTCACAAATCTTCTTTTACCTTTATAGATCTTTGATCTTGGTGGTTAGGAGTGACCCCTTTATCAATATTTGTGGTGACTTGTTCTTTATCAAATATTGTGGTGAGGTCTTTTAAATCTTCGGTTTCCTTTATCTATAATCGTGGTGGCTAGACCTTTATCGATTGTAGTGGTGGAGCGGAGTGTTTCCTTTATCCTTGATTCCGGTGGCTTAGCCTTTACGAGTCTTGGCGGTGGATTCTTTTATCTATCGTTTTACTTTATTGTCTCGTTTGATTGTTCATTTCGTATAAAATCCAGAAAATACCAAAAATAATCTTCCGCTGTCGTTTGTCGCGTGATTTACGCATCAAATTTGGTATCAGAGCCAGGTTTGAAAAAGGTTTCTTAATCTTTTTGTCCGTTGGGGTATTGTTTTAGATCTGTTGAGGTTTTGCTTAGATCTATTAATTGTGAGTTATTTGTTGGTTATAAATGGCTTTTAGAAGGAATATGACTTTAGATGAAGCTAATAATGCTAGGAGAGATAAACAGATAGAAGATCTACAAGAAGCTCTTGGTAGAGTTGTTCATATGTTAGAAGATGGTGGTTTAAGATTTAATCGAGAAAATGTTGTTCCAAGTGAAAGAGATTCTGAATCTCAAGGTCCTAGTGAAAGATCTGATAGTAATCCTAGACACTCTAGTGATTCTGATGAACCACATCCTAGAGAAAGGCGTAGGAGGCATAAGGGTGATGATACTAGAGATATTAAGATAGATCCACCAGATTTTAATGGGTCTTCTAACCCAGAAGAGTATTTTGAATGGGTCCAGGTGATGGACAGGATTATGGAGATAAAAGGTTATGATGATAGAAAAAGCTTCAAAGTTGCCATTATTAAACTGAAGAAATATGCTTCATCCTGGTATGATAACATGAAGTCTGAAAGGGAATATAAAGGCAAAGGCAAAATCAAGACCTGGTCCAAACTGAAGGAAGTTATGCAAAAGAGATTTGTTCCCCAGTCGTACAAGCAAGACCAGTACTTACTGATGAACAATCTGAAGCAAGGAGTTAAGGAGGTTGTAGAATACATTAGAGAGTTTGAGCATCTGAAGACCAGAACTGGTGTGAATGAAACTGAAGAGCACACTATAGCCAGATTTCTTGGTGGTCTGAACGCTGCCATTACTGAGAAGATTGAATTGCAGCCTATCTGGACATACGAAGGTGCATGTAAACTGGCTATCCAGATTGAAAGACAACTGAAGAAGAAGGTTCCGTACAAGTCATTCAGTAAGGTTCCTGCCAGTGCAAGTCAACCAGTTGCCAGTCAACCAGTTGCCAGATTTACTGAAGCTGCTCAGAAATCCTCCAGAGGGAAAGAAAAAGAAACTGGAGCTTCTAAAGAACCAGTTGGAAGAAAATGTTTCAAGTGTCATGGCTTTGGTCACTTCCAGGCCCAGTGTCCTAATCAAAGAGCATTAACTGCAAGAGAAATTGAATGTTTGCCAGATGTCGACACTGAAGAAGGTGAGCCAGTGTACGATGAAGAAGAAGATGAAGAATCTTATGTTGGTGCAGATGTAGGAGAGATGTTGGTTGTCAGGAGAGTGATGCATACTGATGAAGTTACAGCTGATACTGCTCAGAGGGAGAATATTTTCCACTCCAGATGCACAGTGAAAGGCAAGGTATGTGATCTGATCATCGATGGTGGCAGTTGTGCAAATGCTGCTTCAACTTACATGGTAGAGAAACTGGAACTACCAACAGTGAAACATCCCAGACCTTACAAGTTGCAATGGTTAAGCGAAAGTTCTGAAGTAAAGGTAAATCGACAAGTCACTATTCCCTTTTCAATTGGGTGAGTTTACCAAGATAAAATTATATGTGATGTTGTTCCCATGGATGCCTGTCACATTTTGTTGGGTCGACCATGGTTATTTGATAATTATGTTCATCATGATGGTCGTATGAACTCATATTCTCTGAATGTAAGTGGAAAGAAGGTCACACTGACTTCTTTGAAGCCCACCGAACTGATGAAAGTCAAGAAGGATCAGCCCAGTAAGCCTTTGTTTTTATCTCAATCTGAAGTTGAGGAAGAGTTATCTGAAGGCTCTCCAGTTCTAATGCTACTGGTCGTTGAAAAGTCTGAAGAGAAGAAGTCCACTGAAGTCCCCAGTTTACTGAAGTCATTACTGAAGGAGTTCAGAGATGTTTTTCCTGAAGATCTACCTGAAGGATTACCTCCAGTTAGAGGTATCGAGCACCAGATTGACTTGGTTCCAGGCTCAGTTCTTCCAAACAAAGCGGCTTATCGTTGTTCTCCTAATGAAGCCAAAGAATTGCAAAGACAAGTAGATGAACTGGTCAAGAAGGGTTATGTCAGAGCAAGCATGAGTCCTTGTTCAGTTCCTGCTCTACTGGTTCCAAAGAAAGATGGGACGATGAGAATGTGTGTTGACAGCAGAGCCATCAACAATATAACTATTAAGTATAGATATCCTATTCCCAGATTGGATGATATGCTTGATGAGTTATATGGCTCCAGAGTGTTTTCAAAAATTGATCTCAGAAGTGGTTATCACCAGATAAGAATGAAGGATGGAGATGAGTGGAAAACTGAATTCAAAATCAAAGGAGGCTTATATGAATGGTTAGTGATGCCTTTCGGCTTGTCCAATGCCCCCAGTACATTCATGAGGCTAATGAATGAAGTTCTGAGGCCACTTATAGGTCAGTTTGTTGTTGTTTACTTTGATGATATTCTGGTGTACTTTAAATCTGAAGCTGAACATGTTGGTCATCTGAAGAAAGTATTTGAACTGCTAAGAAGACACCAGTTGTATGGAAAAATGGAGAAATGTGATTTTATGGTGGATAGTGTGATATTTCAGATCGTGGCCAGTTCCTACAACCATCACTGAAGTTAGAAGTTTTCATGGACTGGCATCATTCTATCGAAGGTTCATAAAGAACTTTTCTACAGTTGTGGCTCCTATCACTGATTGTCTGAAGAAAGGTGTGTTCAACTGGCCAAGTTCAGCTCAACTGGCGTTCGAAGCACTGAAGGGGAAGCTCAGTTCAGCTCCAGTTCTATCCTTACCAGATTTTGATATGCTATTTGAACTTGAATGTGATGCTAGTGGAGTTGGTATTGGTGCAGTACTGGTGCAGAGTGGGCGTCCAGTTGCTTATTTCAGTGAGAAACTAAACGGATCAAAATTAAAGTATAGCACTTACGATAAGGAATTTTATGCAATAATTCGTGCTATCACTCACTGGTCACATTATCTGAAGCCAAAACAGTTCGTATTGTTTTCTGATCATGAAGCACTGAAGTTCATTAATGGTCAGCATAAGCTTAATGCCAGGCATGCAAAATGGGTGGAATTTTTGCAATCTTATTCATTTGTTTCAAAGCACAAGGCTGGAGTTTGCAATGTTGTTGCTGATGCACTATCACGAAGATATTCCTTATTATCAGTTCTGGAAGCAAGAGTACTTGGATTTTCTTTTATAAAGGAGTTATATGCTGCTGATCCAGATTTTTCTGAGAAAGTTACTGAAGCTAATCTGAAAGGACCATTCACTGTTCAAGATGGTTTCTTATTCAAGAATGGTAAGTTGTGCATTCCAAGGGGTTCAATAAGAGATTTATTAATAAGGGAAGCACATGGAGGAGGTCTAGCTGGACATTTTGGAATCAACAAAACTGGAGAGATTCTAACTGAACACTTCTACTGGCCAAGTCTACTGAAGGACGTCCAGAGTATTATCAGTCGCTGTCCAACTTGTCACCAGGCAAAGACAACTTTTCACAAAGGTTTGTACACTCCTCTTCCAGTTCCAAACCAACCTTGGGAAGATCTCAGTATGGATTTTATTGTTGCACTGCCCAGAACCCAGAGGGGAAAAGATTCTATAATGGTGGTTGTTGATAGATTCTCAAAAATGGCTCATTTTGTTGCTTGTAATACAACAAATGATGCTTCAGTTGTAGCGAATTTGTTCTTTAAGGAGATTGTCAGATTACATGGAATTCCTAAATCCATTGTTTCTGATCGAGATGTGAAGTTTTTAAGCTATTTCTGGAAGACTCTCTGGAGACTGATGGGTACCAGATTGATGTTCAGTACGTCTCACCATCCTCAGACTGATGGACAGACTGAAGTCACGAACAGAACAATTGGTATGTTATTGAGAACACTGGTGAAGAAGACGCTGAAGGATTGGGATCTGAAGCTTGCTCATGCTGAGTTTGCCTTCAATAGAGCTCCAAATTATTCAACCAGTAAATCCCCATTTGAAGTTTGTTATGGTGTCAATCCACTAACTCCTATTGATTTGATTCCTTTTTCGATTGAACCAAAGGCAAGTGTTGAAGCAGAGACCAGAGCAAAAGAAATCAAGAAGATTCATGAACAAGTGAAGACCAGAATTGAGAAAGCAAATGCCAGTTACAAGGCCAAGGCAAACAAGAACAGGAAGCAGCCCAGTTTTTCACCAGGTGATCTTGTTTGGGTGCATCTCAGAAAGGAAAGATTTCCAGCCAAGAGAAAAAGCAAACTGATGCCCAGAGCTGACGGTCCATTCAAGATTCTGGAGAGATATGGAGAAAATGCTTACAAAGTTGAACTTCCTGGAGATATGTCAGTCTCTAGTACATTCAATGTTCGTGATCTGATGCCCTACCTGGAGGATGAGTATCTCGAAGACTTGAGGACAAGTCTCTTTTTAGAGGGGGAGAATGATGCGGAAATGTCCAGATTCAATGAACCAAGTTTGACTGAAGCTGAGCTGGAGGAATCTGGAGAAAAACAGTTGACTAAACTGAAGAAGGAATCTGAGCGAACCATGCAGTCTGAACAAGCAATGTTAATTTTGCCAGCTGTATCACATTTTAACCATCTTTTTACTGAAACAACTCAGTCTCCAGTAGTGACCTTGCTCCAGTGGGAATTATCACCAGTGGCATCTGACGAGCTCTAGTTGCATCTGAAGGACTCCAGTAGTGAATACTGAAGGCCACCAGTGAAATGCTCCAGATAAATGCTCCAGTTGTCTATAATAAAGTTTACTTTAACTGAGGGTTGTGTGGGGTCAATAAGGACGTGGGTATGGACGCGTGGCAGCTTTTTAGTGGATCAAGAAGGAGCGTGCTAAAGCATTAATATTCCTAACGATATTGTGGGCCACTTGAAGAGGATTGTTTCTAGAAGCCTTATGTGTCTATTTCCTATTGGTCCAAATTAATTAGTGGCTTGCACATGACAGCTTTTGTATTATTTTATTATTTTGTCGTTGATTCCTAGGTAAGAGTATGTGGCTATAAATAAGGCCTTTATTTCTCATTGTAAGTTAATGGATGTTGAATGAAAATTAATAGAGCAGCCTCTATTTCTCACAAATCTTCTTTTACCTTTATAGATCTTTGATCTTGGTGGTTAGGAGTGACCCCTTTATCAATATTTGTGGTGACTTGTTCTTTATCAAATATTGTGGTGAGGTCTTTTAAATCTTCGGTTTCCTTTATCTATAATCGTGGTGGCTAGACCTTTATCGATTAGATCTATGACAATTGTGGATGAAGTGTAATGTGATCATGTTTTAATAAGTAAAATATGAAGAACTTTATGAAAGTAAAATGAAGAACGTTTTATCAAATTGTGTGTATCTTACTTAGCTAATTTATTAGCTAACACTTGCTTTTATGAAAATGTTGTGTCCTTCAGGATAAGCAGGTTTGAGCTAGAGAAAGGTTTAGCTCGTGAGATAGGTAGATGCAATAAAGAAGACTAGCATAGATTGTTGAATGCTTAGACTTCCCATAGCCTATGTTTCGCCTACATTATCTATGTTTATGATACATGTAATAATGAATGGCATTTATGTTGGTGCCATGACTTGGATTTCATTTACATTATTTTGATGATGCTATTAGTAACACCGTTTATGAAAGGTACCAACCGTTTCGGTTGGGGCAATTTTTAAAGTGATCTATTTCCGCTACGTTTTAAACGCCGTTTGGCAAAAGTTTTTGAAAATCCAGGTTTTAAAATGACGGGTGTTACATGGTGATATCAAAGCAATGGTTTAAGTAAACCAAAGACCGAACCAAGCCTTAGGATTTGGACTTAAACCGTAAGGGACTTTGATAGGCTTAAGTAGTGATGCTTTAGCCTTATGTTGAAATGTTTTAGGACGGGTCGGGAAGAGTGAGAGTGTATGTTTGAGGCAATATGTGTTATAGGATTTGCTATGTTAAGCTTGCCTAACCTCTCGTTGTTTGTTTTAATCCGTCCATAATTGTCGTTGTATGTAGTAGACAAGATGGTTAATACTCACGCTAACACTAGTTGAAGAGATGGAGCAACCGCTAGTGTTACTCCTTCGAATCAAGATAGGAATGGCATTGATGCTAACCAAGGGCAGCCCCGTAGGGAACAACCGGACTTACGTGTGGAGAACAATCAACCTAGGAATGGCTTTGAAGATGAAGAGCAACCGGTACTTGAAAGGACCTACACGTGCTGAAATGTTTGATGAGTTGAGAACTATCCAAGCTCAATTAAGAAGGACTCAAGCTGAGTTAAGACAAGCAAGGGCTGGAAGAGAAGTTAACTCACACGAGGAAGAGTGTTTGGTTTCTAACCGCTCCAATCGTGCCGAGCCATCCATGATAAGGACACAAGATGAACGGGTGAGTGATCGGGTTGTTGTACATCCTGAAAATGTTATTGCTGGTGGAAATGGGATTCAAGTTGGTTATGTTCCTCGAGCTAAGGAGTTCAAGTTTGAGAGCTTCAAGAGATGTGGTGCTAAGGATTTCGATGGCACACTTGATGCAGTGGGTTGTATGGAGTGGCTTGATGACACTGAAGTAGTGTTTGCTTCATGTGATTGTCCTGAGAATAAGAAGGTATTAAGTGCTTCTAGGTTGCTAAAGGAGGGTGCCCGTGATTTGTGGAGGGATACTACTGTTTCTATGAGTCCTGTTGTATTATCCGCTTTGACTTGGGATACTTTCAAGGAAAAGTTCATGGAGGAATATATCGGTACACGGGAGAAGAGGTTACTTGAGAAGGAGTTTCGTGCTTTTAAAGTTGATGCTGGAGGCATGGCCGAGTATGCTCGTTCGTTCATGTCAAAGATCAAGTTTGTGGAGCACATGGTTCCTCATGAAGAAGATAAAGTTGCTGCCTATGTTGATGGAATTCCAGCTAGCTATCGAGGTCTTTGCAGGTAGCACACTACTCTTGCAGGTGCTATTAAGGAATCTAAGAAGTTGGATGATGATTTCAAGTCCGAGAAGGTAAATGTGAAGACTGTTGATGACAAGAAGAGTGGATTCAAGAGAAAGTCAGATGAGTCGTCAGATTCTGGAAAGAAGTTTAAGAATGGTTCGACTAATGAGGACAAGAATCACGAGAATGCTAGTCAGTGGTGTTCGGTTTGTAGAGCTCGTCACAGTGGACCATGTTCGGAGAAAACTAAGAGATGTGATAGGTGTGGCAAGCAGGGACATATTGCTCCTAGTTGCAAAGATAAGGTTCGATGTTACAAGTGTAGTGAGACGGGACATTTGGTTGCTGATTGTCCTCAAAAGAAAGATGGTACACAAAAAGCTAAAACTCGTGCATATCAAATGATTACCGTGGAGGACGAGCTTGATGACGAGGTACTAACCAAGTAATTCCTTAGTAGATTAATCGATGATACTTATGTTTATATGTGTATGTGAAATGTGTGTTTATTATGTGTTTGTAGTTAGTATAATTATGCATGATGGATTGTGAAGGAAATGTTGGACATTATGATGTGTGAATATAGTTAAAGGTACATGTGTGAGGAATGATATAGTTAGAACTATGGTCCGGAACATAATTGTAAATATATCATGATGCGGGCGTGTTCATTTGACGGTATTCAAATTGACTAATGAAAGACATGAAATGAAGGGTGATGAGGGAAGACATTGGTGGAAAATGTGGTGAAATATTGACTTATACGTGTGTGGAAGTAGTGAGAAGAGAAATGGAGGTGTTGATATCGTGAGATGATTCTGAGGTGTTATCACTTCTCCTGAGGCGGATCATGGAGTGTGTCACAAGTGTCTCTTATTCCCTAAGCATTAATGGTAGTGGATCATGGAGTGTGTCACAAGTGTCTCTTATTCCCTGAGCATTAATGGTAGTGTGTATGGATATTTTAAGGGAAAACGTGGTCTACGCCAAGGAGATCCAATGCCACCTTACCTCTTTACGCTTGAATGGCTTCCAATATCATGCTCAATGCAGTAAAAGGAAGATAATCAATATTTGTTTTGCAGACGATCTTTTCCTGTTTGCAAGAGGGGATGTAAGGTCAGCAACGATTCTCATGGATTCACTTACTACCTTCAAAAACATCTCTGGATTAGCTCCTAGCCTTCCAAAGAGTTCAGCTTTTTTCTGCAATGTTCCAGACCATACTAAGCAAGCCATCTTGTCCATTATGTCATTTGAAGTGGGCACCATACCAGTACGTTATCTTGGAGTCCCTCTTATTTCTACTCGACTAAAATTTCAAGATTGTAGAATATTAGTCGAACGAATGGAGAGTAGAATTGATAATTGGAAATCAAAATATTTGTCGTTTGCGGGTAGGCTTCAATTGATCAATTTAGTACTGTCATCGATGCATATTTACTGGGTTATGGTCTTCATTCTACCTACTCGTATCATCAATGACTTAGAAAAGAAAATGAGGAATTTTCTATGGAGCAAAGGATCTATTACAATGAAAAAATCAAAAGTGGCTTGGAATTCAGTTTGTTTGCCCAAATATGAGGGAGGTCTGGGTATTAAAAGGATAGCGGATGTTAACAAAGCTCTTATGGCTCGACACATCTGGTCTATAATCAATAAAAGGAAGTCGTTATGGGTACAATGGATACATGACTATAAGATAAAAGGATCGAATTTTTGGGTGGTTGCACCTCGTGGAAGTATGAGTTGGGGATGGAGGAAATTGTTACAAATACGAGATATTATCAGACCATTTATTTGGAAAAGAATTGGCAATGGACTGAATACATTTGTATGGACAGATAAATGGTGTATGGATAGCCCGTTACTTAATTTCATCACTCCAAGAACGATAGCAAATGCTGGGTTCAATCTGAATAGTAAAGTGGCTGATCTTATTCGTGATAATCAATGGTTGTGGCCAGAAGCTTGGTATAACTTGTTCCCTGTTCTTATTCACACACCGTGCATACAGGTCAATGATAATGAGGATCGGAATGTATGGAAAGGTTCGAATGGTGTAGAGACTGAATTCTCTTCTAAAGTGGTTTGGGAGTCGTTGAGAAGAAAACAGGGGGAAGTAGATTGGGTTAATGTCGTCTGGTTCTCACAATGTATTCCCCGTCATGCCTTCCACTTATGGCTGGTTTTTAGAAACAAATTGAAGACTCAGGATCGCATGAAGGCATGGGAGGCAGGGAGCGAGACTAATCTGAAACTTATGTGTTGTCCACTGTGCAAAACAGGGGTTGACTCTCGCTCACATTTGTTTTTTCAGTGTCATTTCTCTGTACAGGTTTGGAGGAAGATTAAAGCGCTGGCAAATATGAATGATGTATCGGAGTCCTGGGATGATATTGCAAATTGTCTCATTCAAAGATCCAAACAGAATTCTGTTGATAGTGTGATTAGTAGGATTGTTGTTGCTGCTGCCACCTACTTTCTATGGCAGGAACGGAATGAAAGACTGTTTACGCAAGGTGTACGTAATATGGAAGTCATCGCTGACCTGATTATTCGAACGGTTCGGTTAAGGTTACTCACCCTTAGATTCAAAGGACAAAATAATTTGCTAGAGGAATGGAGATTACCTAAGCACGATGAAGACGAGCATGGCTGATTTGTTATGAAATATGTTCTGGTATATTTTGTAATGTGGTTTTGAGTTGATTGGTTGTCTAGCTAGGCTAGTTGTTTGAATGTGTTTGGCATGTCATTCACATTAACTAATGTAACAATTAGTTACATTACTTGTACTTATGGATTATTTTATAATAAAATTACCAGGGTAACCTTTTACCCAAAAAAAAGAGATAATTCTGAGGACAGAATCCTATTAAGGAGAGGAGAATTGTAACATCCCAAAACTTTTTGACGTTGACCGTTAGCTTGTCGTTAGTGACCGTTAGTCACTATGTGTTTTATATGTAATTGTGTGATTTAAATGATTAACATGACATATGTGTTAAAATGATTTAAAGTAATGAAATTAAAGTTGATAATGATTTATAAAGTCAATTAGTGTTCCCGATAAGATACAAGAGTTGTTAAGTGTTCCCGGTTGCGTTAAACGAGCCGTTAAGTGGCGAAACGAGTTGTAACGAAGTGCGAGGGCCTAGATGTAAAGTTTTAAAAGTTGTTTCAGTATAAATAGGGCATGGTGGTCGACCTAAGAACCCTTTAATCAGATCTAAACCCCAGAGAAGTCTTTCACACAAAACCCTAGGTCAATTCTTCAATAACTAGTCGATTTCGGGGGATTTCGGAAGGGTTTTTGCTTGCTCTTCGATCCGTTAATCAATCCTACAGGTATAATATCATTAATTGAATGTTGATTAGGTTTTAAAGTAGGTTTTGTCCCTGTAGACTCGGCCATAAGGGTTGGGGTTGTTTAAAGTTGATGTTTTCGGCTAAAAACGACGTTTTCGTGAGTAAAATCGTTAATTGAGATGATTAACTGTATCAAGATGCAAAATTTAATGATGAATAATGTTTTTTAGATGCATTAGAGTGTATTCCAGGTGGTTAATTGGAAACCCCCTTGAGGTATTGAGTTTTTGATAAACACGTTACCGATTTTATGTTTTTCGGGTGTCTTAAAGAGTGAATCATTGTTGTATTTGATTCAAGGATCAATTAATGTTTTCAAATGGTTAATTATGACCTAATTAATGTTAAATTAATGGGTATAAGTCATGGTGGAGGTTTGGGATCCGTTTGGAAGGAGTTTGAGATGAAACGAAGTCGAAGTTGCTGGTCGAACCCCGATATGCGGCGCATGGGGATTCCATGCGGTGCATAAAGTGCATCTGGAACTTTCTGAATTGTGTTATGCGGCGCATGGATGGGGCATGCGGCGCATATTTAGGTCTGGTGGTTGTTTAGGCTTGTTTTAGTGCTCATTTGACCCATAGACCTTAGGTATAAGTTATGTTGATGTTTAGGGAACTTGGAGATGTTCTTTAAGGTCCCGTTTATGTACATGTTGATTATATGTATGTGATAGGTAGTAGGGAACTCAAACAAGATACTTTAAAGTTGCTTATTGATCGTTGTGCTCGTCATCAGGTAAGATACACTCGTAAAGGCTAAGCCACCGGAATCAAGGATAAAGGAAACACTCCGCCCCACCACTACAATCGATAAAGGTCTAGCCATCACGATTATAGATAAAGGAAACACTCCGCCCCACCACTACAATCGATAAAGGTCTAGCCATCACGATTATAGATAAAGGAAACACTCCGCCCCACCACTACAATCGATAAAGGTCTAGCCATCACGATTATAGATAAAGGAAACACTCCGCCCCACCACTACAATCGATAAAGGTCTAGCCATCACGATTATAGATAAAGGAAACACTCCGCCCCACCACTACAATCGATAAAGGTCTAGCCATCACGATTATAGATAAAGGAAACACTCCGCCCCACCACTACAATCGATAAAGGTCTAGCCATCACGAATAGATAAAGGAAACACTCCGCCCCACCACTACAATCGATAAAGGTCTAGCCATCACGATTATAGATAAAGGAAACACTCCGCCCCACCACTACAATCGATAAAGGTCTAGCCATCACGATTATAGATAAAGGAAACACTCCGCCCCACCACTACAATCGATAAAGGTCTAGCCATCACGGAATCAAGGATAAAGGAAACACTCCGCCCCACCACTACAATCGATAAAGGTCTAGCCATCACGAATCAAGGATAAAGGAAACACTCCGCCCCACCACTACAATCGATAAAGGTCTAGCCATCACGGAATCAAGGATAAAGGAAACACTCCGCCCCACCACTACAATCGATAAAGGTCTAGCCATCACGAATAGATAAAGGAAACACTCCGCCCCACCACTACAATCGATAAAGGTCTAGCCATCACGAATAGATAAAGGAAACACTCCGCCCCACCACTACAATCGATAAAGGTCTAGCCATCACGATTATAGATAAAGGAAACACTCCGCCCCACCACTACAATCGATAAAGGTCTAGCCATCACGATTATAGATAAAGGAAACACTCCGCCCCACCACTACAATCGATAAAGGTCTAGCCATCACGAATAGATAAAGGAAACACTCCGCCCCACCACTACAATCGATAAAGGTCTAGCCATCACGATTATAGATAAAGGAAACACTCCGCCCCACCACTACAATCGATAAAGGTCTAGCCATCACGAATAGATAAAGGAAACACTCCGCCCCACCACTACAATCGATAAAGGTCTAGCCATCACGATTATAGATAAAGGAAACACTCCGCCCCACCACTACAATCGATAAAGGTCTAGCCATCACGAATAGATAAAGGAAACACTCCGCCCCACCACTACAATCGATAAAGGTCTAGCCATCACGATTATAGATAAAGGAAACACTCCGCCCCACCACTACAATCGATAAAGGTCTAGCCATCACGATTATAGATAAAGGAAACACTCCGCCCCACCACTACAATCGATAAAGGTCTAGCCATCACGATTATAGATAAAGGAAACACTCCGCCCCACCACTACAATCGATAAAGGTCTAGCCATCACGATTATAGATAAAGGAAACACTCCGCCCCACCACTACAATCGATAAAGGTCTAGCCATCACGATTATAGATAAAGGAAACACTCCGCCCCACCACTACAATCGATAAAGGTCTAGCCATCACGATTATAGATAAAGGAAACACTCCGCCCCACCACTACAATCGATAAAGGTCTAGCCATCACGAATAGATAAAGGAAACACTCCGCCCCACCACTACAATCGATAAAGGTCTAGCCATCACGATTATAGATAAAGGAAACACTCCGCCCCACCACTACAATCGATAAAGGTCTAGCCATCACGGAATCAAGGATAAAGGAAACACTCCGCCCCACCACTACAATCGATAAAGGTCTAGCCATCACGAATCAAGGATAAAGGAAACACTCCGCCCCACCACTACAATCGATAAAGGTCTAGCCATCACGGAATCAAGGATAAAGGAAACACTCCGCCCCACCACTACAATCGATAAAGGTCTAGCCATCACGAATAGATAAAGGAAACACTCCGCCCCACCACTACAATCGATAAAGGTCTAGCCATCACGAATAGATAAAGGAAACACTCCGCCCCACCACTACAATCGATAAAGGTCTAGCCATCACGATTATAGATAAAGGAAACACTCCGCCCCACCACTACAATCGATAAAGGTCTAGCCATCACGATTATAGATAAAGGAAACACTCCGCCCCACCACTACAATCGATAAAGGTCTAGCCATCACGAATAGATAAAGGAAACACTCCGCCCCACCACTACAATCGATAAAGGTCTAGCCATCACGATTATAGATAAAGGAAACACTCCGCCCCACCACTACAATCGATAAAGGTCTAGCCATCACGAATAGATAAAGGAAACACTCCGCCCCACCACTACAATCGATAAAGGTCTAGCCATCACGATTATAGATAAAGGAAACACTCCGCCCCACCACTACAATCGATAAAGGTCTAGCCATCACGAATAGATAAAGGAAACACTCCGCCCCACCACTACAATCGATAAAGGTCTAGCCATCACGATTATAGATAAAGGAAACACTCCGCCCCACCACTACAATCGATAAAGGTCTAGCCATCACGATTATAGATAAAGGAAACACTCCGCCCCACCACTACAATCGATAAAGGTCTAGCCATCAAGAGATAAAGGAAACACTCCGCCCCACCACTACAATCGATAAAGGTCTAGCCATCACGATTATAGATAAAGGAAACCGAAGATTTAAAAGACCTCACCACAATATTTGATAAAGAACAAGTCACCACAATATTTGATAAAGAACAAGTCACCACAAATATTGATAAAGGGGTCACTCCTAACCACCAAGATCAAAGATCTCTAAAGGTAAAAGAAGATTTTTGTAAGAAATAGAGGCTGCTCTATTAATTTCATTCAACATCAACTCCCCTTACAATGAGAAATACAACCTCTATTTATAGCCACATGCTATTTTCTAGGAATTAACGACATAATAAATTAATACATAAAAGCTGTAAAATATGCTAAGCCACTAATTTATTTTGACCAATAGAAAATAGACAGCGTGGGGTTTCTAGGAACATTCCTCTGCAAGTGGTCCCACAATACCGTTAGAAATGTCAATCGTCACACGCGCCTTCCTTTACAGCTGTCATTCTTCTTTATTGGGTTCACAACGACTTCAGTGGAAACTTTATTATCGGGAAACTGGAGACAAAATCTGGACTTCCACTGGAGAGCCATCAGTGTTGGTCACTGGAGTATTCATCTGGAGCTGGTTATCTGGAGCGCTTTACTGGAGTACTTCACTGGTGGACTACCAGAGTTGGGCACTGGAGAATTTTGCCACTGGAGAAGTGTTACTACTGGTGACTGGACCGGTTCAGAAAAGACATGTCTGAAATGGGCCACTGCTGGCAGAATCAACGTGGCTTGTTCAGATGGCATTATCAGTTCAGATTCCTTCAGTACAGCTACCTTCTTCAGTTCGCTGGTTTCCTCCAGTTCAGTGAACCTGGACATTTCCGCATCATTCTCCTCCTCTGAAAAGGGACTTGTCCTCAAGTCCTCGAGGTACTTATCCTCCAGATAAGGCATCAGATCTTCTACATTAAAAGTACTTGAAACTGCCATATCTCCAGGTAACTCAACCTTGTAAGCATTATCGCCATATCTCTCCAGAATTTTATAACGGACCTTCAGCTCTGGGTATCAGTTTACTCTTCCTTTTTGCTGGAAACCTTTCTTTTCTTAGATGCACCCACACAAGATCACCTGGTGCAAAACTGGATTGCTTTCTATTCTTGTTTGCTCTGGCCTTGTAACTGGCATTTGCTTTCTCTATTCTGGCCTTCACTTCTTCATGAATTTTCTTGATTTCTCTCGCTCTGGCTTCAGCTTCAATACTTGCCTTCGGTTCAATCGAAAATGCAATTAAATCAATGGGAGTCAGTGGATTGACACCATATCAGATTTCAAACGGGGATTTACTGGTAGAATAGTTAGGAGCTCTGTTGAAATCAAACTCAGCATGAGCAAGCTTCAGATCCCAATCCTTCAGTGTCTTCTTCACCAGTGTTCTTTACAACATACCAATTGTTCTGTTCGTAACTTTAGTTTGTCCATCAGTCTGAGGATGGTGAGACGTACTGAACATCAATCTGGTACCCATCATTCGCCATAGAGTCTTCCAGAAATAACTCAGAAACTTCACATCTCGATCTGACACAATTGCCTTGGGGATTCCATGCAATCTGACAATCTCCTTAAAAAACATATTTGCTACCGCTGAAGCATCATTGGTTGTGTTACAAGCAATAAAATGCGCCATTTTTGAAAATAGATCAACAATCACCATAATTGAATATTTTCCCCTCTGGGTTCTGGGCAGTGCAACAATAAAATCCATACTGAGATCCTCCCAAGGTTGGTTTGGAACTAGAAGAGGAGTGTATAATCCTTTGTGAAAAGTTGTCTTTGTCTGTTGACAAGTTGGACAGCGACTGATAATATTCTGGACGTCCTTCAGTAGACTTGGCCAGTAGAAATGTTCAGTCAAAATCTCTCCAGTCTTGTTGATTCCAAAATGACCAGCTAGACCTCCTCCATGTGCTTCTCTTATCAGTAAATCTCTAATCAAACCTCTGGGAATGCACAACTTTCCATTCTTAAATAAGAAACCATCTTGTACAGTAAATGGTCCCTTCTGATTAGCTTCAGTGAGTTTTTCAGAAAAATCTGGGTCTGCAGCATATAACTCCTTTATAAATGAAAACCCAAGCACTCTTGCTTCTAAAATAGATAACAATGAGTATCTTCGTGACAAAGCATCAGCAACAACATTACAAACTCCAGCTTTATGTTTTGAAACAAATGAATATGACTGTAAGAATTCTACCCATTTGGCATGTCTGGCATTAAGCTTGTGCTGACCATTTATAAACTTCAGTGCTTCGTGATCAGAGAATAAGACAAACTGCTTTGGCTTCAGATAATGTGACCAGTGAGTGATAGCACGAATAATGGCATAAAGTTCTTTATTATAAGTGTTGTACTTCAGTTTAGATCCATTCAGCTTCTCACTGAAGTATGCAACTGGTCTCCCTTCTTGCACTAAAACTGCACCAATACCTACTCCACTTGCATCACATTCTAGCTCAAAGAGCATATAAAATCTGGTAAGGATAAGACTGGGACTGAACTGAGCTTTTCCTTCAGTGCTTCAAACGCCAGTTGGGCTGAACTCGGCCAGTTGAACACACCTTTCTTCAGACAGTCAGTAATTGGAGCCACAACTGTAGAGAAATTTTTGATAAATCTTCTATAAAATGATGCCAGTCCATGAAAACTCCGCACTTCAGTGATTGAAGTTAGAACTGGCCAGGATCTGATGGCATCAACCTTAGAGGGATCCATAGAAAATCCATTCTTAGAAACAACATACCCCAAAAATATCACACTTTCCACCATAAAATCACATTTCTCCAGTTTGCCATACAACTGGTGTCTTCTCAACAGTTCAAATACCTTCTTCAGATGGCTAACATGTTCAGCTTCAGATTTTGAATATACCAGAATATCATTGAAGTAAACAACAACAAACTGACCAATGAGTGGCCTGAGAACTTCATTCATCAGTCTCATGAAAGTACTGGGAGCATTAGATAAGCCAAAAGGCATAACTAACCATTCATACAAACCTCCCTTGATTTTGAAAGCAGTTTTCCACTCATCTCCATCTTTCATTCTTATCTGGTGATAGCCACTTTTGAGATCGATCTTTGAAAATACTTTGGAGCCATGTAACTCATCAAGCATATCATCCAATCTGGGAATGGGATATCTATACTTAATGGTTATATTGTTGATGGCCCTGCTATCAACACACATTCTCATTGTCCCATCTTTCTTTGGAACCAGGAGAGCTGGCACTGAGAAAGGACTCATACTTGCTCTCACATAACCCTTCTCAACCAACTCATCGACTTGCCTCTGCAACTCCTTTGCTTCAGTAGGCGAACATCTGTAAGCAGCTTTGTTTGGAAGAACTGATCCTGGAACCAGGTCAATCTGATACCAAATTTGATGCGTAAATCACGCGACAAACGACAACGGAAGACTATTTTTGGTAATTTCTAGATTTTATATGAAACAAACAACAAAACAAGACAATAAAAATTAAAATGATAGATAAAAGAATCCACCACCAAGATTCGTAAAGGCCAAGCCACCGGAATCAAGGATAAAGGAAACACTCCGCCCCACCACTACAATCGATAAAGGTCTAGCCACCACGATTATAGATAAAGGAAACCGAAGATTTAAAAGACCTCACCACAATATTTGATAAAGAACAAGTCACCACAAATATTGATAAAGGGGTCACTCCTAACCACCAAGATCAAAGATCTATAAAGGTAAAAGAAGATTTTTGTAAGAAATAGAGGCTGCTCTATTAATTTCATTCAACATCAACTCCCCTTACAATGAGAAATACAACCTCTATTTATAGCCACATGCTATTTTCTAGGAATTAACGACATAATAAATTAATACATAAAAACTGTAAAATATGCTAAGCCACTAATTTATTTTGACCAATAGAAAATGAACAGCGTGGGGTTTCTAGGAACATTCCTCTGCAAGTGGTCCCATAATACCGTTAGAAATGACATCGTCACACGCGCCTTCCTTTACAGCTGTCATTCTTCTTTATTGGGTCCACAACGACTTCAGTGGAAACTTTATTATCGGGAAACTGGAGACAAAATCTGGACTTCCACTAGAGGGCCATCAGTGTTGGTCACTGGAGTATTCATCTGGAGCTGGTTATCTGGAGCGCTTTACTGGAGTACTTCACTGGTGGACTACCAGAGTTGGGCACTGGAGAATTTTGCCACTGGAGAAGTGTTACTACTGGTGACTGGACCGGTTCAGAAAAGACTTGTCTGAAATGGGCCACTGCTGGCAGAATCAACATGGCTTGTTCAGATGGCATTATCAGTTCAGCTTCCTTCAGTTCAGCTAGCTTCTTCAGTTCGCTGGTTTCCTCCAGTTCAGTGAACCTGGACATTTCCGCATCAGAATATACCTAAAGTTAATATAAAGTAAAGTAAGATGTATGTTATTAGTTTAGGTAAAAGTGTAGCCTAAGCTAATATAAAGTAAAGAAAGATGAATAAAAGTGATTAGTTTAGGTGAAAGTGTAGCCTAAGCTAATAAAGATAAGAAGTCTCGAGCATAAGATGTGTTAAGCTTAACCCGTGCTTAGTTGAAAAGCTAGTGCGTATGTGGTCGCTTGAGTGGCTCCTTGCGGCATGGTCGTTGATCTAGTATTTCAGGGTGGAGTAACCATCATGAGGGGATAAGTGGTCGCTTGAGTGTTTTCTTGCGGCATAGTTGTTGATCTAGTATTCCCGGGTGGAGTGACTAATCACCAATGTTAAAAGCGTAACGGGATGCTTAAAGTTGATTAAAGTTGATAAGTTGATAAGATGATAAGTTGACACGTTGATAAGTTGATACGTTGATTAAAGTTGATCAAAGTTGATAATTTGATAAGATGATAAGTTGATAAGTTGATTAAGTTGCTTACGTTGATTAAGTTGCTTATAAGTATGATTTATCGTTGATAGGCACAATTAGAAGTATGTACTCTATATACGTGGGATATGTTTACGTGTGTTACGCTAAGTTATGAGATGTTGATTATGTTGAAAGTATATGATGATATGATATGAGACGTTGACTAAGTTGTAAGATATGTTGATATGTTAAGAGATGTTCATTAAGTTGTATGTACTCGTTGATGTGATATGAAATAAAAAGGGAAGTATGGGTTGATCTATGATAATTGTGGATGAAGTGTAATGTGATCATGTTTTAATAAGTAAAATATGAAGAACTTTTATGAAAGTAAAATGAAGAACATTTTATCAAATTGTGTGTATCTTACTTAGCTAATTTATTAGCTAACACTTGCTTTTATGAAAATGTTGTGTCCTTCAGGATAAGCAGGTTTGAGCCAGAGAAAGGTTTAGCTCGTGAGATGGGTAGATGCAATAAAAAAGACTAGCATAGATTGTTGAATGCTTAGACTTCCCATAGCCTATGTTTAGCCTACATTATCTACGTTTATGACACATGTAATAATGAATGGCATTTATGTTGGTGCCATGACTTGGATTTCATTTACATTATTTTGATGATGCTATTAGTAACACCGTTTATGAAAGGTACCAACCATTTCGGTTGGGGCAGTTTTTAAAGTGATCTATTTCCGCTACGTTTTAAACGCCGTTTGGCAAAAGTTTTTGAAAATCCAGGTTTTAAAATGACGGGTGTTACATGCCTAACTTGTAGTAACTTACGCCAGCCCCAACTGACACAACCACGCAATGGTATGTCCCAAAACGATTTCCCACGAAGTTTGTATGCATGAATCCATCTTACCCACAAAGAATCCTTAAACGACAGAAGCCTCCAAATAAGAGCAGAAAAAAACGCCACATTAAAAGGTTCAAGTCGCCTAATATCCAAACCCCCTTCAGCCTTGGGTAAGCAAACATCAGCCCAAGCTACCTTTGCCTTTCCCCGTTTAAATTCTCCTTGGCATAGAAAGCCCCTCATCATTTGTTCAATTTCATGAATAACCCTACTTGGAAGAATAAAAACTGACGACCAGTAAACATATAAAGAAGCTATAACAGAATTAACTAACTGCAATCGTCCAGCAAAGGATAGAAACTTGTTCTTCCAATCTTGTACACGGTTTTGTACTCGTTCAATTAACTCTTTACAATCCTTGTTCACCAATTCGGATGAAATCAAAGGCACACCAAGGTATTTGACTGGTAACTGACCTTCCTCAAAAGGCAAAACACCTACAATAGCTGTTTTCACATGATTAAGCACATTACAAAAGTAAGCGGTGCTCTTAGGTAAGCTTGGAGCAAGACCAGAAGCAGATTTAAACTCATTAAGTCCTTCTATTATCACCGTAGCAGAATGCACATCACCATGTAAGAATATGAAAAGATCATCCGCAAAACACAGATTAATAATGTCAAGCCCATCACACTGCTTATGGAATTTAAAATAGCCATCCTGTAAAACTTTCCTCCTGAAAATAAGTGTAAGAACTTCCATAACAAGAGTAAACAAATATGTTAGATTCTTACACCATAGCTATGTGTACTGAATCATGGGGTAGAAGCAGCTTTGCAAGGGCAATGATCGATATAAAGGCTGATAAAGATTTAAAGGAGTCTCTGAATGTTGCAATACCCTCTCTTGAAAATGGTGGTTTTACAACAGAAAAAGTTACACTTGAATATGAATGGAAACCCCAAAGGTGCGCTACTTGCTGTGTCTTTGGTCAAGTGTTTTCACAGTGCCCGAAACAGGTTAAGACCGGTACAAAAGAGGTGTCAAAAGAGCAAGAAGATGGTTTTCAGACCGTTAAGAATAGGAAAACTAAAAAAGGAATACCATTGAAAAAACAGGCTCCAACTTTGGTTTATAGACCTGTGATAAAACCAAATGATCAAACTGATGGAGCTAACTCTTCACAATCCAAGAACCCATTTGTTCCTAGTGCATCAACATCTAATGTGGAGACTAGAAATCCTTATGCTCTATTAACTTATTATGGGAAGAGTGAAGCTAAACCATTATTTGAGACATTATCAGCTGAGCAGGTATTGGATGCACAAAAAAAGAAGACTGTCAAGGATCCTTTTTCAGACGATGATGATGTTGAGGAAGTAGAGGTTGTATTTGATGAAACTGAAAGTTCAAGATTCATGGGTGATGCTACTAGGCCGAAACCAAATTGTGGGAATAATACGAACTCTACCATATGTGAGGGGGCAAGCACTCCCAGTCAAAATGTTTCCAATGGGTAGTCTAGCAGCTTGGAATATAAGGGGATTGAACCGTCCTCTAAAACAGAATGAGGTTCGACATGTGGTTTCTGAAAATCATCTGAATGTATGTGCTATTATGGAGTCTCACGTTGATGTAACTCGTCTGTTTAATGTTTGCAAGAAGATATGCAGATCTTGGGATTGGACATCTAATGGCAACTTGTGTTCCAAAGGCACTCGTATTATTGTTGGGTGGAACACGGATATGGTTGATCTCATGGTTCTCTCTCAGACTGATCAGGTAATGCATGTCCAGATTGTGTTCAAAGTTGACAAGAAATTTCTTTTTTGTTCTTTTATTTATGCAGATAATTATTACAAGAACCGAAGAGAATTGTGGAGAGATCTTTGCAAGCATAAAGTTCTGGTAGGAGATAAACCATGGGTCATCCTTGGTGACTTTAATTAATCACTGAACCTAGAAGAAAATTATGCTGGATCATCTACAAACAATCTTGGTATGCGAGAGTTCAAAGAATGTCTTGAGCAAATAGAAGTTATGGATGTAAACAGTATATGTCTTCATTATACTTGGAACCAGAAGCCTAAAAGAGGTGCGGGTATCATGAAGAAAATCGACATGATTATGGCAAATACTCAGTTTGAGGTAACTTCGGTTTGAGGTAACTTCGGTTTCCTTGTAAATGTGTCCCTCTCACTTGTCTTTGTATTGGTTGATGTGCATGTTTGAGGTTTCCTATCTCACTCAAATAGTTTCGTTGTAATAGGCTTGGTTTAGTTGTTGCTTGGTTTGCTTCTTGTATGGCTAGGATAGCTTGTTCACCCTATATGGCATGTCATATAGGGAACTAATGTGGCATTCAGCCTCATTACTTGCAATGTACTGTTAATTGTTGTTGGTATAAAAGTTTAAACAGGGTAATCCCTTTTACCCAAAAAAAAACTCAGTTCATAATGACTTTTCCAGCCTCAGTAGCCATGTTTCATCCATATAGAGTTTCTGATCACTCACCTTGCATCCTAAAACTCCCTAGTGTTTCCAGAAATCGACCTAAGCCATTCAAGTTTGCGAACCTGTTGGTGCATAAACAAGGTTTTATGGAGGCAGTTGAGAAAGAATGGAGCCAACCTATTGATGGACATCATATGTTCAAAGTTGTTAAAAAAACTTCGTGCCTTGAAAACTCCTATGCGCAATTTATTGATAAAGCAAGGCAATCTTCATTCAAAAGTTAAAGATTTGTGTGATACTTTAGATGCTCTCCAACGAAGCATAGATCACCCGTCAAATACTGAGCTTCGAGAAAGAGAGTCAAAGTGCTTAACTGATTATATGGACGCTTTACTTGATGAAGAGCGCTTTTGGGTAAAGGGATACCCTGATGATTTTATATAACAACAAAACAATGAAGTACAAGTAATGTGACAAAAATGTCACATTAGTTCATATATACGACATACCGTATATATGTTAAAACTCGCTGAAAAGCTAGCTACTAATCAATACGTCACACTAAAAGGGATAATAAAATGTAAAAGACAAACATAAACAAGCAGCACACTCTACTGCAGACATGGTCTTTCAGGGTCAAACTGGATCAGCCATTTGCATCATATTATTGCTCACTTTCCATTGTTCCAACACTCTAGCGACTCGAGCATTATTCTTGAGCTTGAGTGTAACCAATCTATATCGAACTGTAGTAACCACAACCTCCTTGATTTGAGCCACCGTCCTGGTATTCTTTGAGAACATTTTATTATTCCTTTCCTGCCAAATAAAATACGCAGTAGCCGTTACACAAAGTTTACTAATAATATTCTCGATATTTCATGCCTTTGTTTAGAGAAAGAAGCCAACTAGTCATGTGACTCCAGGTCGGGGAAATGTTGCTCATTCTAGCCTCGTCTTTAATCAGCTTCGAAACTTCTGCCGAGAATGTGTTGAAATTGTGTGAACTTTCGTAGACCCGACTAACCATATATCTTCGGATCTTTGAGCCCGTAGGGTCATACATAATAGAACATCTATAATGTTTAACCATAAAGCTACGGAATGATATTTGATCATTTACGCATTTAATTAAACTAGTCTTTAATTAAATTATACGTTTATAAACTAACGCGAGTTAATTAAGGATAAACGGATAAACCGACAAAATATTATTTATAGAAGTCAATTAGAGTTTACTTTAATTGATTGATAAATAACTTATTAATTAAATGAGTTAACGGGTTGGATAATTAATTAATTAATAGTCCAAATTAATTAATAAGTGATTAATTGATAAGGAAAGCTCGTTCTGTCCCACCAAAGCTCCTAGGGCGGTTCTAGGACCTTCCTAGAGGGAGGTGGACGAAATTTTGGTGTTAATTTAAAGGGTTTTTAGTTTCCTAATCTAGCTAGGATTCTTCCCTATATAAACCCTTTAAATCCCTAATTAATTCATTCATTCACAATAACCCTAACACACACTTAAAGGTGAAATTCTCTTCTCCTTTATGTGTGGGTCGAAATCACTAAACCAAAGAAACCAAAACCCCAAATTGTTTTAGGTTTAATTATTTAGGGTTTTAGTTAAACCCTAAATTAGTTTCAACAAAAGGTTTCTTGCCTTTTGTGTTTGGTTGGGTCGAAATTCAAGAAACCCTAAGAAGGGTTTTCGAATTCGATATTCTCCTTGGAGAATAGTCGAATTCAACCTTAGGGTCAATTAGAGGGTTTCGTTCGGTTGCGGTCATAAGCTTAAAGGTGTCTAGCAGTTCCTTAGTTAAGACATTGTTCGTGTACGCACTTACGGAGGGTTTCTACACTTGGAATCTCGTTTCCGGAATCTTCCACATCATGAGGGATTTTGTCTACCGCAACGAGGTTAGTTTTGTATTTATTTAAGTTACTTATATTGCATTGCATGGTGATCCTGATAAGGGATGTTAGAACTATTAAGAGTTTCTCAAAATGATACCACACTTGTTTTATTAGTTTTAATAGTTTATTAACACGCTTCTGGTTCGCACTTTGATTTGTAATTAAAATTTGTTTTTCAAACCGGGTCGGTCACCCGACCCATTTAATGTTATCCGGTTAATAAAGAATGGACATTCAAAGAATAAATGAGCATGGGAATCTGTTTCTAAAGCAAAAATCTAAAGTTGAGTGGCTTCAGGTCGGAGATGCAAACTCTTCTTACTTCCATAATTTTGTCAAAGCAAAAAATCATAGGAGTCGTATTGATATGATCACCGATGCTGATGGAGTTATACGTGAAGGGGGTGAAGTTTATTTTGTTTTTGTTGAGCATTATATGGACTTTCTGGGTATTAAGGGTTCCACGAATCAGTGGCCTTCTCAAGGTATTTTTTCTAAAAAACTTAGTTCTCAAAAGGCTTCTCAAATGATTCGACAGGTTTCAGATGATGAAGTCAAGGCTGCTCTTTTTTCAATTGGGGACAATAAGGCTCCTGGACCTGATGGGTATTCTTCTGCTTTCTTTAAGAGTGCTTGGCATATTGTGGGGGTGACATTTGTAGTGCTGTAAAGGATTTCTTTATGAATGGGTGTTTGCTCAAGGAAATTAACACCATTCTAGCCTTGATTCCTAAGGTCCCTACTCCTTCTCGGGTAAACGACTACCGTCCTATATCCTGTTGTAATGTTCTTTATAAGGTGATTAGCAAGATTCTAACTAACAGAATAAAGGATGGTCTCAATGACTTGGTTAGTATCAATCAATCAGCATTTGTACCAAAAAGGCGTATAGCGGATAATATTTTGCTTACTCAAGAGCTGATGCATGAATACCATCGTGAAAAAGGACCACCCCGTTGTGCTTTCAAGGTTGATATTCAGAAGGCGTATGCTACAGTGGATTGGCAGTTTTTATATGTTATCCTACGAGAGTTTGGTTTTCATGCTACTACAGTTAAGTGGATCATGGCGTGTGTCTCAACAGCCTCGTTTTCTCTTGCTATAAATGGCAATCTCTACGACTACTTTAAAGGTAAAAGAGGTCTTCGGCAAGGTGATCCTATGTCACCTTATCTCTTTACACTTGTAATGGAAGTACTTATGCTTTTGTTGCATCAATCGGTCAGAATTTCAGCCTCTTTTAAGTTTCACAATCGATGTGAAAAGCAGCAGATTGTTAATTTGTGTTTTGCTAATGACTTGTTCTTGTTTGCACGAGGTGATGTTAACTCAGCTAGGCTTATTATGGACTCTCTCAACTCTTTCAGGGATATGTCCGGTCTTACCCCTAGCTTACCTAAAAGTACAACTTTTTTCTGCAATGTTCCTTCTCATGTTAAATCAGGAATCTTATCTATTATGCCTTTTGAAGAAGGTAAACTGTCGGTTCGCTATCTTGGTGTCCCATTAATCTCTTCAAACCTGATTTATCAAGATTGTAAAGTATTAGTTGAGAAATTGGAGAAGCGTATCTGTGATTGGAGGAATAAATCTTTGTCATTTGCGGGGCGTTTGCAACTCATAAGGTCAGTGTTATCATCAATGCACATTTATTGGGCTTCAGTGTTTATTTTACCTGCCGAGATCATTGCTGAACTTGAGTAGAAGATGGGTGATTTCTTATGGACCCAAGGATCCTCCTCGAAAGGAAAAGCAAAAGTGGCGTGGAAGGCAATATGCCTACCAAAATATGAGGGTGGCTTGGGAATTAGAAGAATTGGAGATATGAATAAGGCCCTAATGACTTCACATGTTTGGGCAATATTGAGTAATCAGGAGTCATTATGGGTAAAATGGGTATATGCTTACAAACTAAAAGGGCGCAATTTTTGGGATGTTCCTATGCTTCCGGGTGCTTCTTGGGGCTAGCGCAAACTACTTCAACTAAGAACTACTATTCGGCCTCATATTCATTCATACATTGGTAATGGTTCGAGAACTTCCATGTGCTTTGACTGCTGGTCACAATCGAGTCCTCTTATACACCATGTTACCCCAATAGCTATTACAAATGCAGGTTTCTCTTTGTCGGACAATGTTAGGTACTTGCTTCATAATGGTCATTGGAAGTTTAATTCAGATTGGTATGATCGTTTCCCGGTTTTCCGAAACTTACCAACTATCACTTGCAAGATCGTCCGGATTTTCTCTTATGGCTTGATCATGATGGTAGGGACTCCTCTTTCTCATCTTCTGTTGTATCGGATACAATTCGATATAAAGGAGAGGTTGTCCCATGGGTTAGTCTGATTTGGTATCCGTAATGCATTCCGAGACATGCTTTTCATCTTTGGCTCCTCATGCGCAACAAGCTTAAAACCCAGGATAGAATGAAACGCTGGGATGCAGGTAGTGAAACAAACCTTCGTCTTATGTGCTGTTCATTATGTCAAAAAGGCCCTGACTCAGGCACACACTTGTTCTTTGAATGTGATTACTCATCTACAACTTGGAATGAACTTAAATCACTGACGGGTCTCCAACATATTCCAAGTAAATGGGAAAGTATTTCGTCCTACCTAGTTGCACAACCCAAGCAAAACTCGGCCTCAATTATAATCGTAAAACTTGTGGTTGCTGCTACTTCGTATTTTATATGGCAAGAAAGGAATAGTCGGCTCTTCTCTAGTAACCAAAGATCGTCATCCCAACTTGCGGAGGTCATCAAGTATACAGTTCGATTGAAGCCTCTGTCTATGAGATTCAAGAATACTACTCGGGTGCAACATTTGCTTGATAGCTGGAAGTTACCTAAGCGGCTCGTTTTCAACAATGGCTAAGAAGAGATTGTTTTTACGCATTGCACTTTTTGTAATGTAATTTTTAGTTGCTTAGTTTCGCTAGGTTGGTTGTTCTAGCTTTTTTTTTTTATCTTTAATAAATATGGCATGTCATATGTATAAACTAATGTGACACTCAGTCACATTACTTGTACTTATTTGGTTTATTAATGAATTTCATCAGGGTAACCTATTTACCCAAAAAAAAAAAGTTTTAAACTACCACAAGAACTTACTATTGGATCTGATGTACGTGTCACTCCAGTATCAGCACCAGCTCAAACTACTCCAGTACTTCAAGAAATGCCTTCTAATGAAGTATTTCATGATGCAAATCGTGACCTCAATGATTCTGATGAGGAAGTTGAAGTAGTTTGGGAAGATCCTCTACCTGAAGCAACAACTGAGGAAACTCCACTGGTACCTTGCACTGATATTGTAGTCAGAAATCAGGGTCAATACTCTAAATGGACCAAAGCACATCCAATCGATCAGATCATTGGAGAGTCCAGTAGAGGGGTTCAAACCAGATGATAATAAGTTGCAAGTTTGTGCCATTATGGAATCGCATATGGATATTGGTAAGTTGTTTAATGTATGTAAAAAGATTTGTAGAACTTGGGATTGGACTTCAAATGGGAACTTTTGTGATAAGGGTACTCGTATCATTCTTGGATGGAATTCTGATTTAGTGGATGTTATGATCATTTCACAAACTGCTCAGGTGATACATACTCAAATTGTGTTTAAGGTAGATAAAAAGGCTTTGTTTTGTTCGTTTGTTTATGCAAAAAATCATTATAAGGATCGTAGGGAGTTATGGAATGACTTATGTATGCATAAACTTTTTACGAAAGACAAACCTTGGTGTATCTTAGGTGATTTTAACTCGTCTCTTAACTTGGAAGATAAATTTTCTGGTTCATCATCTATTAGTATTGGTATGAGAGAGTTTAAGGAATGTGTTGACAGGATCGAAGTTTTGGATGTAAACAGGTCTGGATTACACTTTACTTGGAATCAAAAGCCAAAAAAGGGTGTGGATATCATGAAGAAGATTGATAGAGTTATGGCTAATATCCAATTTATGGCTGAATTTCAGGGAGCGCATGCTATTTTTCAACCTTATAGGGTTTCTGATCATTCACCATGTGTCCTTAAATTACCAAATGTTGCAAGGTCTAGGCCAAAGGTTTTTAAATTTGCAAATTTTCTGGTTAACAAGGATGGATATAAGGAGCTGGTGGCTAACACTTGGGCGATGGAGATTGATGGACATAATATGTACAAAGTGGTTTCAAGGCTTAGGGCTTTGAAGTCCCCTTTACGTAGTTTACTGTTTAAGCAAGGTAATCTTCATGCTCGTGTTGACTTACTTAGAAAGGAACTTGATAGTGTTCAGAAAGCAATTGATATTGATCCTGCAAATGTGGTGCTTCGTGAGAAGGAGGTTGAGTGCCTTCGTAATTTTCAAGAAGCAACACTTGATGAGGAGAAGTTTCTGAAACAAAAGGCAAATGTGAACCGGTTACAGGTAGGTGATTCAAACACTGCTTATTTCCATAATTCTCTTAAATGTCGAAATCATAGGAACAGAATTGAGGCTGTTAAGGTTAGTAATGGTGTGGATCATGAGGGTGGGGCTGTTCATGAGGCTTTTGTACATCATTATGAACGGTTTTTGGGAGTTGAAGGGTCGATCAATAGGATCCCACCTGATCATTTGTTTGTTAAGAAGGTGGACACAACCAAAGCTACTAATATGATTAGAAGTGTTACGGATGAAGAAATTAAGGCTGCCATGTTCTCTATTGGTGAAAACAAAGCTCCAGGTCCTGATGGATACACTTCTGCTTTCTTTAAGGATGCTTGGGAGATTGTGGGTAAGGATGTTTGCCTTGCTGTTAAAGATTTTTTCAGAAATGGAAATCTGCTCAAGGGGTTAAACCACACTATTATTGCTTTAATTCCAAAGGTATCTTCTCCTTCTACGGTTACTGACTACCGGCCTATTTCGTGTGGCAATGTTTTATATAAGTGTATTAGTAAGATTCTTACTAACAGATTAAAAGAGGGCTTGGATGATGTGGTGAGTAATAATCAGTCGGCTTTTATCCCGGGTCGTAGCATTTCATATAATATTTTGATAACCCAGGAACTTATGCATGGGTATCACTTAGATAGAGGTCCGTCTCAGTGTGCTTTTAAAGTGGATATTCAGAAAGCCTATGATACAGTTGATTGGTGTTTTTTAAGGCGTATTCTGCTCAGGTTTGGTTTTCCTCCTAAAATGGTAGTTTGGATTATGGCTTGTGTAACTTCCCCTGTGTATTCTATTAGCATAAACGGGAATCTTTATGGTTTCTTTGATGGGAAAAGGGGGGGGGGGGGGGGGGGGGGGGGGGGGGGGGGGGGGGGGGGGGGGGGGGGGGGGGGGGGGGGGGGGGGGGGGGGGGGGGGGGGGGGGGGGGGGGGGGGGGGGGGGGGGGGGGGGGGGGGGGGGGGGGGGGGGGGGGGGGGGGGGGGGGGGGGGGGGGGGGGGGGGGGGGGGGGGGGGGGGGGGGGGGGGGGGGGGGGGGGGGGGGGGGGGGGGGGGGGGGGGGGGGGGGGGGGGGGGGGGGGGGGGGGGGGGGGGGGGGGGGGGGGGGGGGGGGGGGGGGGGGGGGGGGGGGGGGGGGGGGGGGGGGGGGGGGGGGGGGGGGGGGGGGGGGGGGGGGGGGGGGGGGGGGGGGGGGGGGGGGGGGGGGGGGGGGGGGTGAAGAAGGCCAGCTTCCGGTACGTTATTTGGGTGTTCCTTTAATTTCATCTAGGCTTGTTTATAAGGATTGTGCCATTCTTGTTGAAAAAATGCAAAACAGGATTACTAACTGGATGAATAAGACTCTCTCTTTTGCGGGTAGGCTGCAATTGATACATTCGGTCCTATCTTCTATGCATATTTATTGGGCGTCTGTGTTCATTCTCCCCTCTCGCATTATAAAGGATTTGGAACAGAAAATGAGAAATTTTTTGTGGTCACAAGGTGTTGTTGCTAAGGGGAAGGCAAAGGTAGCTTGGAAATTAGTTTGTACTCCTAAGGATGAGGGTGGACTTGGTATTAGGAGAATTTCTAATATGAATAAGGCTCTTATGACTACCCATGTGTGGAGAATGGGTACAATGGGTGCATGCTTATAAATTAAAAGGTAGGAGTTTTTGGGATGTTCCGAGTACAAATAGTATGAGTTGGGGCTGGCGTAAACTTATTCAATTAAGGCCATCTATTAGGCCATTTTTATGGTCGAAAATAGGTGATGGTGCCTCAACATTTGTGTGGTTTGATAAATGGGATAGTAATGGTCCGTTAAATAGTGTGTTATCGATGAGGACCATCTTGCGAGCAGGTTTCTCCCTCAAAGATAAGATTTCGGATATTATAGACAATGGTGTTTGGAAATGGCCGGAAGTTTGGAGGGATTTGTTTCCTGTTTTAATTGATGCTCCTGTTCCAGTTATAGATTACACGAAAAATGACTGTATTGTATGGCGTGATGGGAATGGGGATGAGAAGAAATATTCGGCATCCAATGTTTGGGATGTTCCGAGTACAAATAGTATGAGTTGGGGCTGGCGTAAACTTATTCAATTAAGGCCATCTATTAGGCCATTTTTATGGTCGAAAATAGGTGATGGTGCCTCAACATTTGTGTGGTTTGATAAATGGGATAGTAATGGTCCGTTAAATAGTGTGTTATCGATGAGGACCATCTTGCGAGCAGGTTTCTCCCTCAAAGATAAGATTTCGGATATTATAGACAATGGTGTTTGGAAATGGCCGGAAGTTTGGAGGGATTTGTTTCCTGTTTTAATTGATGCTCCTGTTCCAGTTATAGATTACACGAAAAATGACTGTATTGTATGGCGTGATGGGAATGGGGATGAGAAGAAATATTCGGCATCCAATGTTTGGGATGCAATCCGTAATAGAGGTGAAAGGGTCGATCCCTAGACATGCTTTCTTGCTTTGGTTGGTTATGAGGCAAAAGTTAAAAACACAAGACAAGTTGAAACCTTGGGATGTGGGTGGGGCTTTTAATCTTAACCTTGTTTGTTGTTCTTTGTGTAAAACAGGTCTGGACTCTCATGCTCACTTGTTTTTTAAATGTACATACTCTGCAAAAGTATGGACTTTGATTAAAGATGTGGCGTACATGGAACGTTCTTCATGCAAATGGGACGATATTGTTGCTGATTTATTATGTTTGTTCAAGAATAACTCAGCCAAAAGTGTTATTGCTCGTCTTGTGGTCGCGGCTGCTGTATATTATGTATGGCAGGAAAGAAATAATCGTATGTTTAGCAACCATGAAAGACCGCCTGAAAAAATTAGAGATATTATTATGGAGAATGTTCGATATAGACTTGTCAAGATGCGGTTCAAGAATAATGCAAGAACTTCTAACTTGCTGGCTGCGTGGAATCTACCAAAGGCTTTGCTCATGGATGATGCGTGTAACTAGCTGTTCGTGATGTAGTATTGCTGGTCATGATATAGCGTGTCTTTTTCCTAGCTCTATTTGTGTAATTTTGTTATTTTTTGTAGTGTTTTGGGTACCTTGTAAATGTGTCCCTCTCACTGGTACTTGGATAGGTTGATGTGCATGTTTGAGGTAACTTCGGTTTCCTTGTAAATGTGTCCCTCTCACTTGTCTTTGTATTGGTTGATGTGCATGTTTGAGGTTTCCTATCTCACTCAAATAGTTTAGTTGTAATAGGCTTGGTTTAGTTGTTGCTTGGTTTGCTTCTTTGCTTGTTTTAACCCTACTCAGTCTGTTGAGTAGGGTAACTAATGTGGTATTTCTGCCACATTACTTGTTTTGTATTGGTTATTGTTAGTGGAATAAAAGTTTAAACAGCACCTTTTACCCAAAAAGAGGTGTTCAAACCAAAAGAGCCACTGGCGAGCAATGCTTAAATGTCACCTTCTTATCACTGATTGAACCGAAGAAGATTGACGAGGCTATGGCAGATCCAATCTGGGTAGAAGCAATGCAATAAAAGCTTATCCAGTTCGAAAGGAACAATGTATGGGAACTTGTTCCTTGTCCACCAGGGTTAAAGAAGGAACCCATTGGTACAAGATGGGTCTATCGAAATAAGATGGGTGAAGATGGCAATGTTGTTAGGAACAAAGCCAGATTGGTTGCCTAGGGTTATTGTCAAGCAGAGGGTGTTGATTTTGATTAAACTTTTGCTCCAGTTTCTAGACTTGAAGCCATAAGAATTTTCTTGGCTTATGCTGCTCATCTGCATTTCGAAGTCTACCAGATGGATGTTAAAAGTGCGTTCCTGAATGGAACACTGGAAGAAGAAGTATATGTTAAGGAAACACCAGGTTTCATTGATGAAAAGCATCCACATTGGGTATTTAGACTGAACAAAGCTTTGTATGGTCTAAGACAAGCCCCAAGAGCCTGGTATGACACTTTAACTAAACATCTTCTCAAAAATGGCTTTCAAAGAGGTGCAATAGATAATACCTTGTTTATTCTAAAGGAAAAAGGTAATATCTTACTGGTACAAATTTATGTTGATGATATTATATTTGGGTCTACTGATGATGCATTGTGTAAAAAGTTTTCTAAAGTCATGTCATCTGAGTATGAAATGAGTTTAATGGGTGAATTGACATTTTTCTTGGGTCTTCAAATTAAACAAACTGAAAATGGAATTTTCATTAATTCAGAAAAATATGTCAGGGATTTATTAAGAAAATATAAATATGATTCAATCCCATCCAAAACTACACCAATTGCAGCACCATTAAATTTGGATTCTGATCCAAATGGAAAACCAGTGAACACCACTGAATATCGTGGCATGGTTGGTTCACTGATGTACTTAACTGCAAGTAGACCAGATATAATGTTTGCAACATGTTTATGTGCCAGATTTCAGGCTAACCCAAAAGAATCACATTTGCATGCTGTTAAGCGCATCTTCAGATACCTGAAAGGGTGTCCTAGCCTTGGTCTTTGGTATCCCAAAGGCTCAGGGTTAGATCTAATGGGTTATTCAGATTCAGATCATGCAGGTTGTAAGATAGAAAGTCAACAACTAGAGGTTGTCATTTCCTTGGAGGAAAACTAGTAAGTTGGACCAATAAGAAGCAGACGTCAGTCTCAATGTCCACTGCAGAGGCAGAGTACATTTCTGCGGCCAGTTGTTGTGCCCATATTCTCTGGATCAAGAACCAGTTGTTAGATTATGGTCTGAAATATAAAAGGACCCCAATCTTTTGTGACAACACCAGTGCAATTGCTATATCTAACAACCCAGCGATGCACTCAAAGACAAAGCATATTGACATCAGGTATCATTTTATTCGTGATCATGTTATGAAAGGTGATATTGAAATTCATTTCATCCCCACCGACAAACAGCTTGCTGATGTTTTTACAAAACCTCTTGATGAGAAAACTTTTAAGCATCTCATCATTGAGCTGGGAATGTTAAATCCTTAAAACTGGAGACTTTGTTATGAACGCGTCAGTGACACTGATGAAGTTCTCCAGTTGAGGAGATCCATATAATCTTTGCTCGCCTTGCTATCGAACGCCTTTGTGATACTATCTTGGCATTATCGATTTATGGATCATCATTTTAGGAGGAAGACTCAAAATATTTTTCTGACTAAAATTGTTTTTGTTTGAAAAATTGTCACTAGAGAGTTCTCCAGTGAAAACTGGCACTGGTCTAAACCACCAGTGTACTTGTTTGGTCTTATCCAAATTTGGCGGTCAATAAGTTTTTCATAACGGTTCATATACTTGGTCAATTGTTGTGACACGTTACTCTACTCAAGTACTCTCGACAACTTGTAACCGTCGTATGACATGTCAAGGCCTTTTTGTAAATAGATGGCACTTTTTCATTGGGATTGTAAAAGTGAGTGGGCGCGTGGGTAAACCACCGTCTAAGCATTTAATGTTGACACGGAAAATTAAATTTATTTTCAAATTTCAAATTACTTTTAATCAAAAACATCAAATCAATTTTTGAAGTCTCAAAATATTTTTCTGACTAAAATTGTTTTTGTTTGAAAAATTGTCACTAGAGAGTTCTCCAGTGAAAACTGGCACTGGTCTAAACCACCAGTGTACTTGTTTGGTCTTATCCAAATTTGGCGGTCAATAAGTTTTTCATAACGGTTCATATACTTGGTCAATTGTTGTGACACGTTACTCTACTCAAGTACTCTCGACAACTTGTAACCGTCGTATGACATGTCAAGGTCATTTTTGTAAATAGATGGCACTTTTTCATTGGGATTGTAAAAGTGAGTGGGCGCGTGGGTAAACCACCGTCTAAGCATTTAATGTTGACACGGAAAATTAAATTTATTTTCAAATTTCAAATTACTTTTAATCAAAAACATCAAATCAATTTTTGAAGTCTTGAAAATATATTTTCTTTTCGTATTTACTTTGTGATTTAATTCCCTTATAAATACACAACATTTACTTCACATTCCCTTCTTTACTTCTCATTCCTCATTCAATTTCCAATCATCTATTTTCTTTTCTCTCTGCTCATAAATTCGAAACGCTAAATTCTTCATATTCTTTATCAGTTTCAATTTCATTTTTCCCTTGAAGTAAAATGGCACCAAAACGTGATATAAATCTTCTTCCTGACCCATATGTTCCTTCTCCTGCAATTAAACCGGCTGAAAATATGTTGTTAAATCCAGTGTTTATGAAATTAAATCCCAATAATCCGATAGCCAGTTTGCATGGGAATCAAGCTGAAGGCACCCTAATCAAAATAATCATGACATTCTTTCGATATTCCCCACTTGAAGGGGCCTTCAAACTGAATCCATACAAGATGTATCACGACTACTTGTGTGAGTTTTGGTATACTGCAGTCCACGACCCCAACACCAATGAATTCACTCTCAAAGTGGGTTCTCGTGAATGTACCTTGACTGCAGAAATTCTGAGAAATGCCCTGAGATTAAATTATCGAGAGACTGATGAATCCCCAAAACCACTTCCCAAAAATGTCAATTTCAGACAAGTACTCCTTGAGATGGGTCACAAGGAGTGCAAGGAAGCGGATGGGTCTCTCAAAACAAAAGGTGCTATGCAGATGAAAGGCCTCACACCATCCTGGAGGTACTTTTTCATACATCTGGTAGAGAGTTTGGGTGGGAGTTCTTGTGGTTTGGACCAGATAAACTCCACACAAGTTGAGATGGCATATTGCTTGTGGTTTGGAATAAGGGTGGATTTTGCCCAAATCATGTTCAGAGATCTGGCGAATAAACTAAAAGGTACAAGAGGTACATGTATCCCCTTCTCCAGATTTCCGTCTCTTTGTTTTAAACAAGTTCTGGGGGACGAGTATAAACAAACAGATTCTACTTATACTGCCCCAGATATGATGAGGAGTCTCAATTCTCTTGTCTCTTTAGATAATGAGGTTGATATTCCTAGGAGAATGTTGCTGGCATTCCCACCTAAAACCGTTGCACCAACACCAGGTGGTTCGGAAAGACAACTGGGTGGGCCTCTAAACAATGAGGGACCCACCGGTTCGTCTACTGGAAATGTGATAGTTGTTGGGCCTAAACAACAGTCTAACCTCTCCAGTTCCAGCGTGTCAGTTCCTACACAAGCCACTTGTGACCTCCAAACAGGTTCATCAGTTTCCCCAAAGGCTCCAAGAACCAAACGTTCTAGGACAAGGTCAGTACGAGCCACTGACACTAGTACCCAAGCCAACCCTTCAGTAGCCTCCCAACAGGCTGCTGAGGATAGTCAAAGTGTTACACCGCAAGCAACCACTTCTGCAACTGTTGTAGGAGGAAGTGGTGAAGAGAATACTGGGTCAGCCCAAACCATAATAGAGTCCGTGTCTGCACCACCTTTAACTGGCCAAATTTCTGACACAACTCTTGCACTAACTGATGACGTCGCTGGCCAGTCACAACTTGTGACTGAGGTTCCAAACTCTTCGGCCGATGATGTTATCTTTGAAAACAGGGCGGAGACAACTGAGGCACCCCAAGTGACCCTTGTTACTGGCGATGATGTCACCACGACTGAGCCCCCAACTGACCATACAAACCAGGAAACTGGTGAAGTTGGTCAGGAGACTGAACCTCAAGTTCAGCCACCAGAGTCATTCATGGATCTGGACATGGATGCCAATGATGGTGAAATTCAGATAGAGTCTTCGGACTCTGATGAAACTCTTTCAGATACAGAGATACTTGACTCCTGTACAAGATCAAGACCCTTAATCTCTTATCTCGCCTCCAGAAATTCCAATTTCAGTTTCACCATCACCACAAATATTACCAGATATGCCACCACCACCATCACCATTATCATCATTATTTGTGTCTAGAAATAGACACATGCCACCACTGCCGCCGTTGAATATACCTGAGAACACTCAGTATATTCAACCCATTGATCTCACTGTTTGTCCTTCCTCTTTCCCCATTTCTGCTTCTTGTTCTCTTTTTGCTGATCAGTCAACTGAGGCGGTAACCATTACTGTACCTCCTCCAGTTGATCCAGTAGAACCTGTTGCTGGTCCAGTGATGCTTCCTCCTCAGTCACTGGAAACTCAATTTGTCTCTTTCAAAACCGACATCCAAAACCTTATTAAAAGGGTGGAGGATGTTCATAAGACAATTGAGAGGAATGCCAAGTCAATCTCCAGGTGTAACAAAGACAGTGTAATAAATCAAAAAGTTGTGGACTTGGGGATCAACAAATTTGCTGCTAATGAAGACTTGGTATTCAACAAGCTCAACGAGTTAGTCACTAGCTGCAACACAATTGCCAGCACTTTGAAAGAAGCTTTTGACTTAACTCATTCCAAAGTCACAACCTCTATCTCCAATTTGATTGACTCAACTGTGAGAACTTCTGATAATGATTTGAAGGAGATAGAGAGACAGCCAAAGGAATTGGTTGACAAACTTGCTCTAAATGTGACTGAGCTTGGGCAACAGTTGGCCACTTCAGTTGGCCAGAAGATTGAAGATACCTTGGCCGCTAGAGAAGCACAATTAGTTGAAAAGGTGATGTCTGAGATCACCAAGATTGCTTCTCCTCAGGTTGATATGGCCCCAATTACTTCTGAGATCAACCAGTTGAGAAGTAGTCTGGACACTTTGGCTACTAAGGTTTCTGAGCACTCAACTGCCATAGACAAATTGGCAACTGAAGTTGGTTAAGAGAAAGAGAAGGAATTTGTGAAGGAATTTGTGAATGTTGGTCTCTCAACTGAAGATGCTCAGTTGTTGAAAGATCTGAAGACTGCCCAGGAACAAACATCTAACAATATTATGGGTCAGTCCAGAGAGACCAGACATCTTTGGAGAACTGTCAGAATGATCTGTTCAGTTTTCAGGGAATGCAAGGACATGCAATCGTGGAGTAGTCTAGACCGGTTGCCTCATAGTACTGCTGACTGGGAGGCAGTCCTGACGTATCTGGTGCATCTGTCCTTGCACAAAGATCAAGTGGAAGGGAAATTGTTGTGGCTGCCAGTACTGATGCTGTTCAGCATGTAATTGAACAGTTTGATGATGATGATGTGGATGCTATGGGGAATGTTGACAAGGGAAAACGTAAAGCTATTGAAGAAACTGCCCTTGTGCCGGCCACTGGAACACAAACTGAAGCAACTGGTACTGATGCCAGTGTGCTGGAAGTTGACAATATCGATAAACATCCTCCAGTGACTGAAAGTGATCACAGAAGTCTGGCAACTATTGGCCACGCCTTAAAAGAAAGAAAAAGAAAAAGAAAAGAAGATCAAAGGGTGGCCATAGCACAAATTCAAGACCTGGGTGCTCTAGATGCCAATGATGTTGGTTTGTTGGGCATCACACTGGAACAATATGCCAGAGTTAAAAATGATCAAAGAATCGTTGGGGCTTTAATGGAAAGACTGGATATTGAACTGGAAAAAGACTATCCAGATGATGAAGTCGAATTCGATGTCAAGACAATTAATGTTTCAGTGGAGAAGGCAAGAGAAATTAGAGCTGGTGGTATACAAAGGAGAAATGACAATGTCAACAAGGTGATTAAAAGGGTTTTTAATCCACCAAAGTCCAAAGGCCAACAAAGAAGAATACCCTTGCCAAGGGATGTAGACTTGAGGACTTTTGTTGAATCATCTGGTGAAGTGTCCAATGATGATATAAAGGCTGCTGTGTAAGCTGCTGATACTGGTACACCAAGAATTTCAAATGAAAGTGAAGCCAGAGCCTATTATTCATCAATCATGCAAAGAAGAAATCATGTTGGAACCATCAATGGTGTCAATGTCTCCATTAAGCCAGGCACCAAGGTATTTTATGTTCAAGTTAGTTACACCAGAGGGCCACTAGTGAAAACTGACAATGCAAAGGTGTTGTCTTATGGCTTTGCTGAATGGGTGGAAATGGTGAACTTTTTGGAAAGCAAGCCAATAAAGAATAGGTTTGAGAAAGCCTGGATTAATTTGTTGAAGGGTAAGATTCAACATAAAGAGAATCTGGAATTAAGACTGAATGTTGACCCTGAAGACACTCAACCTATTGGTTCACTGAGCAAAAGAAGAAGAATTGGTGAAGGGCCATCTGTTTAAGTTCTATAGGTCCAGTTTACAGCGAAAACATGAGCGTCTCCAGTTGCAACTGGAAACCAGAATATTTGTCCAGAAATATGAAGAAGTCCAGTGGCCATGTGTACAGTTGATGCCACTGGAGCTTCTCTCCAGTCGAGATCTGACCAGAACTGAAGACATTCCAGTTGAAGTCGAAGACAACAATTGGAAGGAAGAAAACATTCATGGCAGCGAAACCCAGTGAGTGTTTTACCCAGATCGAAGACTGGAGCTTTCACAAGTGTAAAGTACTTACAAAGTTTTACACTGATTACGAGGAAGACCTTTTTACTTTACACTCTTTTATCCGGATAATACACTTTGTCTGTGATTAAAGTACAAAGTGTGTAAGAGTAGGTTGGATAAAGTAAGCTTTATGCTTTACTTTATCAAGCATGTTCAAGGAATTAAATGTTATTCCTTAAATGCTCCCAACCATATTTGTACGGCAAAGTTGACATCCCAATGTCAATCTTTTCCTATAAATAGAGGTCTTTGCACATCCAAGAACACACCTTTGCATAACCTGACTTTGCATATTCTTGGTAAACTTGTGCAATATTCTCTCAATTGCAAAAAGGAACATTTCACAACTTTAAGTGTTTCGATTGTTAAGAGAATTTTCACGTATTAGATCAATTGTATTTCATTACATACTTGTATTATCTTGGTTCCGCAACAACCTTGTAATTTATTTAACATCAATAAATAAATTACAACTTGATCTCACCAGATTTACTTTATCGTATTTAAATATTTGCAATGTCATTTACTTATTACTTGTCACCTTAATAAGTAATCTATCCAGTAACTTGGTATAACTTTCACTGGAACTGGCACCAGTCGAGTCCAATGAAGTTATTGTAAAGACTCTCACCATCGACATAGAGGTGTCTTCAGTAGTACCATCTCTTGAGTTGGGACTTACAGTTTTTCCTCTCCAACGTTCAATCATGAAGACCCTGAAGATCTTTTCACACGCGTGTTCATCACCACAATTGTGTATCACCTTCTTTTCAAAAAATCCATTCACGCGACCTTTACCACACACACAACATCTCATTTCCATTACAGTCCTTGTCACAACCCCGTGGGTTGGACATTGATGGAATACCATTTCACCTAATTCTCCAACTTTTGTCCAACTCAGCTACTCCAGACAAGTTAAAGCACACATTTATCAAATTCAGTAGCGAAATGGCACATCAACTCAGGAACCGTCTATAGTAGCATTAGAATAATTCAACGACGGAGAAACGAGAAACGGAGGAATAAAGACTAAAAGACATATTCACATATTAACAAACAATCATCATATAGCCTTAATCTTACACTCTCACTCATCCCAACCCATCCTAAAAACATCTCATCTTATGGCTAAAGCACAACTACTTAAGCCTAACTTGTCCCATATCGGTTTAAGTCCAATTCCTATGGCATACCTATAGTCATTGGTTCACTTAAACCATTGCTCTGATACCACTTGTAACACCCGTCGTTTAAAAATATGGATTTCCAAAATTTTTTGCCTAACTACATCAAAACATAGCGAAAGCATTAAAGGAAAACGTTTACAATTCCCACCGGAATTGTCATTTTTTAAAACATGGTGTTACTCAATCCGTATCATAACAATAATCAAGGAAATCCAAATGGCACCAACATAAATGTCAAACCCTTCTACATAAGGACAAAGTCGTAAACATCTAAACATAATAAACGAATGTCTATAAATGAGACTATCATGGGTGACTAAAGCCAGCTTCATGATCATCTACCCATGTCTTGCATCTTCTCACATCTACTGACTCACTAATGTAGGACCTGAGGGCACAACACATTTAAAAAGAGCAAGTGTTAGCTAACGAATTAGCTAAGTAAGATAACACATAGTTTATAAAGCATTTGTCCATTTCAATATTTGAAAGGATACATTATAATCATTATGGCACAAGTCATAGCATAACATCGTCTCACATTACATTATCAATCCTAATTGTGCCTATCCACATCACACATCACACCTCACGTTCACATCACATATCACATCTCACGTTTACATCACATATCATATCCCACGGTCACATCAAATTATGTGAGACTTAAGCCACAGACCTCACGTTAGGTGAAAGTTTGTGTGTTGGTGGTCATAAGACCTCAAAGCATCCCTCACACCAGACTCGATGGTGAAACCTTTCGAAAATCCATCTTTGTCGTTTAGGAAAGGCAAAGCCGATCTAGGAGTAGTCCGTATGTCCAAAGAGATTGGTGGCTAGTTAGGCCTACCCGGAGTTACTCATCTCATGTTAACTATGTTGCAAGGAGCCTCCCAAGCAACCACATCTATGCACTAGCCGGGTAAGGGCAAGTACGGGTTAAGCTTAACACTTCTCACATCAATAGCTCGAGCATTTCTCACAGTTTAAGTGTTCACATTACCTAAACATTCATCACATCAAATCACATTAACGTTTGGGCCCTTAAACGTGCACGTGTCATGGCAACTTACAAAGTCTAGTGAACTAGATATATAAGCCATGTAATCATCATATCTCACATATACATATTAAGCATCATCACATATCATACATTGTTACATCACGTACACCATCATATATCTCAGATCGTTACACATCAAAGTCTTTGCATATCGTATATCCTTACATATATCATCTTTCATTGCATAACATAGTTCATTACATATCGTATTTCATAACATCTCAAAGCATTTCACATCATTTCTCATCATATCATATCATCTCATAACAGCACATATCTTTGAGGTAGCATTTCAGGCTTCAATATGCTTATGCATAGCCCATATCACCTCCCGCGTAAATCTCGGTTAACCATAAGTAAACAAGATACCATTTGGTGAAGTTATTATATGAAAAACTATGTTTGTTGAACCCTCAACGTGTCAAAGTTGTGTATCTTACCTCGTAGAAGTGCACACAAACGATAACTAAGGTTACCGAGCAAAGCAAGTATTCCCGACTACCTATATTAAACATAGGACAAATTAACGAGTATAAACCGACCTTCAATTCATATACGTGTCGAATAATATTCACTGTTGACTACTTTCATCTTTTTGTAGACCATCTTTTGTAAACTACTAGACTCATTTGTAGACTACTTGACTCATTTGTAGACTACTTTCACCTTTTTGACCACTTTAAGTTGTGTAGACTACTTTTCGCATACAAGACGACCAAATGAGACAAAACTTAATTCTTAACAAATGTAGAAGATTCAAAGTCCTTTTCAGAAATGTAAGGTTTGGCTCTTGAACAGCTCTAATGAACGAGTTATGACATATTTTTTTTCCGGTAAAAGGCCGTCACCCCTGGTTATTATATATAAATCAATGAAAAACAGGCAATCTAGTTGAGTATTAGATTGGCTATACATCCCATGCACAAAGTGCAACATCCAATGAACAAACTCCCTATGCCTAAAACATTACGAAATAGACAAAATCAAACAAGACCTACAAAGAAATAAAGTTATATTTTATGAATTAATGAAAATGGTAGATCCCATGATGTTAGGAAGTGCTCGACTCTCTTCGTCTTCTTGAATCTGCATGTAGCCAATTTTAACCTAACAGTCGATATAATAACATCAACTATTTGGTTCACATTGCGCTTTTTCTGCTTGAACATCCTTGCATTTCTTTCCTGCCAAGTGAAGTAAACCGCTGCAGCAAACACAAGCTTAGCACACACACTTTGAGTTGATTTCTTCTTCGCATAAGGAAGTATTTCATCAACTATGGCATCCCATGAACCTGACCGATCCCTAATATTAGTTTTGCTAGCAACACGAGACCAAACCTGTACAGCAAAAGAACACTCAAAGAACAGATGCTGGTGGGAATCCAGCTGCAACTCACATAATGAACACACTAGGGGTGTGTTCGACTGTGCGTGAACATCCCATGAACACAACTGATCTTGCGTTTTTAGTTTCTTCCTAAACGCGAACCATAAGATAAAGGAGTGCTTTGGCACTTGGTGAGCATACCACACCACATGAAACCAATCAACAAGTGGAGCAGAAAACCGAATAGAATTCCAAGCTCTCGCAACAGAAAACTCGTAAACACTATTTGCTTGATCCTTCCACATCACACTATCTCTAGTTCCTTCATGAAGCAATGGAACATTAATATGAGGAAACTTATTATTCCAAGATTGTGGCCATTTCCAAACACCGTGATCAATAATATCACTCACAGAAGCTTTAAGAGAAAAACCCGCATTAGTAATAACCCGAGGAGACAAATAAGAATAAAGAAAACCATGTTCGCACCAGTTGTCAAACCATGCGGAAACCACTTTACCATCACCAATTTTGAACCATAAAAACTGCCTAATAAGTGGCCTAATCTGCAAAAGCTTACGCCAACTCCAAGTAAGATTCCCATGACAAGAAATTTCCCAAAAATTCTTTCCCTTTAACTTATACGTATGAATCCATTTCACCCACAAGGAATCCTTACGAACAATCAAATTACAAGCATGCTTAGAGAGAAGGGCAATGTTGAATTCCTCCAAACGGCGTAAACCTAAACCCCCTTCTTCTTTAGGCAAGCAAACCTCACTCCAAGCTACCTTCGCCTTACCTTTTTGCAATTCTCCATGACACCACAAAAAGCCTCTCAAAATCTGCTCAATATCAAGTAGAATACTAGATGGCAACATTAACAGAGGACCAGTAGACATGTAAAGAAGAAAGCACAGATGAGATCAATTGCAAACGCCCAGCAAATGAAAGAAACCTGTTTTTCTAATCATCAACCCGTTTCTTAACACGTTCTACCAATACCTTACAATCACGAATCATCAACCTGGATGAAACTAATGGTACACCCAAATACCGGACAGGTAAATTACCTTCTTCAAAAGGGAGAACCTCCAGTATCCCCAACTTCACATGGTTAAGCACATTACAAAAGAATGCAGTACTCTTAGGCAAACTCGGCGCAAGCCCAGACACTTGCTTAAATTCCTCCAAAGAGTCCATAACCACTTTAGCAGAATCCACATCTCCACGCAAAAAAATAAACAAATCATCCGCAAAACATAAATTTATAATTTCATGCGCAGAACAGTTATGATGATAAGAAAACTCAGCAGAATCACGAACCCTTCTTTTCAGAATCAAGGTAAGAATCTCCATCACCAATGTAAATAAATAAGGGGAAAGAGGATCACCTTGTCGTCATCCTTGTTTCCCATGAAAGAAGCCATGAAGATTACCATTTAAATTGATCGAAAAAGAAGAAGTAGTCACACATTCCATAATCCACCCAATCATACGCTCATGAAAGCCAAAACCAATCAGAATACTCCTCAAAAAATCCCATTTAACCATATCATAGGCTTTCTGAATATCCACCTTTAAACCGCACCTGGGCGGACCTCTATCAAGATGATAATTATGCATCAATTCTTGAGTTAATAAAAAATTATCTGAAATACTCTTACCCGGAACAAAAGCAGACTGATTAATACTAACCAAACCCTCCAATACCCCTTTCATCCGAGTAGCAATAATTTTTGTAATGCATTTAAATAACACATTACCTAAGGAAATCGGTCTATAATCAGTAACTCTAGAAGGTGAAGGAATCTTCGGAAGCAAGGCAATAACTGTATGATTAATTTCTTTCAAGAGTTTACCATGAATAAAGAAATCCTGAACCGCAAGAGTAACATCAGTGCCAACAATATCCCACGCATTCTTAAAGAAACATGCAGAATAGCCATCAGGTCCTGGAGATTTATCATCACCCATTGAGAAAATCGTTTCCTTAACCTCTTCAACAGAAACCGGGGACACTAAAGAAATAGCCTGATCATGAGACAAAGTGTTACATAATAAATCATTAGAATTAAGTTCAACAACCGGCGTAGCCTGTCCTAGAAATTGAAGATAATGACCAAGAAAGGCCGAGGCTACTAAATCCCCATCACACACCAATCCATTAGAATCCATAATTGCATCAATTCTACTTCGGGCAGTACGAGCTTTAACCACCTTATGAAAATAAGCAGAATTAGAATCACCCACACGCAACCATTCCACTTTAGCCTTCTGTTTCAGAAATCTTTCTTCATCGAGCACAGCCTCATTATAAGCATGCAAATAAATAACAGCTTCATCTCGAAGAACCTTATTAAAGGGTTCTTTATCCACAGCTTTTTGAACCTCATCCAACTCTTTTCTTAATTTAATAACCCTATCATGCAAATTACCCTTATCATAAAGAAGTTTACGCATAGGCTTTTTAAGACTTTTCAACCTTTTTACAACTCGATACATAGGAAAACCAGGGACCTCCAACATCCACCCTTCATTCACCACATCCTTAAATCGTTCATGATAAACAAGTAAATTAGCGAACTTGAAAGGTTTAGGCCGATATTTAGCCACCCTAGGAATCCTTAACACAGCTGGAGAGTGATCTGAAATCCTATATGGCTAGAACATGGCAATAGCACCAGGAAAAACTGAATCAAAAAATGGATTACCCATAATCCTATCCAATTTTTTCAACACCCCATGATCACCATGTAGTTTTTGAGTCCAAGTGAAATGCAAACCCACACTATTAACATCCGTAACAGCAATAGCTTGTGTGCATTCACCAAACTCACGCATCGAAATATCAATAACAGATGAACCACTAGCATGATCATCAAGACTTAGCGTAGCATTAAAATCCCCAAGCAAACACCAAGGACTACTACCCACGAATTGCTTATGCACCACTAAATTCTGCCATAAAACTCTTCTACGAATATAACTATTATGTGCATAAATAAAGGAGCACATAACCACTTTCTTATCAGCCTTCAAAATTACTTGAGCATGAATAACCTGATCAGACTGATCAATCCACATCAGCGGAATTCCAACCAACAATAATACGAGGTGCTTTAACACAAACAGATGCATTCGACACCCAGTTCCAATTACCAAAAACAGAATTACACAACCGTTGAAGTTTTAAGCTAGTAATATGAGACTCTAAAATAGCACAAACAGACAGTTGATTATCTGAAAGTACTTGGCGAACCTCTTTTTGTTTCGGGGTTTGGTTCATCCCCCCAATATTCCAAGATGCGAAATTATACATTAGGAACCGTTGAAGCAGGAGTGCTTGCCCCTGTAAAACCAACCGGCTCATTAATGTTTTGTGCAACTTCATCCAACAGAACCTCATCATCATCGCTATCAGTAACATAGTTCGACTTATGCAAACCATCTTGTATAGTTCCATCATCATCCACTAGTGCCGAATACGAATTACTCGTATTAATATTAGAAGAACTTGAATTAAATATCTTTGGACCAGATTAAGCATTACTTGGTCCTGGACCTGAGTTATGACATTTTCAAAACAGGCTTGCATAATTTGCCTGAAATCCGACTACTATTGAGAATATACATTTTTCACCCATCTCTGGGCAAAATCAAAAGGATCTTTGTTCATATCGAATTTAGAGGACACATAGAGCTTTTCAAAAATGTAAGTTTCATCTCTTAACTCATTCATATCAAGGAGATACAATTTTTGCAATATGACTAAATTTTCAGACCTTATAAACACTTTGTTTTGCAATTTATTTCGACCATCAAAGATCCATGGTAATTCACCATGACACCTACAGTTCATATGCACCTAAAATATGATTCAATTGACACTATGAAATCACATATTGATTCATGGATTCATTACACACATTTTACAATCGATTTAACATCCGGAATGACCTAAATCGACTCACAAACACAATCGAATCCAAACCAAACCTCAAGACCAGATGTGAACCCTGTATTGGTTCTATTGGAAAATCAAAATGATATTAAAAACATGTTCATACCTGTAGGAAATTTCAAGATACTAAATGATTGCAATAACAATCACCGAATGACCCGAAATCGTCAAATCTAACAACAAAACAATTTTAATCAACCAATACTCAATAGGTCCAGATATGAACGAATTATAAGGATGAAAATGAGTGATAATAGTCAATGATTACCATCTATACCTTGGACGATGATTAACGGATCGAACACGTGCATAGATTGATCATAAATCCACCCGAAATCGCATGATTCACACTAGGATTGCTCAAGGGAAAGGGGGCGGTTCTAGGGTTCTTAGGAGGAAGGAATAACTGAATTAGGGGATAAAAATCTGACCTAATTGTTCCTAATCACGTTTTTGAAGTTTCAGGGATGACAAGAAAGGTCCCTAGACTTATATACGACACATATTAGGCTCAAATCACCTATTGGGAATACTTACAACACATTAAACACTTCAAGCACCTCAAAAGATATTTAAAATATACCTTAAACACATTAGCACATCATCATTAAGGCATTAAAGCCTCATACATGTAGCACATTAAACACATATAATCATTAAATCTCCTAGAGACTTAACGGACATGAAGTGTTGACTTAACGACTCAAGTCAACCGTTAAATAAAAGTTTGGGATGTTACAACTCACTTTCTAGTTCTTCATAATTCTCTTTTGCTTCAATTAATGGATAAACCAGATGAGTTGGCGTGGAGGGTAAATAACGTGGATTGTGATTTCTTTGCCTCTACTTTTTGGGATGTTGTTCGAACTACTGTACTAAAAGTGGACTGGGCTGGAATTGTTTGGTTTCCTCATTGCATTCCAAGACATGCGTTTAATATGTGGCTCATTATGCGTGAAAAGTTATTTAACACATGATAGAATTATGCGATTGAGTCCAGCTAGGAGGAAGACTATGGATGTTATGTGTTGTCCCTTGTGCATTGCAGATTTTGATTCTCATTCCCATCTTTTCTTTGAATGTTCATATGCTACTCAGGTATGGTTAGTAGTAAGGGATGATACGGGGATGAGTCTGGTTCAACCTTCTTTGAATGCTATTGTCACGTGGCTTATTGCAAGGGACAAATCTAGATCGGTTACTAATGTGGCTGGTAGATTAATTGTTTCTGCTTCTGCTTATTTCGTCTAGCAAGAAAGAAATAATAGGTTATTTGCAAACCGTGCTCGGCCTCCTGATATACTGTCAAAGATTATAATTGATAAGGTTAGAGCGAGATTATGGAAGCTGGAGTTTAAGAAAACGGCTAGAGTGGTGAATACACTTGAAGCTTGGGGAATTCGTGGAGATCATCTTTTCATGATGGCTAAAGCAGCTGAATAGATATAACTTTATTTTCTGTCTTTCCTATATGTATATTTCTAGTATAGGTTAGACTAGATATTTCTTTGGATATGGTTGTAATTCCTAGTTTTTTGTTTATTACATATTTAGTTCTAAAATATGGGCAAGTATTGTAACAAGCATAATGTACTCGGCTGTAATTTAAAGATAACACTTGCTTAACCTTCGGCAAGTGCTCATCCACGGCTATGACTTTCCCCAAGCTCGTTCTATCCAGTTGCTCATCATTAACGCTAAATCCATTAGCACCTACAACATTATAATAAAAGGAATAAGCACATCGCTTAGTGAATATATAGAAAATAAACTCATGAATGTTCTGAGTCATATAAACTGCGTGTATATCATACTGCGATAGATAAACAGCATGATAGAAACTGCACTTATAAACTGCAAGTATAATCGGCCAGCTGCTGCTCAGTTATATGGACCAGACTACACGTGTATAGTCAACCTCCATATAATCAACTCTGCCTGCTAAATATAATATGATCATCATATCAACTATTGAACACCTTATATATAGTACACATAGTATAATCGGCCAGCTGCTGCTCAGTTATATGGACCAGACTACACGTGTATAGTCAACCTCCATATAATCAACTCTGCCTGCTAAATATAATATGATCATCATATCAACTATTGAACACCTTATCTATAGTACACATATATTACAAAGATGCATAACACAACTATATATACAGAAAGGTAGACCACCACACATAGTTAAATGGATCCATTTAGAACACCAATCCTCATATTTTCATATAATCTACACATTAAACATGTGACCCCAAATTAACTTCACACAATTCACGTAATGATCACAACACAAACAATTACATCAAATAAATACTCGCATGATAAAATATCCAACTAACACATTATTAACCTAATGACCATCTTAACTAACACCTTTTCAACTTAACTAACATAAAACTAATATACCAATTGATTCAACTTCGTAATCATACCCAAGTATGCAACGTCAACGACTAGAATATTGCCAAATGCATAATCATAAACTGCGATTAATAATAACGGCTATTATTCAGCTAAATGTCTACATTGAATAATGAATATAATTACTAACAAATTATGCTTAACTATATTACCATCATAAAGCCTTCAGTAAAGACACTTTCATTGCTATTGACTTAACCATCGTAATACTCGACATAATCTTATCAACAACTGCAAATTTCCACACTACGTCCTCTTTATCATGTTAACTAACATATAAACCAACCATCACATAATTACACATAACCGCGTATTAAATCTGATATATCACTTCCGACTGCACGCATTCAACTGCTCAACCCATAGATATATCACAACGAAAACTAACACTTATAACAATTAAACAATTAAACAATTACGGCAACATTCAATCACATAATCATACGAAATCCCCTGCTAACATGTAATCCGATTTCATATTACCACATGCTATTTTAGATTCTATATACTCACATGTAGTCCTGCTGAAGCATAGATTTGTGTTCCTCAAAATCCTTGGTTACCTATTAACCAAATCCATATAAATCATCAATATTGAGACATATCATCTTTTCAAAAATATTATACTGCTCATGATATAGACTGCAAGTACAATCTGCCAACTGCTCAATTATATTGGTTTCACACTATTGGTGATTAAAATTTCAATCAGAATCTGTATTAAATTCCACCACCTAGGTAGACTTGGCTTAATCTACGTATAAACATGATGCATCCTTCTGATATATACTATTAATAGTCATTCAATACTAACTTTATTATTATCTAAGTTAACTTGTTAACATTACACGGCTTGACCTTGCTATTAGCTTATCTCAGTATATGGCATTCAATCTATCTCTTGCCCTCAGACGACATATTTTTCTTACTTTACGGATTAACCCATTATACATGCCCTACTTTTACCTAAATCTGCTTCAACTTAAACTTATCATCTTGTAATACTAACGATTTATATATATTCTAATCTGCTCTGAGTAGGATCCTTCCAATACTTGATTACTATAATCATGGTACATGTATAAGCATTCACTTTTGTATTAACATCTTATCTGCATATTACCATATTTCTTGTCTTATTTCTAGCCTTGTTGCTATAATTTTACATGCTTATCTGCACAAATAATTAACTTATATATTAGCACACTACACTTCTTAGTAGTAATAACAATTTTTAGCATTTTAGTAGGTACACTTACTTTTTCATGTTATAACGCCGCCTGATCAACGGGGTTATATATGAACTAGTATGATACTCTGTCATACTACTTCTTTTGTAACGTTTTTGGGTATGATAATACAAATTCGTCGGGGTTTCAATTCCCCTTTACCCAAAAGAATTGAGGGTATGATGGGGATTTGGAAGCTGCCATTGTCGTTAATGTCTGCCAAGGCAAAGTCTTTGACTCCTCCAAGGGGGAGGTGACTGCTGGTTCTATACTAGCAAAGAAATCTGACGAGCCTGAGAAGGAAACAGCCACCAGTACTGATGCTGGTCTGTTGGGAATAACACTGGAACAATACTTGAGAATCAAGAACCACCCAAAGATAGTTGAAGCACTGAAAGAGTCATGGATATTAAACTTAAAATATAATATACAGATGATGAAGCTGCCTTTGATGCCAGGAGCATAAATGTCTTAATGGAAAAGGCTAAACAGATAAGGGCAGATGATATAAAGAAGAGACTGGCCAAGATTGCCAAAGTGGTGAAATATGTGTTGAATCCACCCAAGTCCAGGGGTTCTAAAAGAGAACAACCAACAAAGGACTCTAACCTGAGGACTTGTATTGAACCAGTTGCACAAGTGACCAACGATGATGTTAAGGCTGCAAGCAAAAAGTAAGTTCTGGTACAATCAAACTGACGAATGAATCTGAAGCCAGAACTTACTACAGTTCAATACTGCAAACCAGACGTCATCCTGGTAAAATCAAAGAGGTTCAAGTGGGAATAAAGCCTGGCACACAATTCGTCCATGTTGAAGTCAGTTATACTGGTGGGCTACAAGTAAAAACTGGCATTCCAGATGTGATGCATTATGGGCATTCTGAACAAGTAGAAATGGTGAATCTACTGGAGGCCAAACCAATAAAGACAAGGTTTGAGAAGTGCTGGATTCATGTACTCAAGGGACTTATTAAGCATAAAGAAGATATTGAAGCCAGACTATCCCTTGATCCTGAAGACTATCAAACCATTGCTCCAATGGTGAAAAGAAGAAGAACTGGTGCTGGTCCATCTGCATAGTTCAACTTCTTCTTTCTTTGTTATCTTACTTGTAGTTTTCATTTCAACCTTGTAACTTTGGTGTAAATTTACATTTCTAGATTTCCAGTATATATAACAAGTTGCCAGATTGTAACCTAGAAGAAAGATAACTGATTAAATCTTACAACCTTACAAGCATATCTAGGACACTTGATGATCTATAAAAGTGTTCTAAAATATTAGATGTATTTATTCAAAACAAGTTTTTCAAGTGTAAATATTGTATAGATATGAACTTGAAAGACTTGTAATTATTTCAGGACAAACAGGGGGAATTTGTTAGTCCAGCGAACTGGACAGACTCCAGTGACCAACTGGAGTCAAAAAGATTTTTCCGAAATAATAATGAAGTCCAGTGACCAGTGTACAGTTCGCGTCACTGGAGCTTCTCTCCAGTCAAGATCTGACTAGAACTGAAGACATTCTAGTTGAAGTCAAAGACAACAAGTGAAAGGAAGAAAACATTCATGGCAGCGAATCCCAGTGGATATTTTACCCAGGTCGAAGACTGGAGCTTTGACCAATGTAAAGTACTTACAAAGCTTTACACTGATTACGAGGAAGACCTTTTACCTTTACACTCTATTATCGGGATAATACCTTTTGTCTTTGATTAAAGTACAAAAGTGTGTAAAGGTGGTTGGTTTAAAGTAAGACATGTCACTTTCAAAGTGACTTTATATGTTACTTTAAAGAAGCATGTTAAGGAATTAAATGCAATTCCTTAAATGCTCATAACCATAAAGTAAGACATGTCACTTCCAAAGTGACTTTATATCTTACTTTGCCTATAAATAGAGGTCTTTGCACAACCAAGAATTCATCTTTGCAAGCCCGACTCTGCTTTCTTGGTGAACTTGTGCAATATTCTCTCAATCACAAAAAGGAACATTTCACAACTTTAAGTGTTTCGATTGTTAAGAGAATTTCCAACTGTAGATCAATTGTATTTCATAGGTTGTTAGGATATTTACATTATTGGATTATCTTGGTTCCGCAACAACCTTGTATTTCATTTAACATCAATAAATAAAATACACTTGAAAATTATATATTGTCTCACTAGTTTACTTAACTGTTTACATATTGCATTGTCATTTATTTACTTGTTTAATACACGTAATAAGTAAACCAACCAGTAACTTGGTATAACGTTCACTGGTACTGGCTCCAGTCGAGTCCAGTGAATTTATTGCAAAGAACTCATCACTGACATAGAGTGTCTTCAGTAGTACCATCTCTGAAGTTAGGACTTACATTTTTTTTTTATCTATCCTTGTTATTTTATTCTTTTCAATTTTTGTTTCAATCAGATTGTTGTGTTGTCTGCTGTACTATTGTTCTTATAGTCAGCTTGGGTGCGTTTTGCTAAAAAATTTAAAAAATCTTCAGAAAAATATGTAGTTACTTTCCGCTGTGCTTGTTTGTTGTGAGTTAATTTAGTTTACCACTGAAAATTCACATCACACTCCTTCGCGGTGTTTATCTAAAAAATGATGCTCTATATAACACGATTTTAAGCGGTATATTGCCAAATGTATATACTTTAGACTATTATACTGTACGAAAGACGTTTACTAATGTATAGTTAAAAACGTAATGTGTATTGATTGCATCCTTACAAAATTCTTACTTTTAAGGTGCATACAGAACATCCAAATATTCATGTTGATTCTACTATCATTTTCATATAACTAAAGTACGAATGGTAAAAAATCGTTAATAATAACAAATTCTATTGAAAATACAATGGGGTAAATGGGGGGATAAAAGTCGGAAGGTAATGTTCCTCTTTTGTAAAGCATTTTGTCTTAAATACTAATGTTCCTCTTTTGCAGGATAACGATTCTGATGTAATAATATGGCGATCTACTAATGATGCCTTGAATGATTTTTCTGTCTCATTGGCTTGGGAAGATTGGCGTATTAACGCTCCCCTAGTTGATTGATATCATCTCGTTTGGTACAAACAATGTATTCCTAAGCAATCTTTTTTACTATGGCTTGTGTTTAAAAGAAAGCTTAAAACCCAAGATGTGTTACAATAGTGGGATGTTCAACACAATAGCTCTTTATCCGCGCTATGTGTTTTTTGTAATTCACAGCCATATTCACACTCTCACCTGTTTTTTTGAGTGTTCTTATGCTTCAAGAGTATGGCGTGAAATGAACTTGGCTGCTGGGTTTACTCAAATTTCAAGTGATTGGGATGGTATAATTCGAAGTATGTTACCTGCAGCAAAGAAGAACTCGGTCTCTAATGTCGTTTCAAAGCTTCTATTAGCAGGTACGGTTTATATGATCTGGCAAGAAAGAAATGGAAGGTTGTTTAAGCAAAATAAGCGGCCTGAAAATCAGCTTGTTGAATTGATTGTTTCTACTGTTTGACTGAAATTAATCACGTTGCGGTTTAAGAAGAACAAGAGAACGAAAGACATGTTGGTTCGTTGGAAGCTTCCTTCATCACTACTAGTTCCAACGTAATGTACCATTGTGTGCCTATCTAGTTAGTTTTACTGTTATGTATTGTCTTAATTGTATTCTTTTATTTTAGCTAGATAGGCTAGGTTTTTTGAGAGTGGCATATCACTTTTCTCGTTTCTGAGCTGGTCGTTGCTCTTTGAACATGTTCTTGTAAAATTCGATGTCATTTAGTCATATCAACTTTAATTGTTTTTGGGTATTAATACATACTAACCGGGATAATGTCTTGCCCTTTTACCCAAATCTCTTATCTCTTATATATATGGATGAAGTACAATTGTTATGACATTATTTTTGTTTAACTTTGTTTATGTGACGTCATTTCTT
>CM067173.1:37771966-37779466 GCA_034093135.1 Erigeron breviscapus | reverse complement strand
GTCTTCTTTGGCGAGATGTACGCGGCCTTGAAAGGACTTTCAAGGCCCATGTGGATCTTGTTACTAGTAACATGCTTAAACTGGGTTGCATGGTTCCCATTCTTATTATTCGACACCGATTGGATGGGTAAGGAAGTCTATGGTGGTACCGTCGGAGAAGGTCAGTTATACAACCGTGGTGTTCGAGCAGGGGCGTTGGGTTTGATGCTTAACTCGGTTGTTTCGGGTTTGGCCTCCCTTTGTATCGAGCATTTGGCTCGCTGGTTAGGTGGTGTCAAGAGGTTGTGGGGTGGTGTTAACTTTCTACTAGCTATATGTTTAGGGATGACGGTCGTAGTGACCAAATTAGCTGAAAGTTCACGGCAGTTCACGACGGCACCTGACGGCACCGTCACCCCTCTGCCACCAAGCGAGGGTGTAAAGGCCGGAGCTTTGAGTATTTTCGCCGTTCTTGGTGCACCACTCGCAGTGAGTAATTGTTGCATGCTATTTTTTCTGATCTGTATACAAACACTTGTCTCTTTATTGTTGTTTTCTGGTATATATTTTCTTGATACAACACTTGTCTAAAACTACATAAAAGATGCATATATATTTGATTAATTTTTTAGTTCAATTAGATATGATAGTTAATTATTTATAACGAGTCAAACGGCATGAAATTTATATATTGTAATATTTATTTTTTAACATTCGTTACTTTTTTTTAGGAAAGCAGGAATTTTAATAACTAAACATATACATGCCTTTGCGAAAAATAATACTGTATGTAATTAGTAACAGTATTAAATCACTGGTATTAGCACTTCTCTACATGGGACATAAAGCTATAGCCAAGAAGTTATTAATGTCTCAAACAAGTGCAATTGGACCAAAAGAACACTGGATTACTTTTACTTTATCAATAAAATTTTTCAATATATTTATACTTATTTCTTTTTGCTAGATGCAAGCACTATTATTTATTTTTTTAATAAAAAGCTATCGTATTTTCTTGAGACCATTTATTGCGCCTATACTTAGAATAGAACTAAATCTGTGTGTAGTTGTTAGGATTAAAACTCGTATATCTGTTTGAAGTTTAAAATCAGAAAAATAACAGAACACTAAATTATAACCGTTATCCGACTGTAAAGTTTTTATTTTCTAATGACATAATAATTGTATAACAAAAATAATTGATGCGATTGCATACGAATAATTAAAGGAATTGAACATATCCTTTTGGTAAGAGTATATATGCAAAAATTAATATTCTAGGGAATCGATTATATCTTTGGTAAAAGGAGATTACAACTTATGTGCTACATGTCTATTATGAAATCAACTGTTATGAGGACTTTATGCGTTATATAAAAAGATTCGTATGCTTATACTTATATCGCTTTTAAAGTTGATTTGGGTACTCGTATTAAGAGTTTTATTTTTTGTATTACATAAATTATAATTATAACTTTGACTATATACCTCTTTTTTTTTGACAAAAGAATAAATAAATATCAGCATAAGATTTTATTTTATTTTTTAATTATATAGATATCATAACCAACATAGTATCAATTTAAGATGGTGTCCACAAATATTTATTAAATTTATGAAATAAGTTTTATTTCTCTTTTATGGATATCATAACTTTATATGGTATTAATTAATTAACAATGTATTATTATTGCTTTAAAAGACCTTAGTTCGATAATTTATAATTAATATATGATCAAAAAATGATGTTTTGTAAATTATTGTTCTTGATTATATTTCAAGTGTTTTATCTAATTATATGTCATATATATTTCAACAAGAACTTCTAATATTAAGTACGTGGTTTTTGCATGATTCAGGTAACTTTTAGTGTTCCATGCGCTCTAGCTTCGATATTTTCAAACAATTCCGGGGCACGACAAGGTAAATATAAAGGATATTTTATTTTTTTACTATACTTATAAAAACAACTTTAATTATAAAATACGTACACACTAATAAATGGTTTATATACTATATACCATATATATAATGGGAAATGATTAATCCACATAGCTAAATAGCCTAAAGATCCTCCTAATAATGAGATGATGACATGTGGAAAAATAAGAATTAGTGGATAACACATGTCACATTCTTATAGTTTTAGGAGGATTTTTAGTTTATTCTTTAGCAGAATTTATCATTTTCCATATATAATATCTACAACTTATAGTTTATCAATATTTTATATCCTTATTCTATTCGCACAGGTCTATCACTTGGTGTGTTAAATCTTGCAATCGTCATACCTCAGGTACATATTCTTATTACAGTTCATTCCCAAAATAACAACAAAAATTTAAGAACATAATTTAAAACTTTAAGAATATATAGGTTGAAGTTTTTATCATTAGGCGAGAGGAAGTTTGCAAAAGTAACTTACAAAAAGTCCATATTGTCACTTGTAAGTTGTATTTTTGTGTGGAATTTGTCATTGGTACTATTCGATAACAAATGGACCCCAATTGATTTTCGATTTATAGCACGACGACACAAGTATATTTGAGACTTGTAGAGGTGTAGTCTTACAACTAGCGTTGGACTTATTATGACTTCTATACCACAAGCCAAAGATAAGTTTTGTTTGTGTATGCATACACGTCTTAAAAATTTTAAACTTTTAAAGAGACAATTTTGCCATCATGTGGAACATGTTACTGGGCTATCTTATCATTGACTAAAACCAAACAAATATATGTAACTTATCATCAACCACACCATTATTTGACTTCTATTGAGGTAATAAAAACACATGGGTTAGGGGGGGGTGGATGGTCCTACAAGAATTAATTTCGGACCCTGACATTTGTCACCATACCTCATGACCAAAATTTGAGGTGTATCGCTTACATTCTTGGGAAGAGATATATATAGTTTGGTTGAATATATAAACCCACCAAAATGAGCAACGGTTCACAATGGGAAAGAATTCCCTAAAGTTAATGAAAATCAAGGTCAAGATTTAAAGATAAGTTTTAAATCTTGACCCTTAATTTGAATCCAAAGGTCAAGATCTTCAAATTGGTATAACTTTAGGAACCCCTCCCGTTCACAATAAGTTAATATATGGGCCATAAGTTAGAAGCTGTGGAAGACTTGCTAGTACCTAACTTATTCCTTTTTAATCAACTTAAATAACAAATTGATATGTGTAATGAGTATAGACTTATAGTGGTGATTCTTTAATCATGTTGGGCTGGCTTGTGCTAAGTAATGGGTCAAAAGGCTTTTCAGTTTATTTTAATAAGTTCAAATGGATACAGGGCCAACTAAATTGAGTTTGATTTGACATGATTTACCAATAAACTTTTAAAGTTAAACTTAAAACCATTAATTGGTAGTTAGGGACTTAGGGGCAACAATTTAGAACTTAAAAACCATGATTTTTTTTTTTCTTTTACCTTTAAAAAAAATGTGTAATATATTACAATTAAGGTACAATCGATTATGAAATTAATCATGAAACTTAATTGCATTATTTTATTTCAACAGATGGTGGTATCGGTTCTTAGTGGACCATGGGATGCCCTATTCGGTGGTGGCAACTTACCCGCATTCGTGGTGGGAGCTGTGGCGGCTGCAGCCAGTGGTATCTTTGCAATGACCATGCTTCCATCACCACCACCTGATGTCGTACTTTCAAAGGTTTCTGGAGGCGGGATGCATTAGAGTAAATAACGGTAACTACTCAAAAGCTCCCAACTGGGTCAGGTTGGGACATTTAGGATGAAAAAAGTTGTATTTTCATTTGGATGTTGATTTGTGCATATATGCTAAGCATGATGCAGAAATCATTAGTGATTCCCGCATATGTGATGTTTGTGTTTAAGAGAATGTTATGCCATTCCTCCATTATTTGTGTGAGACACCACTTCATGCTTGATGGAATCGAGTCTTCGCTTTATTCATGTATACAACTATATGTTTTTAGTTGGTTCAAGAATAAAAAATCAAAGTTTTACTGTTGATGCTTTTCATATATTAAATGTGTATTTTACTGCCGTAACTTGAATTGTTATCTTGTTCTAACTTTTTATTAACCGTCAACTTAAATCTTTGAGTTTGATGGTTCTGTTAACGCTATTGTTCTAAAAAACGCTATTATTCTAAAAAATGCGTTTGTGAATCTTGTTTGTATAAGACCATTGTTAACCCCAATCTCAACTTTTTGTTGTCGCATCAACAACACACTAATTCACCATAACGACAACGTGGCGACGAATACGCCGGTTTGTGTTACATGCCGCGCCGAGATCCCGGCATATTTGATGAAAAACGTTGTTGATACACCGTGTGTTAAAAATGGTCTAACCCTGCATTTCTAAACCCTTTGAACCAATGTATTTGTTTGTTCCACCTTGAATTCATCCTTCATACCAATTTAACTAAATAACGAAAGTACCCATCCGATTTTATACTGAAAGAAATGTTGTGCTCACAATTTAAGCAATAGGACATTAGTGAGTTACGTTATTTATAAAACGTTGAGGTTGATCATCACAATTCACAAATCAAGTTACAATTCATGGATTGGTTCAATAGCATTTTATAACATACGGATAATGAATATATACCTCAAATGGCAAGGCATTAATTGGACCAAAAGTCCCTCAACATTTGGTTGACAAGATCTACTGATCCACTAGAATGGTCTACTGCTATACCTGCGGGGTGTATCTGGATGGTTATTATTTGATCAAATAATCGCACTATGGTTCAACCGAGGGGTATAAGTGTTTTGGGGGTGGTTTGTAGGCGATTCTCTTACGGTCAGAGGGCTGTTTGTGCCGCTTTACGCCTTTGTGAGAGGGTTTTTAGACCAAGTTCTCGACTTTGGATTTTTGCGTGAGATTGGAGATGATCCATGCCGTATGCATTGATTGCAAAATCCCATCAAGAGTTAATTGGAGCGCGCTTATCCCGAAAAGAGAACGGATTGACGGTTGGGAAGTGTTTGCGGCGGTTTTCAAATCATCCCCTTTGTCTGCTATTTAATCGACGGGAAGACTTCCAAAACTTTTTTCTTCTTTTCTTTTTCTATCGTCATCTTCATATCTTTCTCTTTTCAAAAGATAATTCCAGCCCTAACGTATTTCCTTTGTAATCGGCAATGAGGACACATTTCCAAATCATCAGCACCACTTATTCTGAGATGACTGCGGTAGATGTTGCATGGTTTCATCGGTGCTTTTGCCATACCGACGATCCTGAGATTAGGGTTCTGGGCCGTCGGAATCGATCTTGGATGCGCCGACTGGATTCATAGGTATGTATACCGCTGCTTTTTCTGATGGCAACCTTAGATTTACTTTAGCCCCTTTTTTATTAAGGGTTGCTTGATCAGAATGACCTATATTTATCTGTGGTGTACCCGCTAGCAATTACCATGATAATGTCGTTTATATTATTGCCATGCTTAAGAAGTGGAACCATCAATATGGTTATTTCGATATTTCTTCAAATTTGGTATCTATGAGGGCTGGGTTGTTGTTGAGGAGAGACCGGGGAGGTTGTGTTTGACATTGGTGATTCTGATATGCTGAACTAGAGACCAAGCTTCTTATTTTTTAGTGAGGAGTATATATCACAGGTTTTCAGGGGTTTGGTTGATAGAGATACGTTAGTGTTAGGCATGTCTTTCCAGGACAATGTGCATGATTATGCAGTTATTGATAATCCGTTAGTTCATCAAGTGCCTAGCTGCTAGCTTTCTTCATTTATTGAAAGCTTTATTTCCTTGAAAATAATTGGCAGTAGGACATTACATAGTAAGGTTCCTAGCTGCTAGCTTTCTTTATTTATTGCTTCGATTTTTATTCGGGGCTCTGCCTTTGTCTTGCGAGACAAATTGTTGTTTGGCACGTGCCTCTTCTGCCTTCCTCTTTGCATGCGGAGGCTTCTCCTTGCAGTGCTTTACTTTATTATGCTCTTTGAGAGGTATTGAGTCCTCCAGTTTGAGCTTTGTTCTTAAACTGACGTCTCCGGGCGCCCGAGCTTTTGCTTCAATTGAGAGCTGCTGTCCCCTTCGTTTGGTGATTTGCTTACTTGTCCCTGCTTATAAGGTGACTGTATTATCTCTACCCTTGATTTGGAGAGGAATTGTACCTGCAAATGGGTGGATGACATTGCCATTCCAAATTTTTTTCATTGCCTCTTTTTCTAATATCATGTTGATATGCGAGTCTGATGGTAGAACCATGAAATTTATGTTCTCCGTTCTTGTTGATTTGTGTTTCTTTATCGTGACTCGCATTTCAATTTCTCTTTTTGGCCATACTTTCTCTCCGGTGAGTACAACCAGTGGCTTGGTTGTTTCCAATATCGTGTTCCTGATCTTTTCTGACAGCTTTTGTAAGCAGTTTTCATATAACATTTCACATGCACTTCCCCCATCGATTTGGACCTTATCTATGTTTATACCAACTATGGTGGCTTCGATCATAATCGGGTTACTGGAGGGTTGTACCTGATCCACCGTTTCGAAATTGTAACAGTTTCCTTTAACTGAGTCTTCGCCCGGTTGTTCTCTACATATCATAAGGATTCGTGGCTGTGGCACATCTTTTGCCGCCTCTTCTATTGTCTTTGTTTTCGATGTTGTTTGCTTTACTCCATTCTCGAGATGTTGCAATTTTTCAGACGCTACTGCTTCTCCTATGGTCTTTTTCAGGTTTCGGCACTGATCTGTATCATGTCCATAATCTTTGTGGAATTCACAGTCGTTTGATCAAGTAATCGCACTATGACTTAACCGAAGGGGTAAGTGTGATTTGGGGGTAAGTTGTTGGCGATTCCCTTCCGGTCAGAGGGCAATAGAGCCGCTTTACGCCTTTAGTGAGAGTCGTTGTTTCAGCTGAGTATTGGGCTTAGGGTTTTTCTAGTATAGTAGGAGATTGGAGGTCGTGTATATGATGATATGCCGTATGGCGTCTCCTCTTTTTATATAGAGGGTAAAGTCGTGGAGAGGAAGATAAAGAGTTAGGGTAAATCTCTTCCCCTTTTCATGATATCTTTTAAGTATGGAAAGGATATATTAGAACCATGAACCGTGTCCTAGGTTTTAGGAGTTCTCCGATCGTCATTCCTTATGAGGAGGTTGGATAAGCATGGAAAGGATTTGTGTATATCCGTTCCTTAATATTTACGGCGATGGGGTAAATAATCCCAGGAGCTCCGGGGTTACGGAGGTCTTACTTCGTAGCTTCGGCTACGGATTTATCACTTTATATTGTATGTAAGTAATTCGCTGTACGAGGGTTCTTCGTATTCAACCTTTAGTACGGAGGTAAGACTCCGTATAGGGTATATCATCAAGCCCCCCTGTCTAATGGGAGAGGCTATCTGTAGACTGTCTCATTAGACTTCATTAGGTAAAATAATATCTCAAAATAATAGAATTAATGGCGTACCTGTTTATCCGAAATTCTGAGGGAGCTTCGATTGTTCCTTCGTCTTTCATTGCGGAGCTCTTATAGGGGT
>CM067173.1:37721966-37766966 GCA_034093135.1 Erigeron breviscapus | reverse complement strand
AACCGCCCACCTCCAGGATGGAGAAGCTCGATTTCGTTATAGTAAGGTCACCTTCACCTTAAAACATGCTATTGGGCAGACCTTCACCTTATAACATGCTATTGGGCAGACCTGCAAAAATGCTATTGGCTGAGTGCCAAATTGACTTTTACAAAACATCCACGCAAAAATGCGCCAAACATGACAAAAACCAATAACCTACCTAGCCATTACAAGGCAAAATTAAAGACTAAAACATTACAGAATGAAATTAATAAATTAATTGAAATGGAAGATCCCATGGTGTCAGAAATCTTTCCACACGCCTTGTTTTCTTGAATCTACAAGTAAGAAGCTTGAGTCTGATCGTATGAATAATTATGCCTATAAGCTGATTTTCGCTCTTCTTCTTCTTCTTGAACAGCCTTGCGTTTCTCTCATTCCAGATGAAGTAAGTAGTGGCTGCTAGAGTAAGCTTTGCAACCACACTTTGAACCGAAGATTTCGCAGCCATTGAAAGAATTCCAGCAACTACTGAGCTCCAGTCATGCGCCACATTATTGAGTTCAGCTTTAATCTTAACTGTGTTCCAGACCTGCAAAGAATATGGGCATTCAAAGAATAAATGGTCATGTGAATTCGGTAGCAATTCACATAGAGGACAGCAAAGTGCCGCTCCATTCAGGTCCCAAGTATGCATTAGGTCTTGAGTCTTCAACCGCTGTTTAAAGATAAGCCATAAAATAAAAGCATGTTTAGGAATGTTTTGTTTAAACCATACTATAGAATGTCAATTGACTCGGACATCTTTTGGACGTAAATCTTCCTAAGCCACACGAACCGAGAAGTCCCTTATGTCATTATTATTGTCTTTCCACATTAGTTTATCCTTTTCCAAGACATCTAAAACCGTAACTTGAATATTACGAACTTTATCATTCCATGAATTAGGCCACTTCCAATGTCCATTCTCAATAATATCAGCCACTTTATCCTCAAAAGAAAATCCAGCATTGGTAATCATTCTTGCGGTTAGATAGTCAGCTAAAGGGCTCGAATTACACCAAGAATCATACCATGCTGATATAGATAAACCATCACCAATAATAAACCAAAGATGTTTCCAAACAGATTGTCGTACCTGAAGATTTTTACGCCAACTCCAAGATAAGGAACCTCGAATAGGCACCTCCCATAAGGATTTACCCCTCAATTTATATGTATGAATCCATCGTACACAAAGTGAGTCTTTTTTAGCAACTATATTCCAAATATGGGCTGTAATAAGTGCAATGTTAAAAGCTTCAATACGTCTGACACCCAATCCTCCTTCTTCCTTAAGGAGACATACTACTTCCCAAGCTACTTTAGATTGTCCTGGCCTTGTATCACCAGCACTCCATAGGAACCTCCTCATTAGTTGCTCAATTTCATTGATAACTTGAATCGGTAGAATAAAAGCTGTTGACCATTACACATGCATAGAAGCAATAACCGAGTTGATTAGCTGAAGGCGACCTGCAAAAGAAAGAAATCTGTTTCTCCAATCATTGATCCGTTTCTGCACCCTCTCAATCAACCCTTTACAGTCACGATACCTTAGTTTCGTCAAGACCAGCGGTACACCCAAGTATTTAACAGGTAACATTCCTTCTTCAAATGGGAGAACATTAAGAATAGCCACCTTCACACAATTTAGCACATTACAAAAGAAAGTTGTGCTCTTCGGTAAGCTAGGAGTCAACCCACAAACTTGCTTGAATTCATCCAGAGCCCTACAAATTAAGCTCGCAGATGTGACATCCCCATGCATAAAAATGAAAAGGTCATCCGCAAAACAAATATTAACAATCTTATGCTCCTCACATTGGCGATGATAAGTGAAATCAATTGAATTTCTAATCTGCCTTTTGATAATCAATGTCAGAATTTCCATAACCAAAGTAAACAAGTACGGAGACAAAGGATCACCCTATCTTAAGCCTCTCTTGCCTTTAAAGTACCCATGAATTGATCCATTGATAGATAAGGAAAAGGTGGTCGTAGTAACACACTCCATGATCCATGAAACCATACGAGGGTGAAAACCAAAACCGAACAGAATCCTTCTAAGAAAACCCCAATCTACTGTATCATACGCTTTCTGAATATCAACTTTAAGTGCACATCTTGGCGTACCTCTATCCAAATGATAGTTATGCATAAGCTCTTGTGTTAGAAGGATATTATCAGTAATCCTTCTACCAGGCACAAAAGCAGACTGATTGTCACTCACCAAATCATTTAGACAGTCTTTCATTCTATTAGCTAAAATTTTTGTAATGCATTTAAGTAGCACGTTACAAAGAGATATTGGACCATAATCTGTAACTTTTGAAGGAGACTTTACCTTAGGGATTAATGCGATAACATTATGGTTTAGTTCCTTCAAAAGATTGCCCGTGACAAAAAACTCTTTAACAACATGTATGATATCAGTCCCGACCGTATTCCATGAAGCTTTAAAGAAACAAGCAGAGAAACCATCTGGTCCGGGAAACTTGTCATCTCGCATAGAGAAAATGGCAGTTTTCACCTCATCATCAGTGACTTCTCGGATCATAGCATTTGCTTGTTCCTGTGACAACCTGTTTTGAAAAAGATTGGTTGAATTTAAGTTCATAATCTGTCCAGCTTGACCAAGAAACTGAGTATAATGCTGAATAAACACATCTTTGACATTGCCTCCATCTATCAAACTGCCATCCGAATCAATAATCATATCTATACGATTGCTAGCAGTTTTTCCTTTGACAATCCTATGAAAGTAAGCAGAATTTGAGTCGCCAACCCTTAAGCATTCAATCTTAGCTTTCTGCTTTAGAAACCGTTCTTCATCAAGAAGTGCACCATTATATGCTTGGAGGTACGCAGCCTGATCTTCTCGTAACAAAACATTAAATGGATCCAAGTCAACTGCTTTTTGCACCTCATCAAGTTCATTTCTAAGAACATTCACTTTATTGTGTAAATTTCCTTTCTCATACAGCAGCTTACGAAGAGGCTTTTTCAATTGCTTCAATTTTTGCACTACACTGTACATATGAAAGCCATTTACCTTCACATCCCAAGCTGATGCAACAACCTGTTGGAAATTATCATTGTGAACAAGTACATTTGAAAATTTAAAAGGCCGTGAAACAAATTTGGCTTTCCTTGGTATGCACAATATAGCAGGCGAATGATCAGAGATTCGGTATGGTTGAAAGATAGCAACAGAACCCGGAAAAATATCTTGGAAATCCATATTTGCCCATTATACGCTCAATCTTTTTTAACAAGCCCTCTTTGCCACCCGGTTTCTGATTCCAAGTATAGTGCAAACCCACTTTATTCACATCAGAAACCTCAATGTTATCAACACATTCTTTGAATTCCCGCATGGCTATATCCAACGTTGAGCTGCCCATCGATCTATCTTCTAAGTTAAGTGCAGCATTGAAATCACCCAGAATGCACCATGGTAAATTATGAACAAAAGCTTTATGTACATTCAAGTTCTGCCAAAGATCACGTCTTTGAATATATCTATTGTGTGCATGAACAAATGAGCACATAACAGATTTTCTCTCGTCTTTGAGAAAGACTTGAGCATGAATAACCTGATCCGTTTGAGAGAGAATCATAACATCAACACTATTTGGATCCCATCCCGAAATAATTCGTGATCCCTTATTACAAAAATTCACATTAGACATCCAATTCCATTTAGGAAAAACCTTAAAACAACAATTTTGAAGTTGGGACGAAGCCACATGCGATTCCAAGATCGCACATACACACAATTGATTTTCAGATACAATTTTTCGAACCTCCTTTTGTTTTGGGGTTTGGTTCATCCCCCGTATATTCCAAGATTCAATATTATACATGACGAACCGATTGATCAGGAGTGCTTGCCCCTGTTGTCTTCATAAATTCACCATGTTCATCATAGATAGTTTCAACCTCATCATCATCACTCTCAAGTTTCGCATTTATATATGGAGATTTTGCCAAATTGTGTGAACTATCAGCTCTTTAACTCCTATGCTGGTCTTTCTTACCTTCAGATCCGTCTACTTCAGTTTCCAGTGCAGAAAAAGAATTGCTAGTGTGAATATTGCTATCAAGAGGCTTCTTTAAGCTCGAATCAGTTCGTAAATCACTTTTAGTTGTACCAGAATGCCCCTGATTAGTTCCCGCCTGTTGTTTTACTTGATAGATGAATTGCGGATCAGGTTTTGTCAATTTAATAGCCTCAATCGGTTTCCCTTTATTTCTGCCTTTTTTCCTATTAACAGTTTTAAAACCATCATCCTTATCCTTCTCAGAAACGACTTTCACCTGTAAAGGTCAGGTTACATCGTCATGTCCAAATATATTACATTTAACACAGTGAAGAGGTCTCCATTCATACTCTATCGTAACTTCCTCCTTGGTAAAACCTTCTCCATTAACTTTTGGAATCCCCACAAGTAAGGTATCTTTCAATCCACGAGTCGCATCAATCTCAATCAGAGCTCTGGCATAAGAATGTCGGCCCCAAGAATGCATACACATATGACTCGTATAAGAATCTAATAAAATTGGTTTTCCCAGCTTGGAGGCCAACATGCTAAGTCCATCTTCAGTATAAGATACAAGAGGAACGTCATATAACTTTACCCATACATGGACATTTGTCATGTCTTGCTTAGAAAGGGAAACATTAGGCGTCCATTCACTTAAGAATATAGGCGTAGACCTGATCATCCATGGTCCCTTTTCCAATACTTGCATCATTCCATTGTGTGAATCAAATTGAAAGAAAAAGAAACCAGAACTATTCATCATTACTTTCTTTAAACCAAATTTGGCCCAAGTATTCTTGACATAATTCTCAACAATAGGGAAAGCAAGTCTATCACCATAAAGAGAATTGCAAAAACGGCTATTTACCTCAAGAACCGAGGTGAGTGGGATCAGAATATCAACTCCTTCAGTAGCTGAAGGAACTTCGATTAGGCGAAAGTTAACCTTACGAGGTTGATTATTAAGTTTTACAGCCGATGCATACGAAAACAAAGGTATATTTGCATCCACATGCACACTTTGATCAATACGCTCATTCGAAACTTGTTCCTTTAACTTTCCAACAACCTTCTCATCATTGTTATTCTAATGCATAGATGTCGATTCATGTAATCCTGAATTAGGGTTTTCATTAACCCCATCCTTTCTCCCATTATTAGAATTATTGTTACAACCATCATAAGTCGGTAATGGTTCATTAATTCCATGGTTACAAGCATCTTCAACAGGTGTTTTGGCAGAAGAAGCATCAGTTGTATTAATATTCGGGTTGTTTTCAGGTTGCTAAACCCTAGCCAGTTGTGGTGGTTGCCCACCCTTCCCCATTCTATCAATTTCTTTTTTGGGTAAAAGGGATTACCCTGTTCAAACTTTTATACCAACAACAATTAACAGTACATCGCAAGTAATGAGGCTGAGTGCCCCATTAATTCCCTATATGACAGGCCATATAGAGTTAAACACAAGCTATCCTAGCCATACAAGAAGCAAACTAATCAAAACATCAAAAACCAAGGCTATTACAATGAAAAACCATTTGAGTGAGACAGGCAACCTCAAACATGCACATCAATTAATACAAAGACAAGTGAGAGGGACACATTTACAAGGAAACCGAAGTTACCTCAAACATGCACATCAACCTATCCAAGTACCAGTGACAGGGACACATTTACAAGGTTCCTATAACACTACAAATAATAACAAGAGAACTAGTAACTCGCATCATGCATGAGCAGTCCTTGCACTATTCTTGAACCTTAGCTTGACCAGTCTATAGCGAACAGTCTCCATAATAATATCTCTGATCTTCTCAGGCGGTCTTGCATGGTTGCTAAACATACGATTATTTCGTTCCTGCCATACAAAATAGACAGCAGCCGCAAGCACAAGTCGGGCAATAACACTCTTGACTGAGTTATTCTTGAGAGAACATAAGAAGTCAGCAACAATATCATCCCATTTGCATGAAGATCCTTCCATGTAAGCCACATCCTTAATCAAAGTCCATACTTTCGCAGAATATGGGCATTCAAAGAACAAGTGATCATGAGAGTCTGGACCTGTTTTACACAAAGAACAACAAACAAGGTTAAGGTTGACAGCCCCACCCATATCCCATGGTTTCAATTTGTCGTGGGTTTTCAACTTTTTCCTTATCACCAACCAAAGCAAGAAAGCATGTCTAGGGATCGATTTGGAGTTCCAAACAATATTAGCCCAATCCACCCTTTCACCTCTATTCCGAATCGCATCCCAAACATTGGAAGCCGAATAATGCTTCTCCTCCCCATTCCTATCCCGCCAAACAATACAGTCAGTTTTTGTGCCATCAATAATTGGAACAGGATACTTAATTAAAACTGGATACAAATCCCTCCAAGACTCCGGCCATTTCCAACTTGCTGACAAGAAGGGTATGAATAGTGTGTTGGAAGGTGGACCGTGGGTGATTCGTAATATGCCTATTTTTCTTAATGTTTGGTCACCAACCGCTAAGTTGAAAAGGGAAGATCTAAAGGAGATCACGGTGTGGATTAAGATTCACAACGTACCTATTGCAGCTTATACTGATGATCGTTTGAGTCTACTGTTTTGGTTGCTAAGAATTTTCCACACATGGGTAGTCATAAGAGCCTAATTCATATCAGATATTCTCCTTATGTCTAGACCACCTTCATCCTTTGGAGTACAAACTAATTTCCAAGCGACCTTTGCCTTCCCCTTAGCAATAGCACCTTGTGACCACAAAAAATTTCTCATTTTCTGTTCCAAATCCTTTACAATACGAGATGGGAGAATGAACATAGACGCCCAATAAATATGCATGGAAGAAAGGAGGTTCGACAAATTGTATCTGAAGCACTAGCAGAACCCAAACCAGAAGTACTCGGGATGTCAGCTGGGTTCTTTTTATTCACCACTGGTCTATACTCAAATTTTTGTTTTTGTTTGTTCAACGTAAAACCGGATTTGTTTTGCATCTTTTTACGACCTTTAACCTGAACAAAACCATCCTCATCAACTGTTTCCTTCTGCTTAGTTTGTCAAACCTGTTTAGGGCATGATTCAAAATTGTGACCAAACACACAGCAATGAGCACACCTCTGTGGTTTCCATTCATACTTAACCTGCATTGTTTCCTTGGTGTATCCTTCTCCATCCAAATCCGGAATAGCAATCGATAATACCTGTTTATAATCCATGTTGGCTGAAATCTCTATAAGAGCGCGTGCATAACTGCTACGTCCCCACGAATCTGTACACATGGAATTCGTGTATGCATCAAGTAGTTTAGGATTACCTAGTTTAGAAGCAAGCATACTCAGACCATCATCCGAGTACGCTACAATAGAAACATTATGAATTTTAATCCAAACCGCAACCTCCTTAGGCTCATCTTTCTTTAATTGCACATTCGGTGACCAAACATTAAGAAAAATGGGCATGTTACGTATCATCCAAGGACCACCAAGTACATTCATCATACCTTTCTTTTTCTGAAAATTTAAAGAAAAAGAAGCCACTCGCATTCATCATCACTTTCTGTAACCCAAACTTCGTCGAGTTTGGCTTGACAAAGTATTCAACAACCGGATATGCAAGTCTATCTCCCAAAAAATAACCAAACAATGAATTCGTAAGTCTATCTTGCACAATCCGAACAGATTCCTTTGGAAGCACTACATCAACATCGTCACGAGCAATGATATTATCAATTTTTCAAAAGTTTACAACCTTTTGAACTGATCCAGCCTTCAACTTCGCAACATAAGATTGTTTTCTGTTCAGGTCAGGAGGTTGTATATTCGGATCAGCTACAACCTCAACCGACTCTATAGTTGTAGGGATAACCTGTGGTAGAGGTGCATCACTCGACTCAGTACCACTAGCTATATCCACATTAGGGTTTTCAAACACACTATTATATTGAATATCAAAACCCTCTAATGGCTTTTGCGAATCAACCTCGTCAGCTTTTACATTATCAGCATCCTTCCCATTAGCATCACTTCACACCTCAGCATTCATATCAGCTTTTTTGCCATCATCATCTTTATTCAAGCCTGAAACATGTGCATCTGCTAGCGAAACAGTATAATTAGTAAAATTTACCTTTTTTTGTTCACTCGAACGGCCAGTTTCACCCTCAACGTAAGTCGAATTGGATGAATGGTTCGTCTCATTCCCACCAAGAGTTTAACCAGTGACCTGATGGCCATGACTTGGTATTGGAGTGCCTTCTCTTCGAGTTTCCTTTGCGCACCTGATCCTTGTGTTCCTTGCTTCGTTCTGACGAACCCTTTTTAGGGTTAGGGTTTTTCAAAATACTTCGAACAGGAGCATGAGTTTTGACATCAATCTTTTTCACTTTACTTGCTAATCCACCACCAGGGTTTGATCCCTTAGCAGCATTCGATCCCTCCATGACTCGTTACACCATGCAATCAATTAATTTATTTCTTCAGATAATGAGTAATACCGTGTAACCAATCTTTCGCATTATTAAAAAAAAGCGTCTCAAGCGAATTGATGTTGAAGACTGCAAATGTTATTTTGCATAAACTTGTACTGGCTGCTACTTCTTATTTTAACTGGCAGGAGAGGAATAATCGCTTATTTAACAAGAAAAGGAGATCCATTCAGCAACTTTGTGAAGTTATTTGGTGTACGGTTCGGTTAAAGCTCCTTACTTTGCGTTTCAAACATAGTTCTCGTGTTGAAAAGCTGGTTGACACTTGGAAGTTACCTATTTCATTAATTAACACAATGTAATAGGATGTGTTTTATTGGTCTTTTTGTAGCTAGCTGTTAGGTTACTCGTTTATGCGCTTGAAATGCCTTGTATGTCATGCGCTCTTAGGAAGTGATTGTTTTGCCGTTTTGGCTTGTTTGTAATTTGTCAGTTTGGTACTCAGCCATACCGCCAGAACTTATTTGTTTATGATATATAAAGTGAACCAGGGTGACGACCTTTTACCGAAAAAAAGACTAATAAAGATTAATTAAGAATGTTCATAGATTTTAATTAACTTGTTTTAGTTAAATCAAATTTGTTTACATATAATTAAAGGTTTTCATTATTTACACTATAAACCCTTGAGTTTTAATAAATACTTTTGATAACCTTTTAAAAGATGAACATTCATTGTACTCACAAAGTAGTTGTGCTATCAATTAAAACCCAACAGTGGTATTAGAGCGCAGATCATGCATGGATATATGTGGCTAAAATAGATAAATGATTTATAAGAGCTTATAAATCAATATGGTTGATTGAACCCGTATGTTAATACGTATCGGGTTGAATCTACCATGTGACCTTTATTATTTAGATAATTTAGTTTGGTTACTTTTTTTTTTTTTTTTTTTTTTTTTTTTTTTTTTTTTTTTTTTTTTTTTTTTTTTTTTTATTCTTCACGATAATTTTTTTTTTTTTTTTTTTTTTTTTTTTTTTTTTTTTTTTTTTTTTTTTTTTTTTTTTTTTTTTTTTTTTTTTTTTTTTTTTTTTTTTTTTTTTTTTTTTTTTTTTTTTTTTTTTTTTTTTTTTTTTTTTTTTTTTTTTTTTTTTTTTTTTTTTTTTTTTTTTTTTTTTTTTTTTTTTTTTTTTTTTTTTTTTTTTTTTTTTTTTTTTTTTTTTTTTTTTTTTTTTTTTTTTTTTTTTTTTTTTTTTTTTTTTTTTTTTTTTTTTTTTTTTTTTTTTTTTTTTTTTTTTTTTTTTTTTTTTTTTTTTTTTTTTTTTTTTTTTTTTTTTTTTTTTTTTTTTTTTTTTTTTTTTTTTTTTTTTTTTTTTTTTTTTTTTTTTTTTTTTTTTTTTTTTTTTTTTTTTTTTTTTTTTTTTTTTTTTTTTTTTTTTTTTTTTTTTTTTTTTTTTTTTTTTTTTTTTTTTTTTTTTTTTTTTTTTTTTTTTTTTTTTTTTTTTTTTTTTTTTTTTTTTTTTTTTTTTTTTTTTTTTTTTTTTTTTTTTTTTTTTTTTTTTTTTTTTTTTTTTTTTTTTTTTTTTTTTTTTTTTTTTTTTTTTTTTTTTTTTTTTTTTTTTTTTTTTTTTTTTTTTTTTTTTTTTTTTTTTTTTTTTTTTTTTTTTTTTTTTTTTTTTTTTTTTTTTTTTTTTTTTTTTTTTTTTTTTTTTTTTTTTTTTTTTTTTTTTTTTTTTTTTTTTTTTTTTTTTTTTTTTTTTTTTTTTTTTTTTTTTTTTTTTTTTTTTTTTTTTTTTTTTTTTTTTTTTTTTTTTTTTTTTTTTTTTTTTTTTTTTTTTTTTTTTTTTTTTTTTTTTTTTTTTTTTTTTTTTTTTTTTTTTTTTTTTTTTTTTTTTTTTTTTTTTTTTTTTTTTTTTTTTTTTTTTTTTTTTTTTTTTTTTTTTTTTTTTTTTTTTTTTTTTTTTTTTTTTTTTTTTTTTTTTTTTTTTTTTTTTTTTTTTTTTTTTTTTTTTTTTTTTTTTTTTTTTTTTTTTTTTTTTTTTTTTTTTTTTTTTTTTTTTTTTTTTTTTTTTTTTTTTTTTTTTTTTTTTTTTTTTTTTTTTTTTTTTTTTTTTTTTTTTTTTTTTTTTTTTTTTTTTTTTTTTTTTTTTTTTTTTTTTTTTTTTTTTTTTTTTTTTTTTTTTTTTTTTTTTTTTTTTTTTTTTTTTTTTTTTTTTTTTTTTTTTTTTTTGGGTAAAGGGGAATTTAAACCCCGGTAAGCTTTTATAAATCACCCAAAAGAAGATTATTACAAGTAGCTTGGCAAAGTACCAAACTAATTCATACATATGACATGCCATATGTATGTGAAACAATAACGTCACAAACGACCTAGCTGAACAATACATAAAAAGGCTAATAACATCAAAGCATTAATAATACACCTCTAATATGTAAGTAACCAATATCAAACATCAACCTCTATCATTCTACCAAATCGAAACCAAATCTCAAACATGCACATCACAGTGAAGAGCTCAAAATGGCTAACCAAATGGAGACTCCTACCCTTAGATAAATCCAAAGGCCTGTCAGAGGGACACATTTAGAAGACTTGTTGACTTCTTAATGGCAAAACAATAAAAGTGATGTTTAATAAATGTTTACGTGATATCCAACTTCCATTCTTCTAGGATGCTTCTTCCTTGAATCTTTTTCTTGAACTTCATAGTGGCTAACTTCATCCGGACAGTAGACACAATAACATCACGCAGTTGAGCAACCGATCTTTCTTTAGGAGAAAATAATCTGGAGTTTCTCTCTTGCCATAAGTAATAAGCCGAAGCAGCAATCAGAAGCTTAGCAATAACCGTCTTGGCTAGATTAGGCTTTGATGTCAACAATAGCATTGAAGTGATATCAGTCCATCGGTTTGGAACCGCATGAAATCCCATTAAGGGGCGAACCAAATTCCAAATCTGCAATGAGTAATTACATTCAAAAAATAAATGTTGATGCGAATCAGGTCCACGCTTGCAGAGGGAACAGCAAAGTAGATTTAAGTTAGTAGAACCACTAACATCCCATTGCTTCATCTTATCATGAGTCTTCAGTTTTTCTCTCATAATAAGCCAGACATGAAATGAGTGCCTCGGAATACTATGTGCAAACCAAACAAGATCAACCCAAGGAACAACTGGTCTTCTAACTCGGATGGTTTCCCATGTGGAAGAGGCTGAAAAACCAGTTTCCTTCCCATTATTATCATACCAAGTAATTATATCAGAAACAGCAGGACGAAGAACAGGAGGAGTAACATTTATAAGCACTGGAAATAGATCAAACCAGGCAATTGGCCATTTCCAGCGTCCATTAGTTAGAACATCATTAACAGTTGCATCAAGACGAAATCCCGCTCTAGTCATCTCTCTATATGTAATAAACTTACATAAAGGGCCAATAGAAGCCCAATTATCAAACCAAGCTGAAGTAGTACACCCATCCCCTATCAGATACTTAATATGTGGTCGGATTACTTCTCGCAATTGAAGAAGCTTACGCCATCCCCATGTTGAGCCAGCTTTCAAAGGGACATCCCAGAAATTTCTTCCCTTGAGTTTATGCACATTAATCCACTGTACCCAAAGAGACTTTCGATTATTCAAGATACTCCATACATGAGAAGTCATAAGAGCTTTGTTAACATCACAAATTCTTTTAATTCCAATTCCTCCTTCATACTTAGGAAGGCAACAATCCTTCCATGCCACCTTAGTTTACCTTTGCTCATGGGTCCTTGAGTCCATAAAAAAGCCCGCATCTTCTTTTCCAAATCAGAAATGATACTAGCAGGGAGAATGAAAACTAAAAGGAAGTTAGACGAGTCATTAAAATAAAAGGAAGTTTTCAACTTACTTTTGTTTTAGGGTTTATAAATTTTAATTTATTGAACCGGCATATGGAATTATAAATTAGAAAATGCAAATCCTCTATTTTGTTTAAATATGTGTTTTTATTGAATGTCTTGAAAAGAGTTTTACACACATAACGTTTGAAAATGCTTTAATATTATAAAAGGAGTTTTAAATGATTAAAAGGAAATTGATGTTTTAAGAAAATTAGGTTGATCTCAAGTCATGTTTTGTGAAATGAATAAGTTGATTAAAATGTAGTTTTAATTGCATGCGTATTGTTTGTGTTTATATATGCCTTATCACGTTAGGTTATGACCTAGTGCTACACAAACATTCCTTTCACGAAACTTTATGTGTTAAATTGTGTTAACATGCTTGGTGCTTTATTCCTATTTGATTGCATGCGGAATAGGACTGCCTTAAACTACTTGACACTAGTTTAAAACCTTCCTACCTTTTAGAAAGATATCCCTGCCATCCTATAAGAAGCACTTGTCAGTACACACTCCCTGTTGCTCTGGACCGTTGCCTAAGCTATAGTGTGGAAACAAGGTAGTTCTCGCGGTTGTCCGGACCGTTGCCGGATATGTCAGTCTACACGCCACCTTATAGGCGGATTTTGCTTGGTCTCCCTCGACCTTTGCCTAGGTACTAGTCAGCAAGGATGAGACTAAACATGCCTTAGGATCAAGTAGTGATCAAAGTCTCATTGAGAGTCACAATGTGCGATCGATCATTAGACCGACCAATTGATAACACAAACATGTGGTCGTCCTGGACCGTTGCCTAGATACACGTGATGCGGGTTCAATGTGGTTCTTTAAGCTTTAACTATTTAAGATTTTAAGATACATGCGTAGATTAGAATCTAAGGGTAGTTGTTTTAGTTAAAGCCTTAAGTATCTAAATCCCTATGTTTGAACCTTACTTTTAGATGGCCTCTTCTACTCAAAGTTCCATTAAGTCTGCATTGCTCAAGTCCTTGTTTGATAAGGATAGCTAGAGGGCAACAACTTCGATGAATGGTATCGCGATATTAGAATTATGCTTAAACATGAGAAGAAGTTGCATGTTCTTGATGAACCTCTACCAAAAGCTGACAGCACTGCTGAGTATCGTATTGCTTATAAGAAGAAATATGATGAGCAGAGTGAGATACTATGTGTCATGTTGTCACGCATGGACCTTGATTTTCAAGGGGACATGAAAGGTGTGGACGCTTATGACATTATTAAGGACCCCAAGAGCTGGTTTGAGAAGTAAGCTTGCGTAATGCAAGAAGGGCAATCAGTGAGTGAACATGTCCTTAATATGGAAAGCTATTTTAACAACATTCAGCGATTCGACTCACCCATTCGTCAAAACCTTGCGGTGAATCTCATCTTGAATTCATTGACGAAGGACTCCGACGCATTTGTAATGAATTACAACAATCAAGGGTGGAAGAAAAGTATCTCTGAGCTGAATCATATGTTGAAAACGGCTGAAGATGCTATGCCAGCCAAAGCTCCGGATGTGTTGCATATCGCTGAGGGAGGTGTTAAGAAGAAAAGGTTGAGTAGTGGAAAACGGGGCAAGCTAGATGTCTCGAAAACCACTTCACGCAAAAAGAAGGAAAGAGATCACCATGCGAAAGATGCTACATGTTTCCATTGTGGAAAAGTAGGACATTGGAAGCATAATTGCCCTGACTATCTTGCTGAACTCAACAAGATCAAGGCAAGTGGAAGCTCCAAATTAGGTATCTCTATATAAACTATCTTTTTCCTTGAACCGTTGATATAGATTATCAATCTAAGCATTTGTTTGAAATCTTTTTCAGGATCGGAAAAGAAATAGTGAGAGCAAGACTGAAGATTCAAGGCTCAGATGTTTTGAAGAGCACTTATTAATAAATGTTGAAATTTAGTTTTAAGTCTTGTTTATTTTAAGACAATTTAGTATCTTGCTTTAGTCGAGATGTTCCTTTTATGAATGCTTATGGATATTAGATTCATATTGAATCTTAACGGTTTTAATAAAATTACTCTTTTTAGTTTTTATATCTCGAGCATTTATGGAAATTGGCGTTACTACTTTGATTGTTTATATGTGATTGTTTTGGATATTTTAGTAAATACTTAATTGAAGTATCTTAAATCGAGATGCACATTAGAGGTGACTTGATATAATCCGAAATAATGTTTTCTTAGTTTGACTAGGTCAAAAGCCTTTTATTTTGAAGGATTTCGTGAGTTAGCCACCTACCATTTTCTTCCATTAATCGGTGATTTGGTTGAGTTTTGATCAAGCTTTTGCATCCCTTTTGAAATCTACAGGTATTATAGGTATTTTCCCTCTTGATTTCATGTCTTTTGATCCAATATATCATTTCAATTCGGTCTAAGGGTTGGGATTGATTTGATTATGTTTCGTCATCGATTATTGGGGTTTTCAGTTAAACTAGTGAATTGTTATTGTAGCCTCTTGATTTTCTGGAACAATTGATGATATCAAATCATCAATTGGGTCCTATAATAATTGTATTTAGGGTCTGGAGAATGGATTGTGTAACACCCGACATTTAAAAATATGGATTTTCAAAAAATTTCACCTAACGGTGTCAAAACATAGTGGAAGCAAAATGTCTTTTATTCAAAATGGTGTTACTAATCAATATCATCACATCAATCAAATGAAAATCCAAAGGCACCAACAAAAATGCCACAAGCTATTACATAGGTCTTGTCTTGCTTAAATCCAAGACATAACAAAGTCATAAATCATAAAACATAATAAAGTCTAAAGGTAAGGCTACCAGCAGGTTCTTCTTCTTTAAATTCAATACACAGGAAGGGATGAACAAGGTGTTGGAGGATGGGCCGTGGATGATTAGAAGTGTCCCTATTCTGTTGAAAATTTGGTCCCCAATGGTTATGTTAAAGAAAGAGGAGTTCAAATCTGTTCCAACTTGGGTTAAATTGGATAATGTCCCGATGGTGGGCATACACGGAGGATGGGTTGAGCTTACTAGCAACAAAGTTCGGTACACCGAAATTGCTAGATTCATATACTACTACCATGTGCCTTGAGTCATGGGGCAGGAATAGTTATGCGCGAGCTCTCATTGAGGTGTCTGCAGCTAATGAGCTCAAGGATAATCTAGTTGTTGCGATACCTGATATGAATGGGGAGGGTTATGTGAAAGATACCATTAATATAGAATATGAATGGAGACCACCGAGATGCCCCACTTGTTGTGTATTTGGACATGATGGTGCACAGTGCCCAAAATTAGTAAAATCTGTTAAGAAAGCGCCTGTTCAAGTCGATGAGGATGGTTTCCAGAGGGTTAGAGGAAAAGATAAAGCAAAGCAAGGATTCCCTACTAAAAAACAGAAACCTGTTTTTGTGTATAAACCTGTTGTTAAGCCGGTTTCTACTCAGCAAGCTAGTACTTCGAAACTAGTGGTAAGTACTAAGAATAAATATGAACTGTTGAACGATTATGGAGAAGACAATGAACCACTGTTTCGAGAAACTTCTGAAGAAGAAAGGAAAGAGAAGGAGGAAAAGCTTTGAAAAGCCATGGATGGTGGTATTGAAACAGATGATGATTAGGTGGAGGATCTTGGTGATGAATGTGCCAAGAATTTCTCCACCACTGTAACCACAGAAACTACTGAAGGGGCAAGCACTCCCGGTTCAGGAGTTTCTAATGGGTAGTATTGCCTCTTGAAATATTAGGGGGTTGAACCGCCCCCTAAAACAAAAGGAGGTTCGTTTTGTAGGAGATGAGCAACGCCTTAATGTGTGCTCTATTTTGGAGTCGCATGTTGATGCCTCAAACTTGTCTGCTATTTGTAAAAAAGTATGTAGGATGTGGGACTGGACATTGAATGCTACTGTTTGTAACAAAGGTACCCGTATTCTTACGGGCTGGAATAGGGATGTTGTGGATTTGATGGTGATCTCTCAAACAAATCAAGTTAAGCATGTTCATATCACTTTCAAGGTAGATAATAAATCTCTGTTTTTTTCATTTGTTTATGCTGACAATTATTATAAGAACAGAAGAGAATTTGGCAGATTGTGTATGCATAAGGTTTTTGTACGTGGTAAGCCATGGGTTATTATGGGGGACTTTAACTGCACTTAATATTGAAGATTCTATGCATGGGTCCTCTAATATTAACATTGGAATGAGGGACTTTAAAGATTGTGTTGAACAAATTAAAGTGTTTGATATAAACAGTTCTGGCCTACATTATACTTGGGATCAAAAACCAAGGAAGGGGAATGCTATCTTCAAAAAGATTGATAGGATTATGGGGAATGTGGAGTTTACTGATGAGTTTCCAGCCTCATGTGCACTATTTCAACCTTATAGGGTGTCCGATCATTCTCCTTGTATCCTCAAGTTACCTTCAGTTGCTAGAGGACGACCCAAACCATTTAAGTTTGCAAATTTCTTAGTGCGCAAGCCTGGTTTTGCAGAAGCTGTTGAACAAGCATGGTCGACTACTGTGGAGGGGCATCATATGTTTAGAGTTGTCAAGAAATTAAGATCACTTAAATCCCCTATGCGAAGTCTCTTAGTGAAACAGGGTAATATTCATAAAAAAGTTGATTCGATTAGAAAACAACTTGATGATATGCAAATGCTACTTGATGGTGACCCACATAATACTGAGTATCGTAACAAAGAAGCATTATTACTTAAGGACTTTCGTGAGGCATCTCTAGATGAGGAGGAATTCTTAAAGAAGAAATCAAGGATTGAATGGCTTAGTGTTGGAGATTCAAACTCGGCATTCTTCCATAATTATATTAAAAGCAAGAACCATAGAAGTCGTATTGAGATCATTAAAGATCTGTCAGGAGTTACTCATGAAGGGGGTGATGTACCAGATGCCTTGGTGAAACACTTTGAGAACTTTCTTGGTGTTAAAGGTACTATTTCCTTATCTCCTACTCCTGATTTGTTTACCCGTAAGCTGGATTCTCGGAAAGCTACTAATATGATTCGGCGTGTAACTAATGATGAAATTAAGCAAGCTATGTTCTCGATTGGTGATAATAAAGCTCCAGGTCCGGATGGTTTTTCATCTGCATTTTTTAAAAATGCTTGGAATACTATTGGAAAAGATGTGTGCTTGGCTGTTCATGATTTTTTCTGCACTGCGCAACTTCTCCAAGAGGTTAACCATACTTTCATTGCACTTGTTCCTAAGGTCTCTACTCCTTCATCAATTTCTGATTATAGACCGATATCTTGTTGCAACACTATTTATAAGTGTATAAGCAAGATACTTACGAATAGGATTAAGGAAGGTCTCCATGATGTAATTAGCCTTAATCAGTCTGCTTTTGTGCCCGGTAGGAGAATATCAGATAATATATGTTTAACCCAGGATTTTATGCATAACTATCACAGAAATAATGGACCACCTAGGTGTGCCTTTAAGATTGATATCCAGAAGGCGTACGATACTGTGGATTGGAGGTTTTTGAGATCTGTTCTTCATGGCTTTGGTTTTCATCCCATCATGGTAAACTGGATTATGAAGTGTGTTACTTCCACTTCGTTCTCTTTGTGTATTAATGGGAGCTCTTATGGTTACTTTAAAGGAAAACGAGGCCTCAGGCGGGGGGATCCTATATCTCCTTATCTCTTTACACTTGTTATGGAAGTACTTACTCTTTTATTGCAGCGTTCGGTCGAGAAGCCATCTAGATTTAGATTCCATAACAAATGTGATAAACAAAGAATAGTTAACCTCTGCTTTGCTGATGATCTATTCATGTTTGCCCGTGGAGAACCTAGCTCTGTAAGGATTCTTATACAGGCACTGAATGATTTCAAGGAAATGTCGGGGTTGGTTCCTAGTCTTCCTAAGAGTACTGTTTTCTTTTGTAATGTCTCAGATCCGTCGAGGAAGGCTATTCTAGATATATTGCCGTTTGAAGAAGGTTCTCTTCCTATAAGGTATCTTGGTGTCCCTCTCATTTCATCTAGACTTGTATATAAAGATTGTAATATTTTGGTTGAAAAGATGGAAAAGAGAATTACGGACTGGCGAAACAAGACTTTGTCATTTGCAGGTCGACTAGAGCTTATTAAATATGTTCTTTCCTTACTTCATGTTTATTGGGCATCGGTATTCTCCCTACCAGCCCGTATTATTAAGGAACTGGAACAGAAAATGCGGTCATTTTTATGGTGCCAAGGTCCTATGCAAAAGGGCAAAGCTAAGGTATCATGGAATTCTGTTTGCTTGCCTAAGCAGGAAGGTGGATTAGGGATAAAACAGATTGCTATACATAATAAAGCTCTCTTGTCTACACATATTTGGAGTATATTGAATCATAGGGAATCCCTATGGGTTCAATGGGTTCATTCGTATAGGTTGAAAGGTAGGAACCCAAATGGAGTGAGATGGGGATGGCGTAAGTTGGTGAAAGTTAGAAATCTGATTCGGCCATTTATATGGTCGATTCTAGGTAATGGTACTACCATCTCGGCTTGGTATGATACTTGGGCTGCTCAAAGTCCATTGAGTAATTTTATTACGCCGAGAGATATTAAAAGGGGTGGCTTTACTATATCTTCTTCTCTTGCGGATGTTATTAGACATGGAAATTGGCAATGGCCGATTGCTTGGTATGATCTCTTCCCGTTTCTTATTAATATACCGACTCCCGCTTTGACTCAGGAAAGTGATTCTTTGGTATGGAAGGATGGTAATGGGGAGATTACCCCATTTTCTACAAGTGGGGTTTGGAATACATTCAGGACGCGTGAATCTGAGGTTCCATGGTATAGAGTTGTTTGGTTTTCACAGTGTATTCCACGCCATTCTATCACTATGTGGCTCATCATTCGCGAAAAACTGAAAACCCAAGATAAGCTTAAACCGTGGGAGGTTGGCGGTGCCATTAACTTGAACTTGCAATGTTGTGCGCTTTGTAAGACAGGTCCGGATTCACATAACCATTTGTTCTTTCAATGTCTTTAATCTCAACAGGTTTGGAGTTCCATGAAAAGCCTAGCTCGCATGCATAATATTTCAGAGAGGTGGGCTGAAGTACTTCATTTTCTCACTCAGCGGGCTACTTCAAAATCAACCATCAACATTATACGAAGATTGGTAGTGGGTGCTACTGCTTACTTTATTTGGCAAGAGAGGAATAACAGGTTGTTTTCCAATAAGCATAGGCCGGTGTCTAAACTTCAGGATATTATCAAGGTAACGGTTCGACGGAGACTTGCTACATTAAAGTTTAAAGATTCACCAATTGTTCGAGCGACATTGGAAGATTGGCAGTTGCCTGGGGGAGCTATGTTTCAAGACTCATGAGGCGCATTTCTTTAATTGTTACTGCTCACTAGAGCTCTTGATTATGTAGTCATATTCTATTACTTGTGATTAGTAATAGTTGGTTATTTACTTGATTAAGAGATATAGTTTGTATACATATATGCGGCCAGTCGCGTATATGAATGGATAGGAACTCTTCCTTATCCCTTGTACTGAACTTTTTTGAGGTTGTTATAATATACTCATCGGGGTAATCCCATTACTCAAAAAAAAGGGCTACCAGCGGGTGCTAAGCATCTTCAAGCAACTACCCAGCCTCACATAAGCTTTCATCATCTCAAACCTGCTTATCCTGAAGGCACAACGTTTTAAGAAAGCAAGTGTTAGCTAATAAATTAGCTAAGTAAGATAACACATAATTTCAGAAACTTTTGTCCATTCAAGCGTGCCGTTATGGGGTCCTTTATCAATCAGCATGTTCCAAGGGATCTTCCAGTCATCCAGGAGTTGAAGATTGCTTGCTTTGTGCTTGAATTTGATTGAAACCATCTTCAATCTAACCGTCTTCAGGATAACGTCTCCAATCTAATTTGGACTCCTCTTTTCATTGGTGAATAGTCGTGCATTCCGTTCTTGCCAAATGAAATAAGAAGCCGCTGCTACCAACAACTTTCCAATAATGCTTACTGCTGATTTCTTTTTGGATATCGACAGTAACCAATTGACAATATCATCTCACTTTTCTGAAATATTACACATATTAGCCATAGGACGAATCAAATGCCAAACCTGCAATGAAAATGAACATTGAAAGAAGAGATGATCATGTGATTCAATTCCTGTATTACACAAGGGACAACACATCCCACTCCTTCAAAGGTCCTGTGTCCTGAGTTTCCTTCAAAACAATAACCATAAATGAAAAGCGTGCCTAGAAATACAATAGGGAAACCAGACGATGTTTACCCATTGAACTTCTGCTTGTCTACATCTGAGCGTATCCCAAACCACTGATGGAGAAAAATAGTATTTTTCCCCATTGATATCATGCCATATTAGAGAGTCATGTTTATTGGGTTAAATATTAGGGACTTGCAAGTTAAAAAGCACAGGATATAAATCAAACCATGATGTAGGCCATAACCAGCGACCATTACTAATCATCTCCGCAACTTTTGTATTAAGGTTTAGTCCAGCTCGCATAATCTCTCTAGGAGTAACAAAGCTACGGATGGGGCTCTGGTTACACCACATATCGCTCCAAGAAAGAGTATCACTTCCATCACCAATATGTTTCCAAATGTAAGGACGAATATCTGCTCGCATCTTCAATAACTTACGCCAACTCCAGCTCATACTACCTCGTGGAATTACATCCCAAAGGCTTTAGCCTTTCAGTTTGTACGAGTGCACCCACTCCACCCATAGAGATTTTCTCCTAGTAAGAATAAGCCAAATATGGGAAGCCATTAATGCTTTGTTCACATCAGCTATTCGTCGTATCCCCAAACCACTTTCATATTTTGGGAGACCGACCTACGTCCAGGATTCTTTAGATTTACCTTTAGTAGTCGATCCTTTTTGCCAAAGAAAATTCCTCATCTTCTGTTCAAGCTCCTTAATATGTGAGGGTAGAATGAAGACTGATGCCCAAAATACATGCATGGATGAAAGGACACAATTGATAAGCTGCAATATTCCGGCAAATGATAAGAACTTGTTTTTCCAATCATCTATCCGTTTTTCCATACGTTCAACAAGTATCTTGCAATCATTGTATATTAACTTTGTCGAGATCAAAGGCACTCCAAGATATCGTACAGGTAGCTTCCCTTCCTCAAAAGACATGACGGAGAGGATAGCTTGCTTAGTATGAGCAGGAACATTACTAAAGAAGGTCGTGCTCTTTACGATACTTGGGACTAATCTAGAGGATTTTTTGAACTCTTCCAACATATCCATGATAACTTTTGCTGATTTGATCTCCCCTCTAGCAAACAAGAATAAGTCATCTGCACGCTGGAGTATGAGTGATAACACTTCCATAACTAGGGTAAACAGATATGGAGACATCGGATCTCCTTGCCTCAAACCTCGTTTTCCTTTAAAATACCCATGTAAGTTGCCATTGATGCAAATCGAAGAGGAGGCTGATGAAACACATTCCATCACCCAATTTACCATAGTAGCATGAAATCCAAAACCCTCAAGCACTTCCCGCATAAATTTCTTGTTAACCGTATCATAAGCCATTCAATAGGGGGCCCCTATTGAGATGATAGTGGTGCATTAATTCCTGAGTTAAGTGTATGTTGACCGATATTTTTCTCCCAGGAACAAATGTCGATTGGTTTATTCTCACTACATCATCTAATCCCTCTTTTATGCAATTTGTAATTATTTTGCTAATACATTTATACAATACGTTACAGCAAGAGATGGGACGAAAGTCTGTAACCTGGGAGGGAGTAGAAACCTTTGGAATGAGCGCTATGATCGTATGGTTCAGCTCCTTTAATAATCGTCCATGACAAAAGAAATCCCTTATGGCAAGGCATATGTCCTTACCCACAATATCCCATGAATTCTTAAAGAATGCCGATGTAAAGCCATTAGGGCCTGGCGCTTTGTTTTCACCAATTGTAAACAATGCATCTTTAATCTCCTCATCACTAACACTCTTGACCATATCGAGAGCCTTCTGTGCAGTTAGTTTGTTTGTAAAGAGGCCCTTAGTTCGAATCGAGACAGTGGGGTTCTCAACGCCTAGAAAGTTCTGATAATGGTCCACAAATGCATCCACAACCGACCCACTTTCATATAAGGTGCCATTAACATCTTTGATGATTTCAATTCTCCCCCTATGATTCTTACATTTAAGAGCATTATGGAAGTAGGCGGTGTTCGAATCTCCTGCATTTTTAGCCAATCAATCTTTGATTTCTGCTTAATAATTCTTCATCATAAGCTGCACTTTCAAGATCCTTTAGGCATTTGGCTTCCTTATAACGTAGAGATACATCAGAAGGATTCAAATCAATTTCCTTTTGTACAATGACCAGCTCTTTACGAGTTGCAACCACTTTCTCATGTATGTTTCCTTGTGCATATAATAGCTTTCTCATCGGTGTTTTGACAGCTTTCAATCTCTTAACAACACGGAACATACAATTTCCATTTATCTTTTGCTCCCATGCATGTGCTACAGCCTCTTTAAACCCTTGTTTATTAACAATAAAATCTGCGAATTTAAAGGGTCTACGTAGCGAACTAGCTACAGATGGCAATTTCAGAACACACGGTGTATGATCTGACACCCTGTAAGGTTGAAATACTGCATAAGAGGACGGGAACTCATCAATAAATTCAACATTTCCCATCACACGGTCTATCTTCTTGAGAATTCCTACCCTGTCTTCGATTTTTGATTCCAAGTAAAGTGCAGCCCGAAGCTATTTATATCCATTATTTCTAGTTTCTCCACACATTCTTTGAAGTCTTTCATACCAATACTTATTTTAGACGAACTAGAAAAACTATCTTCCAAGTTTAAAGAAGTGTTAAAATCCCCCAAAACTACCAAAGGCTTATTGCGAACAAAATGTTTGTGCAAACACAAGTTTGCCCATAGTTCTCTTCGCTGCCGGTATTTATTATTCGCATAAACAAAGGAACAGAATAAAACTTTCTGATCTACTTTAAAGACAATCTGTACATGCATCACTTGACTAGTTTGAGACAACACCATTACATCAACCATATCAGAGTTCCAGCCAAGTATAATACGTGTACCTTTATCACAAAGACTCCCATTTGATGTTCAGTCCCAATTCTTGCAAATCTTCTTACATATGCCAAACAATCTAGCAACGTCCATGTGGGACTCCATAATAGCACAATATTCAATTGGTTTTCAGAAACTAACTGATGAACCTCCTTTTGTTTCAGGGGAGCGGTTCAATCCCCTTATATTCCATGAGGCCAAGCTACCCATTGGAAACATCATTACACGGAGTGCTTGCCCCCTTTGAGTTCCCTTTTGGCTACGTCTGATTATTCATGAATTTCTTGGTTTCATCAAAAGTAACTTCAACATCCGAATCAGATTCCTCATCGGCTAAATTATTGTCAACATTAGAGTCATGTATTTGGCTGTTCTCGCTTGATTTAACCTCAGTCAACAATGGCTCATTAAAATCGGTCCCATAGTCAGTTAAGACATCGTAAGGGTTAACAGAAGTTATCGGATCCTTTAATGAGGTATCCACCTTGGACGAGGTAGAAGCTTCATTTGACTTATTGGCTTTAGAAACTGGCCGATATTCGAACTTGGTTTTCTGCTTATTAACATTAAATCCCTGTTATTGGTTACCCTTATTTTTCTTTTTTACCTCTTGGAATCCATCTTCATCAACTCGTGGTGAACCTTTAGGAGTGGACTTTGCAAGTTTTGGACATTGAGAACCGTCATGCCCAAAGACTTCACATTTAGGGCATCATGGTGGTTTCCACTCGTATTCCACTCTCATAGATTCTTTTAAATATCCATCACCTTCCAGATTCGGTATAGCCATGGTTAGTTGCTCTTTAAACTCCCGATCAGCTTTAATTTCAATTAAAGCTCTTGTATAGCTGTTGCGTCCCCATGTTTCCATACACATTGAATTCTTATAAGTATCAAGTAACTTGGGAGTTCCCAACTTTGTTGCAAACAAGCTTAAATCATCCTTCGTATATGCAGCTAGTGGAACATTTTGAATTTTAACACATATAGCAACCTTTTTAATGTCCTCCTTCTTTAATGAAACCATAGGATTCCAGATATTCAGAAAAATCGGCATACTACGGATTAACCAAGGCCCTCCTTCAAGAACATTTTGCATACCCTCTTTCGACGCGAATTTAAAGAAAAAGAAGCCATTTGAATTCATTATGACTTTTTGCAGCCTATGAAAAGCCCAAGCAGACTTAACATAATATTCCACCATCGGGTAAGCTAACCCTTTACCAATGAAATAACCAAATAATGTGTTTGCAAATCTATCTTGCACAATTCAAACAGATTCTCGAGGCAACACAATGTCAACATCATCTAGTTTTTGAGTGTTTTCAAGAATACGAAAATTAACTTGTCGTTTCATACCTTCTTGCAGCTTTGAAGCATAAGTCATGTGTTGTTGTTCTTTGTCGATCTTTAGAGCTTCAAGATCAGCCTTCCCCTCTTCCTTGTCATTCACAGGTATAGCAGCCACATGATCCTCAGTAAAATCTGCAGACGCATCCTAATTAAGAGACCCCGGAATAGATTCACTTATGGGTATTTTCGTCTTCAATGTCCCCTCAGCCCCTTCATTCGAACCAACACCCACACTAGGAGTTTCAGTAGTGGCATTGTGTCCACTACCTAGTGTTTCACTCTTATTCTTACTCGATCCACTATCAATCTTGTCTTTTTTCTTATCCGCACTACCCCCTTTAGGGTTTTTTAGGATACTACGGGCAGGAAGATGCTTGTCATCAATGTTTCTTACCTTCGCAACAAGTCCAGGAGGATTACCCCTGGTATTAGCACCTCTCTCAGACGTACTCATATCACCATGCAAACAAGAATCCCAAACAAGACCAGAAACCAACACGCAAAGAAGCAGGAGAAAATAGAAACCCTAACCCTAGAAAACAAATCCCAGATCGACCAGCTCCTAAAAACAATTAGAGATCCAGGTAAGTTCAAAGATTACTACTTCTAAAGCAATCCAAACAAACCCAAAACCCTAATCACTCCGGAAACCAATGGAAAAAGGACTTGTAGAGCGATTAAAAGAAAGAAAAAGAAAACCCTAATCAATAAACGACACACACTAATTAACACAAACGAAAATAGAATCAAAGATGATCCAATTCCCATTCATGAGAACAGTATGATTGCTCGATCGAAAAGGGTTTCAGGAAGGGAGGAAAATTACCCATAGTAAGGAGAGAGAAAAGGGTCTACGCACACATACAAGAGCTTATTGGAAATAAGAAGACATGACATGTATCTCTAAAGATATTATATATATATAGAAGAAAGATAAATTGAGGATGGGGTATAATTTGGGGACTGGGGGGCACTTTACAACCGTCAGATCATGAAATTTGTGCGGCTTAGATTAGGAAGGGGGACTTATCAGATAAATAGCGACAACACTGGTAAGGGTTTTTTAGTCTTTTTATTTTTTGTTTAGCCCGCGAAAGTGTTTCTGTTCTTCTTCCCCAAAACCATTCTCATTGACACTATACGAAATATCATCCATGGCGGATTTCAGATCAAATCAATAGCGATGGCGACAACTACATATATTTGATTTTTACAAACATTAATTTCCGCTAAATTGTTGCCACAATCAATTTATCACTTCCATAAACCCTAATTAAGTTACATAATTCTGGTATGTATATATTATTATTATTAATTTATTTCATTTTTTAGATTTATGCTATTTATTATGTTTATTTATTGAAATCTTGAAATTGGGGATTTTTTAAATACTTGTAATCCGGGTATTAATCTCTTAGCTTGTTTTGATATTTAATTTTGTGTCTTGTAACTATTTGATGAAATTCCTGAATGAGAATCATTTTTTGTCGAATAATGTGTTTTGATGCTTATGTGCACAAGAAGTTATGTTTATATTAATCGTTAGGAACTTTGGTGTTAGCCCTTTAGGCGCATAGCCAAGTTGATTTAGTCATATATAAACATATCGATATTGTCACCTCTGAGTAGAGAGGCAAAAAAGTAACAACATTGTATAAAAAAAGTATCAATATTGTTTATAGTCAAGTGAATTCATACTTGGGGTAGACTTATATATGTATTAGATTTTCATAAGATAGTATCATCATTGTATATAGTTAAGGGAATGAATATTCAGGGTAGGTTTTATAAGATAATCTCAGTTGTAGTCCCTCATTGTCTGAATCTTCTTGTGAAGATTCTAAACTATGCTGCCACTTGAAGTGCCACTTTGAGTATTAATCCTTCGTGATGTACTAATTTGAATATTAACAGATTTTGGAATGTCACTTTCTTTATGAAGTGACACTTTGAGTACCAGTAGGTTGTAAAGTGTCATTTTAAATCATGAGTGTTATACCTTACACATGTGTAAGTAGTTTAACTTACAAATGTGTAAATTAGATATCAAAATTAAATGATTATTCAAAACTGGTAAGTTGTATACCTCATACAACTTAACTTACACATGTGTAAGTTAGATATTAAAATCAAATGATTATTGAGAACCGGTAAGTTGTATACATTACACATGTGTAAGTTGTGTACTTACACATGTTTTACAAATATCAAAATCAAATGATTATGCAAAACTGGTAAGTTGTATAGCTTACACATGTGTAAGTTAGATATCAAAATCAAACGATTATTCGGAACTGGTAAGTTGTATACCTTACACATGTGTCGATATATATGTAAGTTGTATAACTTACACATGTGTAAGTTAGATATCAAAATCTAATGATTGTTGAGAACTGTTAAGTTGTATACCTTACATATGTGTAAGTTATTTAGTTACACATGTGTAAGTTGTGTGTTATACATGTGTAAGTTAGATATCAAAATCAAATGATTATTCAAAACTATTAAGTTGTATAGCTCACACATTTTTTTAAATTTGATATCAAAATCAAATGATTATTCAGAACGTGTAAGTTGTATACGTTACACATGTGTAAGTTGTGTATCAAAAGTAAATGAATTGGTTTACACATATGAAAGTAAATAAGACATGTATAAGTTAGATATCAAAATCAAATAATAATACGAAACTGGTAAGTTGTATACCTTACACATGTGTTAGTTGTGTACTTACACATGTGTAAATTGTGCATCAAATGAATTGCAAGAAAATTATATATCAATTACTCAAAAGATTGTTATAATTTTGGATATAAAATATTGTCAAATACATGCAATATCGAAATGTGCCTAAATATTGTCATTTACATGCAATACCGAAATGTGCATAAACATCATTGTCCAAAAATTATGTCGTTTCCATTTTTAAAGCTTTAGAAAAATTCTCGGAACAAATTTCATCCGGTCCTAATATTAAGGTTTTATGGTTTGGGGTGATAAACTCATATCGTATCTATCCAAATATGTCCTAAGTTTTAAAATAAAAAATTGCCATAGACATGTTGTACAAAAATGTGAATAACATCATGATACAATGACATCTGATACATAACTTCACATACTCAGTCAAAAGGATCATTATATACGCTCGAATACGTATGAAGAAGCCTACATAAGAAAGTTACAAGACATCAACAAGTGGAGCTTCATAGCCTTGCAGACTCAAGTGATCGTTTTAGTGTATGAAACTTGGATTTTTCTGATTCAATAGTACCAATGAAATAGACCGAATCTCTTCAAAAATTTGTACGGTTGCTTGTATGAGGAATAAAGTTTCTGAGAAAAACAAGAAAATCACCAAGACAGAAACATTGAAGAGAAGTAAACCTATGAGGAGAAACAAAGCATTCTCAAACTGCTGAAACACAATCTAGAAAAGTATATGCACCAGGCATTAAAGTACCATTTACCTGATTGTTGTCACCTGAAGGATGGTAAGGGGCACAAGGATCTTCAATTTCAAAAAGTCCACTTCTAGGCTGAATGTCATTATCTTGTACTTTCGTTTCAGAACTACATAAGAAAAAAAAAAAATCAGCACTTCGTGTTAACCTGCAATCACTGAGCATAATTTCTTTAACACAACTTCATCATTCATCATACAAAATACTAAAACAGAAGACTAGACTAGTCCCTGCAGGTTATTATGGACAATGATCATGTATACAACTTAACACTTTATGCATAAAGTTGTACAAAATTCAGACTAGCGTCTATGATCGATTACATGTCTAGACTGAGACTTATGGTAATACGTTTCAAGGATATCAGTTATGAAATTCTTGTTAAAAAGACTTACATGGCCTCCGCCCATTTGAGGAACCAGGGTAGTAGGAATGAGAACTGTTGTTCCAAGCATCACAAGATAATGCTGAAAACCTAATAATATCGCTTCCACTGCATCAAAAGGAAACCTTTAATACAAAGTCAAGAAACTGTCAATTCCCACAAGCAAAATGAAGAATCAAGAATGAAGACATAAACTTCATTTTGTTAGTTCATCTTAAACAACACTCCCATCTTGGAAAAGTAGGGGTTAACCTGGTTGGATCAGGGTAATAAGATCAACCATTAAACCTCTACGGAAAATGTAACTTACATAGTCTTAAACAATGGACGTTAACTAGATTTGGGATTTTCAACATGTATCTTTCTATCCCATCAAAATGCAAAAGCATTATGGTCTTCCATGTTCCAAAGGTCTCACTGTTTCCATCAAATTTGGGAACATGATTGTTAGAATAGTGGGCATGGACATAGGGAGAGGCAGTAGGAGGAGGAGGAGGGTTAGTAGTAACATTTTGAGCAGGTGGTGTGTTATTAACATGAGTTTCATCGTAACCAGTACCTTGCTAACCTTCAGTAGTAGACATCAAAGCAGATCTAGACAATAAATTAGTCTTTCTGCTCTGATACCACTTGTAAGTCCCAACTCAAGAGATGGTACTACTGAAGACATCTCTATGTCAATGGTAAGCTACTTTGCAATATGTTCAAGGAACTAGACAACTGCCGGTTACAATGAACGATATACCAGGTCAACTGGTGGATTACTTATTAAGGTGACAATATAAATAAGTAAAGACAATGCAAATATTAAATACTTGTAAAGTAAATCTGGTGAGACAATATGTAATTTTCAAGTGTAATTTATTTCTTAATGTTAAATAAATTACAAGGTTATTGCGGAACCAAGATAATACAATAATGTAAATATTCTAACAACCTATGAAATACAATTGATCTATACTTGGAAATTCTCTTGTCAATCGAAACACTTAAAGTTGTGAAATGTTCCTTTTTGCAATTGAAAGAATATTGCACAAGTTCACCAAGAATGCAAATGTCTGAATATGCAAAGTTGTTTCTTGGTTGTGCAAAGGCCTCTATTTATAGGCAAAGGTTGACATTGGGATGTCAACCTTGCCGTACAAATATGGTTGAGAGCATTTAAGGAAGTGTATTTAATTCCTTAGAAATGCTTGATAAAGTAAGACATAAAGTAACTTTATCCAACATACTTTATACACTTTTGTATTTTAATTACAGACAAAGGGTATTGTCCGGATAATAGTGTATAAAGTAAAAAAGTCTTCCTCGTAATCAGTGTAAAGCTTTGTAAGTACTTTACACTGATACTCTCCAGTCTTGATCTGGTTAGAATGTCCACTGGCTTCACTGCCATGGTCATTCTCTATCTTCCACTTGTTGTCTTCGACTTCAACTGGAATGTCTTCAGTTTTTGGTCAGATCTCAACTGGAGTGAAGCTCCGGTGGCATTAACTGTACACTGGCCACTGGACTTCTAATATTTCTGGACAAATCTTCTGGTCCCCAGATGCAACTGGAGACGCTCCAGTTTTCAGCAAAACTGGACCTAACAAATTCCCCCTATTTGTCCTGAAATATTGCCAAGTCTTTTCAAGCTTTCTATCTATATAATGTACATACTTGAAAGACTTGTTTTGACTAAATCTATCTAATTTTCCAAGGCATTTTTATAGATCATCAAATGCCTTGGGTTTTTCTTTTTGTTTGTTAGATTTAATCAGTTTATCTAACTTGTTGGTTACAAACTGGCAACTTGTATATATACATGAAATGAAAATTTACATCAAGTTACAAGTAGGAAAAGCAAAATACAAGTAGATAAACAAAAAGTAGAACTTCAATTTGATGGCCCTTCACCAGTTCTTCTTCTTTTATGCAATGAACCAATAGGTTGAGTGTCTTCAAGGTCAATGTGCAATCTAAGCTCCAGATTTTCTTTGTGTTGGATTTTACCCTTCAACAAGTTTGTCCAAGCCTTCTCAACCCTATTCTTCACTGCCTTGGTTTCCAAAACATTCACCATTTCCACTCATTCGCTGAACCCATATTGCAGCACTGAAGGATTATCAGTTTTTACCAGTGGCCCTCTGGTATAACTAATTTGAACTTGAAAGACTTTAGTGCATGGTTTGATAAAAACATTTACCTCATTGATAGTGCCACTGTGCTTCCTCTTTGACATGATTGAAGAATAATAAGCTCTGGCTTCAGATTCATTTGTAATCTTAACCACTTCAGATCCAGCAGCCTGCACAGTAGCCTTTATATCATCATTCGACACTTCACCAGTTGGTTCAACAAAAGTCCTCAGATTGGCATCCCTTGGCAAGGGTTTTCTCTTTGGTTGTGCCCTGGACTTGGGTGGATTGGGCACTTTCTTTATTGTTCTATTGACATGCTCAAGTATTCTCTGGATGCCACCAGCTTTAATCTCTTTTGCCTTCTCCACTGAAACATTTATGTTTCTGGCATCAAAAGCTACTTCATCATCAGGATACTCCTTCTCCAGCTCAATATCCAGTTTTTCAATTAAGGCACCAATGATTCTTTGATCATTCTTTACTCTGGTATATTGTTCCAGTGTGATGCCCAACAAGCCAGCATCACTTGCATCTAAGACACCTAGATCTTGTATTTGTTCCCTGGCCAGCCTTTGATCTTCTTTTCTCTTTCTTTTTCTTTCTTTCAAGACACGACCAATAGCATCTAGGCTCCTATGATCACTTTCAGTTATTGGAGGGAGTTTATCAATGTTACCAGTTTCAAGCACCCTGGCTTTAGTATAGTTGCATCATCTTTTGTTCTAGTGGCCGGCACAAGGGCAGTTTCAATTGCTTTACCTTTACCCTGTCCACATTCCCCCTATCAACCACATCATCAAATTGCTCAATCACTTGCTGACCAGCATCTGTACTGGCAGCCACAACAATTTGCCTATCACTTGAACTTGGTGCAGAGACAGCACCAGATGATCTTTCCCCCCTTGGAAGAGTCTAGACGAATTGCCTCCCAATCAGCAGCACTATGAGGCAATCGCTCTAGACTATTCCATGACTGCATGTCCTTGCACTCTCTGAAGACTGTGCAAATCATTCTTATGGTCCTCCAGAGGTGGTTGGTCTCTCTTGACTTAGCCAAAACATTATTAGCAACTTGTTCTTGGCTAGTCTTAAGATCTTTCATCAGTTGAGCATCATTAGATGAGAGACCAACAGTCACAAACTCTTTCTTTCCCCCCTTGGAAGAGTCTAGACCTTCACGAATTGCCTCCCAATCAGCAGCACTATGAGGCAATCGCTCTAGACTATTCCATGACTGCATGTCCTTGCACTCTCTGAAGACTGTGCAAATCATTCTTATGGTCCTCCAGAGGTGGTTGGTCTCTCTTGACTTAGCCAAAACATTATTAGCAACTTGTTCTTGGCTAGTCTTAAGATCTTTCATCAGTTGAGCATCATTAGATGAGAGACCAACAGTCACAAACTCTTTTTCTTTCACTATCTCTTTCTCTTTCTCCTTGCCAACTTCAGTGGCCAGTTTGTCTATTGCTGTGGAGTGTTCAGATACTTTGGCTGCCAAGGTGTCTAGACTACTTCTCAACTGGTTGATCTGAGATGTAATTGGGGCCAGATCAACCGGGGGAGAAGCAATCTTGGTGATCTCAGACATCACCTTTTCGATTAATTCTGCCTCTCGGGCAACCAATTGTCTTCAATCTTTTGACCAACTGAAGTGGCTAATTGCTGACCAAGCTCAGTTACATTGAGACCAGGTCGTTCAAACAATTCCTTGACCTGTCTCTCTATCTCCTTTAGATCAGTTTCAGATGATCTGACAGTTGTACCAAGTAGACTGGAGATAGAAGTGGTAACTTTGGTTTGAGTTAGGTCAAAGGCTTCTTTCAGAGTACTGGCAATGGAGTTGCAGCCAGTGACCAACTCATTGAGCTTGTTAAACACCAAGTCTTCACTTGTAGCATATTTATTGATCCCCAAATCCACCATCTTTTGATTGACTTCAGCATTTTTGGCGTATTTGGAGATAGACTTGGCATTTTTCTCAATTGTCTTATGAACATCCTACACCCTTTTAATAAGGTTTTGGATGTCGGTTTTAAAGAGGACAAATTGAGCATCCAGTGACAGAGGAGGAAGTGTCACTGGTCCAGCAACAGGTTTTATTGGTGCAACTGGAGGAGGTACAGAAATGGAGACCTCATCAGTTAACTGCCCAGTAGAAGTAGGAAGAGAAACAGAAGTGGGAAAAGAAGAAGGACGGCGAGTAAGATCAAGTGGTTGAATATACTGGGTATTCTCAGGTATATTAACCGACGGCGGTGGTGGCATGTGTCTATTTCTAAACACAAAGAGGGATGATATTTAAGATGGTGAAGGTGGCATATCTGAAATTAGGAGTATAGATGGTGAAACTGAAATGGAAGCATCTGGTGACGAGACAAGAGATGAAGGGTCTTGATCTTGTACAGAAGAGTCAAGTATCTCATTGTCTGAAACAGTTTCATCAGAGTCCGAAGACTCTATCTGAATTTCACCTTCATTGTCACCCATGTCCAGATCCATGAATGACTCAGGTTGCTGAACTTGATGTTCAGTCTCCTGATGAACTTCTCCAGTTTCCTGGATAGTTGCATCAGTTTGGGGCTCAATCGTGGTGACTTCATCGCCAGTTACAAGGGTCACTTGGGGTGCCTCAGTTGCATCCGTCCTATTTTCAGGTGCAACTTCATCGGCCGAAGAGATTGGAACCTCAGTCGCCGGTTGTGACTGGTCAGCGACTTCATCAGTTCGTGGAGTAGTAGTGTTAGAAGTTTGGCCATCAATATTTTGTGCAGACTCTAACTCTACTCTGGGTTGGGCTGACCCAGTATTCTCTTCACCACTTCCTCCTACAGCAACTTCGGAAGTGGTTGCTTGCGGTTCTTCCCTTTGACTTTCTCCAGCATCCTGTTGGGAGGAAGCTGGAGGGCTGGCAGGGTTACTACTGTCAGTGGCAGTGCTGACCGTTGCCTATGGCGACAGGATCTTTTAGCCTATTGGGTAACTGGAAGACCTGTTTGAAGGCCTCCAGTGATGGTTGTAGGAACTGACACGCTGGAACTGGCGGGGATAGACTGTTTTTCAAGCCCAACAACTGTCATATTGCCAGTAGACGAACTGGTGGGTCCCTCACTGTTTTGAGGCCCACCCAGTTGTCTTTCCGAGCCACCTGGTAATGGTGCGTCGGTTTTAGTGAATGCCAGCAACATTCTAGAAGGAATCTCAACCTCCCCATCATGTGAAACAAGGGATTCAAGACTCCTTAACAATTCTGGGGCAGTGAAGAGTGAAGTTGTGTTGTTATATTGCTCACTCCCCAGAATCAACCTGAAGCAAAGAGATAGATACCTGGAGAAGGGAATACAAAGTCCTCTGGTGCCCTTCAGTTTCTGCACCAGTCCCCTGGAGAGGATCTTCTTAGCCCATACCACAAGCAGTATGCCATTTCTGGTGTGAGGCCCTTCATCTGCATAGCGCCTTTAGTTTTAAGAACGCCATTTTCCAGGCACTCCTTGTGTCCCATATCAAGAAGAACCTGTCTAAAATTTATTTGTGGTGGAAGCACAACTGGAGTTTCTCCAGGTCTCCAGTAACTGAGGTTAAGAGCATCCCTCAGTGTTTCTGCAGTTAAGGTACACTGCACAGTTGCATTCTTTAATGTGAAAGTGATTGAAGTGCAACTGGGATTTAGAGAGGCAGTGAGCCAAAACTCACAAAGATAATCGTGATACAATATTTGTGGATTTAGGGTTAAGGCACCATGAAGGGGATAGTCTTGGCATATCAAGGGATAGTCCTATCGTAGGGATAGTCTTCGCATATCAAGGTGAGTCATAGCCTTTCAATGACGAGGTTCTACCTCGTCCAAGGTGGATACCTCATTAAAGGTGTTTTCGCCTTGATTCCCTAGCAAACTAGCGATGGGGTTATTTGGATTTAATTTAATTTCCCCAGGATTTGTGGGGGCCCCAACCGCTGGTTTGACCTCAGATAATGGATTATATGGGACAGAAAGCAAGTTAATATCTCTGTTTCTTGAAGATTTTGGTGCCATTTTACTAGAAGGGAAAATTGAAATTGAGGAGTATTAGGGTTCTTGATTTATTGAATAGAGAGAGAAAGAGGATTTAATGATTGGGAAGTAAATGAAGAGAATGTGAAGGAAGTAAATGGGAATCGGAGTAAATAAGGGGAATTTATAATCGAATGAAATTTCCAACGTATATACCACGAATATTTTAATTCCAAAATACAAATTGATTTGATGTTTTGATAAATAAAAATTTGAATTTTGAAAATAAAATTAATTCACCGTGTCAGCATTAAATGCTACGACGGCTTAACTTCCCACGCGCCCACTAACTTTTCACAATCCCAATAAAAAGTGTTTTCTTTTTACAAAATGACCCTGACACGTCATACGACGGTTACAACTTGTAAAAGGTACTCAAGTGCAATAACGTGTCACAAAGCTTGACCAAGTATTTACAACGTTATAAAAATCTGGTTGACCACCAGTTTAAGATAAGACCAAACTAGTACGCTGGAGGTTTAGTCCAGTGCCAGTTTTCACTGGAGATTTCTCCAGTGACAATTTTTCAAACAAAACAAATTTTAGTCAAAAAAATATTTTGAGTCTTCCCCTTAGAATGATGATCCAGAAATCAATATTGCCAAGATAGTATCACAAAGGCGTTCGACAGCAAGGCAGGCAAAGATTATCTGGATCTCCTTAACTGGAGAACTTCATCAGTGTCAGTGACGCGTTCATAACAAAGTCTCCACTTTTAAGGATTTAGCATTCCCAACTCACTGATGAGATGTTTAAAAGTTTTCTCATCAAGAGGTTTTGTAAAAACATCAGCAAGTTGTTTGTTAGTGGGGATGAAATGAATTTCAATATCACCTTTCATAACATGATCTCTTATAAAATGATACCTGATCTCAATATGCTTTGTCTTGGAGTGCATCACTGGGTTGTGAGATATAGCAATTACACTGGTGTTGTCACAAAAGATTGAGGTCCTTTTGTATTTCAGACCATAATCTAACAACTGGTTCTTGATCCAGAGAATCTGGGCACAACAAATGGCCGTAAAAATGTACTCTGCCTCAGCAGTGGACATAGAGACTGATGTCTGCTTCTTACTGGTCCAACTCACCAGTTTTCCTCCAAGGAAATGACAACCTCCAGTTGTTGATTTTCTATCTATCTTACAACCTGCATGATCTGAATCTGAATAAGCCATTAGATCTAACCCTGAGCCTTTGGGATACCAAAGACCAAGGCTAGGACACCCTTTCAGGTATCTGAAGATGTGCTTAACAGCATGCAAATGTGATTCTTTTAGGTTAGCCTAAAATCTGGCACATAAACATGTTGCAAACATTATATCTGGTCGACTTGCAGGTAAGTACATCAGTGAACCAACCATACCACGATATTCAGTGGTGTTCACTGGTTTTCCATTTGGATCAGAATCCAAATTTAATGGTGCTGCAATTGGTGTAGTTCTGGATGGGATTAAATCATATTTGTATTTTCTTAACAAATCCCTGACATATTTTTCTTGATTAATGAAAATTCCATTTTCAGTTTGTTTTATTTGAAGACCTAAGAAAAATGTCAATTCACCCATTAAACTCATTTCATACTGAGATGACATGATTTTAGAAAACTTTTTACACATTGCATCATCAGTTGACCCAAATATAATATCATCAACATAAATTTGTACCAGTAAGATATTACCTTTTTCTTTCAAAATAAACAAGGTATTATCTATTGCACCTCTTTGAAAACCATTTTTGAGAAGATGTTGTGTTTTAGTGTCATACCAAGTTCTTGGGGCTTGTCTTAGATCATACAAAGCTTTGTTCAGTCTATATACCCAGTGAGGATGCTTCTCATTAATGAAGCCTGGAGCACAACATAGCTAATAAAGTTTTGATTTTGATGGAGATTTGGGTCATTGAAATCCGGTGGATTTGGGTTGTTTGGGCGAGGATTAGGTATATTCGGGTTGTAGTAAGGATACATATTTGATTGATATTGGTTTTTTTGGGTAAAGGGATACCCCGCTTAAACTTTCATTCCAACAAACAACATATTACAGTTTACATCAAGTAACATGGTAGTGATTGATATTGGTTTGAAGAATATGTGAAGATGAAGAAAAAGATGAAAAAAAATGGGGAAGAAGATGAAAAGGAAATTGGGGAAGAAGAAGATGATGTTGGGAGAAAAAGATAGAATGGGAGAAGTGAAAATAAAAGGGAAAACGAAATTAGGTAAAAACAAATGGTTTTTTACATTTGGGGGTGACCATTTCATGTGGGCCATACTGGGCAACGTTCGGATTTTCCTTCACATAGCACGCGTCCATTTTCTCACGCCCACTATTGTTTTTGACATGGAACGCCCCATCGGGGCAATGTTTGGGGTGTTCCCGGGTGTTCCAACGCGTGAAAAGTGTAAATTAACGTCTTGCTCCGTTCAGTCTAAGAGTCTATTTTGGCTGAGCAGTTAAATACTCATATATCATAATTAAAATTATTTATGCAAGTAGAGTTTTATTTTGATTTTGAATTGATTGACTTTAGGTTTGAAGCAATAAAGAAAACTTTAGACCATTTATCTCCGTTGAAAAGTACTTGGAAAGATTAAATATAGAGTTTGACACTTTGACTTTAGTTTCAATGGTTAAGATTGATTTAGTTATTAATTTGAGTGGTCAAGATCAAAAGTTAAGCTTAATTTTTTCTCTTAGCTCTACCAATAATATATATATATAATATGTAATATGAAGTTAATGCAACGTGTATGTGTATTGATGCAGAAATGTCCAGATTCACTGAACTGGAGGAACCCAGCGAACTGAAGAAGCTATCTGAAATAAAAGAAACTGAACTGATAATGCCATCTGAACAAGCCATGTTGATTCTACCAGCAGTGGCCCATTTCAGACAAATCTTTACTGAACCAGTCCAGTCACCAGTAGTAACACTTCTCCAGTGGCAAGATTCTCCAGTGACCAACACTGGTAATCCACTAGTGACACACTCCAGTGACCAGCTCCAGATGAATGCTCCAGAGTTCTCCACTGAAGCGCTCCAGATAACCAGCTCCAGATGAATGCTCAAGAGTTTGTCTCCAGTAGAGGTCCAGATTCTGTTTCCAGTTTTCAGTCAATAAAGTCCCCACTGAAGTTCCATGTTCGTGGGCTGATGCGAAAATGACCCCGAACCATTTCCACAAAAAAGGTTGGTTCGTATAGTTATTAATCAAAGATCAGCAAGCAACCATGTACCCCTGGATATCCTTTATTGGCATTATACTACTGGTGTATGTTGATCTTGATACTAATTCGAGTATTGAAGTTTTGCAACCAAGACAAAAGTCGTTGGTCTTAAAGTTCATTAGTGACAAAACAAGCCTTGATAAACAACAACTCTTCAGTAACTTCATTTCAATAGTGCTCCAGTTGGATCCTCCAGATGCATTCTAAAGTAAAGATCCTCCAGATACATTCTCTACTGAAGATCCTCCAGGTGCATCCTCCAGTGAAGATCCTTCAGATCCAGACTCCAGTCTCCAGGCTCCAGTCTCCAGTTTCCAGACTCCAGTCTCCAGTCTCCAGTCTCCAGACTCCAGACTCCAGACTCCAGTCTCCAGTCTCTAGTCTCCAGACTCCAGATCCAGGTTCCAGGCTCCAGTCAGTCCCCAGTATCCAGTTTTTCAGTCTCCAGTATCCAGTTTTCCAGTCTCCAGTCTCCAGTCTCCAGACTCCAGTCTCCAGTCTCCAGACTCCAGTCTCAGTCTCCAGTCTCCAGTTTCCAGACTCCAGTCTCCAGTCCCCAGTCTCTAGACTCCAGGCTCCAGTCTCCAGTTTCCAGGCTCCAGTCTCCAGTTTCCAGGCTCCAGTCTCCAGTCTCCAGTCTCCAGGCTCCAGTCTCCAGTCTCCAGTCTCCAGTCTCCAGACTCCAGTCTCCAGTTTCCAGACTCCAGGCTCCAGGCTCCAGTCTTCAATCTCCAGACTCCAGGCTCCAGTCTCCAGTCTCCAGTCTCCAGTTTCCAGTCTCCAGTTGACATGGCAGTGGACCCAATAAAGAAGGAATGGCAGCTGTTGACAAGGATAAGGAAGACACGTGTGACAACGTTATTCCTAACGGTTTGTGGGCCCTTGTGCAGAAGGAATTTTTCTAGAAGCTTTGTCTGTCCTTTTTCTATTGGTGGATAAATTAGTGGTTGTCCTTAGCACATGACAGCCTTTTATTTATTTAATATTTGTACTTCTTTATTCCTAGGAAATAGCATGTGTGTGGCTATAAATAAGTGCTTAATTTCTCATTGTAAGGCAGTAGTTGATGTTGAATGAAATTAATAGAGCAGCCTCTATTTCTTACAAATCTTCTTTTACCTTTATAGATATTTGATCTTGGTGGTTAGGAGTGACCCCTTTATCAATACTTGTGGTGATTTATTCTTTATCAAATATTGTGGTGAGGTCTTCTAAATCTTCGGTTTCCTTTATCTATAGTCGTGGTGGCTAGACCTTTAGCGATTGTAGTGGTGGAGCGGAGTGTTTCCTTTATCTTTGATTCCGGTGGCTTGTCCTTTACGAGTCTTGGTGGTGGATTCTTTTATCTATCATTTTATTTTATTGTCTTGTTGTTGTTTGTTTCATATAAAATTCAGAAAATACCAAAAATAGTCTTCCGCTGTCGTTTGTCGCGTGATTTACGCATCAATTTGGTATCAGAGACAGGTTCAAAAAAAAAAAAAAAAGTTTTCATGACTTTTTGTCCAGGTTTCCAAAAAGGTTTCTTAATCTTTTTATCCGTGGGTTTTTGTTGTTTGATTGTTGGATCAGGTTTCTTTTAAAGGGTTTCTTAATCTTTTAATCCTTGGGTTTTGTTAGTTTGTTGTCCTTTGTTTAGATCTGAATGTGTTTATTCATGAAATTGTGGTTTCCAATTTCAGATCTGATCTCTCTTGTCTAGATCTATTTTCAATTATCTTTTCATTTAGATAATAGAAATGGGTTATAATAGAAATCTTGCTTTAGAGAATTTTCGAAGAGATAGACAGCTTAAATATCTTGAAAAACAAATGGGGATAATCTTAGATGTGTTAGAAAATCATGTGAGCGAAACAAAAAAGAAAAATTCTCGTAAGAAACTCACTGATTGCAATTTAAATCTCATGGAGATTAGATCAGTCCCTAATTCTTTCAAAAAGATAAAAGTTGAAGTCGATGTTGAACAAGAGCCTATTTATGATGATGAAGAAATGTGTGATGTTGCTGATGACTTTTTGCTCTTCAAGAAAGCTGATCGTTCACTTGATATGGATGACGTTCAGCAAGAGGATGATTTTTTCCAACCATGTGTTTATGATGACGATGGTGAAGAAGTAACTGAAGCTGACCTTGATGATTTCTTGATGATTCGGAATGCTAATCATCCTCATGAAGCTGTTGTTGGTGAATCTCGGCAAGGAAATATTTTACAGCCTTGTGTTTGTTATGCTACTGGTGAAGAATAGCCAACTGAAGCTCCAACCAGATGGGTGTTGGCAAAAGGCGTTCATGTGCTGGAAATGTTTAAGGAAGAAAACTTAAGGCCTTACTTTAAGGACTTGAGGGCAAGTCCCAAAAAAGAGGGAGAGAATGATGCGGAAATGACCCCGAACCATTTCCACAAAAAAGGTTGGTTCGTATATTTATTAATCAAAGATCAGCAAGCAACCATGTACCCCTGGATATCCTTTATTGGCATTATACTACTGCTGTATGTTGATCTTGATACTAATTCGAGTATTGAAGTTTTGCAACCAAGACAAAAGTCGTTGGTCTTAAAGTTCATTAGTGACAAAACAAGCCTTGATCAAACAACTCTTCAGTAACTTCATTTCAATAGTGCTCCAGTTGGATCCTCCAGATGCATTCTCCAGTAAAGATCCTCCAGATGCATTCTCCAGTAAAGATCCTCCAGATGCATTCTCCAGTGAAGATCCTCCAGATCCAGGCTCCAGGCTCTAGTCTCCAGGCTCCAGTTTTCCAGGCTCCAGTCTCCAGTCTCCAGTCTCCAGACTCCAGACTCCGGTTTCCAGACTCCAGGCTCCAGACTCCAGTCCCCAGTCTCCATACTCCAGGCTCCAGTATCCAGTTTTCCAGTCTCTAGTCTCCAGGCTCCAGTCTCCAGTCTCCAGTCTCCAGTCTTCAGACTCCAGTCTCCAGTCTCCAGACTCCAGTCTCCAGTCTCCAGTCTCCAGGCTCCAGTCTCCAGTCTCCAGGCTCCAGTCTCCAGTTTTCAGACTCCAGGATCCAGTCTCCAGTCTCCAGTTTCCAGGCTCCAGTTTCCAGTCTCCAGTCTCCAGACTCCAGGCTCCAGTCTCCAGTCTCCAGTTTTCAGACTCCAGGCTCCAGTCTCCAGACTCCAGGCTCCAGTCTCCAGTCTCCAGTCTCCAGTTGACATGGCAGTGGACCCAATAAAGAAGGAATGGCAGTTGTTGACAGGGATAAGGAAGGCACGTGTGACAACGTTATTCCTAACGGTTTGTGGGCCCTTGTGCAGAAGGAATCTTTCTAGAAGCTTTGTCTGTCCTTTTCCTATTGGTGGATAAATTAGTGGTTGTACTTAGCACATGACAGCCTTTTATTTATTTAATATTTGTACTTCTTTATTCTTAGGAAATAGCATGTGTGTGGCTATAAATAAGTGCTTAATTTCTCATTGTAAGGCAGTAGTTGATGTTGAATGAAATTAATAGAGCAGCCTCTATTTCTTACAAATCTTCTTTTACCTTTATAGATCTTTGATCTTGGTGGTTAGGAGTAACCCCTTTATCAATATTTGTGGTGACTTGTTCTTTATCAAATATTGTGGTGAGGTCTTTAAATCTTCGGTTTCCTTTATCTATAGTCGTGGTGGCTAGACCTCTAGCGATTGTAGTGGTGGAGCGGAGTGTTTCCTTTATCTTTGATTCCGGTGGCTTGTCCTTTACGAGTCTTGGTGGTGGATTCTTTTATCTATCATTTTATTTTATTGTCTTGTTGTTGTTTGTTTCAAATAAAATTCAGAAAATACCAAAAATAGTCTTCCGCTGTAATTTGTCGCGTGATTTACGCATCATGGACCCAATAAAGAAGGAATGGCAGTTGTTGACAGGGATAAGGAAGGCACGTGTGACAACGTTATTCCTAACGGTTTGTGGGCCCTTGTGCAGAAGGAATCTTTCTAGAAGCTTTGTCTGTCCTTTTCCTATTGGTGGATAAATTAGTGGTTGTACTTAGCACATGACAGCCTTTTATTTATTTAATATTTGTACTTCTTTATTCTTAGGAAATAGCATGTGTGTGGCTATAAATAAGTTTATTTTATTATTGAAGAAAGTTTTTGAGATTGAAGGAAATTAATAGAGCAGCCTCTATTTCTTACAAAAATCTTCTTTTACCTTTATAGATCTTTGATCTTGGTGGTTAGGAGTGACCCCTTTATCAATATTTGTGGTGACTTGTTCTTTATCAAATATTGTGGTGAGGTCTTCTAAATCTTCGGTTTCCTTTATCTATAGTCGTGGTGGCTAGACCTTTATCGATTGTAGTGGTGGGACGGAGTGTTTCCTTTATCCTTGATTCCGGTGGCTTGGCCTTTACGAATCTTGGTGGTGGATTCTTTTATCTATCATTTTATTTTATTGTCTTGTTTATTGTTGTTGTTTCATATAAAATCCAGAAAATACCAAAAATAGTCTCCCGCTGTCGTTTGTCGCGTGATTTATGCATCATGTATGTTAGGCAATGCACTGTGTTTCTAATCTTTGAGCGAATATCTAATGGCGAGAATTGTTAAGCATAAATGAAATGGAACCATAACTCTGGATGAACTTTAAATTTTCGGGGTAATCGTCATGATATGTAAAAGATGGGACGTGACCAGCGGTGAATGGAAAATATATGAGTACTGACAAATGTAAGATTACATTTGCTTATGATTCTATCAGGGTTATGTATCTAAATGTATATATGGTCACTTATTTTTCTTTATATTTTTCTATCCTGCAGGGAACTGTGATGCATGTGCTGCTAAAAATAATATTGCGCATTACTTTTTCAACAAACTAAAAAACGGTGGATTGTATTCCATCAGGGGGTTTACTGATCAACCGCTTAACGAGTATTTGGTGCTGAAAAACAATCCGTTTATGATGATTATCTTGAATGGAGCAACAACCCGCATTCCGTTTCAGACGCACTACACCATGAACACAATGGACTATTATTCATACTGTGCATCGTACGGGTTTTTATCTGATATGTACAAAGAAAAATATATATATATATAGTGAAGGGATCAAGTGAGAACAACATATATGGTGAGAACCGTGAGAACCACTAAAAATTCATCTCTAAGGGCTTTGCGCTTAGAGTTAAGGGCTACGCCCGTACCGTATACAACCGCTACCATCTCTTGGATCGCCGCCCATCAAATCCATACCATTCCCATATGCGTCCAGTGACAACCCCTTTAGAACGGATGAGGGCAACGCCCGTACCGTATCCATACGTTTTCTTAACACGTAACCATATGATTTTTTACAAAAAAAAATTTTTTTTTTTATTTTTTTTTTGGAATGGGTTTTTGTTAAAAGAAAATAAAAAACAAAAAAAAGTTTCAAAAAATGAAAAATTAAAATTAAAAAAATAAAAAACCACACAAAAAATAAGAAAGATGGAGGAAAACTAGTGGTTCTCACGGTTCTCTCCATATATGTTGTTCTCACGTTAACCCTACCCTATATATATATATATATATATATATAATATATATATATATATATAATATATATATTATATATATATTAGAGAAAATTTCATTACATCACCCTGTGGTTTGTCATTTTATCAAATTTAGCCCCTGTACATTTTTTTTATTATTATTACATCACCCTGTGGTGAGTTTTTGCTTCATTAGAAACCCCTCACTCTAACGTCTGTTAATGTGTCTCCGTTAACCCTCTCATGTGCAATGCACATGAGGGTATTTTAGTCTTTTTACTTTTAAAAATCTTATCTTCTTCCTAGTTCTTTCACCTGCTTTTTCATTCACATCTTCTCAGTTGTAAGACAAACATTTCATAATGGGGTGATACTTAATAGGGGTGAGCAAAACCAAGCCATAAACCACAAAAACCATAAAAAACCGAAAAAACCAAACCACAAAACCGTCCCATAATGAAAAACCGATTTTATGGTTCTTGTATTTAGAAAAACCAAATTAATGGTTTGGATTTTGGATGCATATAAAAAACCAAACCAAAAAAACCAAACTGAACCGCATTATATATTATCAATAAAATAAATTAAATTTTAATATTAGATTAATTAATATATATATTTAGTATATTATATTTATATAATATAATAATTAATACTATATATATATATATTAATGAAACAAAATATTAAAATTCAATCTTCTTTGTAAGACAAACATTTCATAATGGGGTGATACTTAATAGGGGTGAGCAAAACCAAACCATAAACCACAAAAACCATAAAAAACCGAAAAAACCAAACCACAAAACCGTCCCATAATGAAAAACCGATTTTATGGTTCTTGTATTTAGAAAAACCAAATTAATGGTTTGGATTTTGGATGCATATAAAAAACCAAACCAAAAAAACCAAACCGAACCGCATTATATATTATCAATAAAGTTAAATTGAATTTTAATATTTTGTTTAATTAATATATATCTTTAGTGTAGATGTTAATTTATATATATAATATATATATATTATATATATATATAATATATATATATAATATATATATATATTATATGGTTCTCAAAATATATATAATCTATATATATATATATAGTTAAGTTATTGTAAGAACTAGAATTTTGTCGAGAACCATGAGAACTCATATTATCCAAGGGTAGTTTGGTATTTTTGATGTATACAAATTAAATAGCAAAAATCCCACGTATTCCTCCTGCCATAACCGTTCATAACAATTCAAATTGTATTTTTGATATAGTAAATTCAAATCCAAAAAGCTCACTAACTATAGATATTTTAATTTGAACTTTTTACTAAATTATTTGCGATAGAGATACACGTTTAACAGCTAACACCTAGAAACCAATAGTAATTTGAACTAGCACATGAATTGAATTAATAACTACAATATATGGATATTGTTTTTAAAGAATATTCG
>CM067173.1:37696966-37716966 GCA_034093135.1 Erigeron breviscapus | reverse complement strand
ATATAAGGCTTTTTGACTTTTTTTATGTAGCTTAAAAGAACCTATTTGATCTACTTGAACCAAAACTAATTCATTTGACCTGATAAGCCACTTGACCCACGAACAATCAATTGTACCCAAAATTAACCCATTTGACCTGCCAATTCATTTGACCCAAACACAACCCATTTGAGTCGCCAACCCACATGATGTAACATTCTAACTCATTTTCCTATTGGTTGACTTTATCGTCAGTTGATTTACGTTTTTTGTTATGTCGTTATGCGTGTCTAATTGATGCTAATTAATGTCATTGTTGATGATTAATAAGTGTGATTAACACGTTGATAAATGTCATTATTGGTGGTTAATGCGTTGTGTATTCCCGTTAGAGTGTATAGTCGTCACTGTTGTAAAACTCACCGAGTAGAGCCGAGTACTCTCCGAGTACTCGCTACAAGGTAGGGTGTCGAGTCGACCTGAGTCGGCCGATTATTCCAAGTACTCTCCGACTTGGCCACTTTGACCCCCGAGTACTCATCGCATACACCATAGTACTCCCAACTCCCTTATCGTCCGACCTGAGAGCGATTAGAGACTTCCGGTCGTTAAATGAAATTACTTTGATGTTGTTTTTCGGTTAATAAAGCTAAAGGGTATTAAAGTGTCGCTTAATGGGTTTTTTTTCATGCTTTCGTGTCGAAGTATTATACGAAATGAGAACATGTTTCGGAGTCAATTGTTTATGACTACAGTTAGTCGATCTATATGAAAACTCCTAACGATGCATTATAAATTATACTTTTGTTATACATATTTGAAAAACATTATATTTTGTTAATGGAGGCTTGATTTCATAAAGAAGGTGATGCATGATTTGTACTTTGTAGTTTTGTCAATTAAAGTCTCGGACTAAAAATATATAAAACCCTTATGTTTGAAAAATATAAGCAAAATTGATTTATGACCAGTGGCATGAATCTTGCTTATTAAATCGAAAGGTCTTGGTAGAAAGCTTCACAACTGTTTTTTTGTTAAAACTTTATTATGTTCAGTTTAAGATTATTCAAGAGATATTAAAATTTACTAGAGGGGTGCTCGCGCGTTGCAGCGGTACCTAAAAAAAGCGATGGTTAAGTGGCGGTACCAATTGGTGAATGTACAAAAAAACTCATGGATTGTATATAGTAGATTACAAACCCGATACTAAAACAAATTCATGTAACAAATAAGTTGGCTCAAGCTTGAGGTCGAGTACACATAGTGTGATATTTTGATACAATCATTGATATTGATTATTAACAACATTTTTTTAACAGTGGTTGATACTTCGATAGATTAGTGTAATAAAAGTATGAGACGTTAGCAGGGGTAGAACGCATGGGGAAAACAGCACCTGCATTGAGGGAGAGTTAGTGTGAAAGATAGTTAAAGAAAAAGAGTGATGGAGAAAATGCTCCTTGTAAGAATTCGTGTAAGAGATAACTTTTATTAATTATTCAAATCCAATACAAAAAAGCTTTAGAATAAAAACCAGTCATCAACAAAGAAAAGAAAAGGTGAACATACTTGGTCTTTATAGTCTGTTAGCAGTATTCTGTTCAATGCTTCAACTACTAACTTCTTAGTCACAGCCCATTCCGCATTTTTTTTGTTTTTTTACTACAGATTCTGGAACAGCAGGTCTCTACTTAATAACATTAGCCTGACATTAGCCACATTTATTCCTATGAGACGGGTTGGAATGCAAAATATTTTAAATCAATGTGTACCAGATACATTTTCTATTCAATTCCTATAAACAAAACCCGCCACAAAAAGACTCGATGAATAGACCTAAGCTTTATACTACAGTTAGCATCTTAGCCACAACCCTGATGTATCAGCCACACTTTTCTACTTAAAAGGGCAAGCACAGATTTCAAATGGGAATAAGAAAAATACAATATTCATTCAAAGGAACTAACAGTTAACAGATTTGCAATGGGGATAAGAAACAATAAAAAGAATAGATAACCAGTATCATGTTAGAATGACTCTTTGGAAAATCAGAAGTTCAGAACCATAAGTTCTCAAAACTTTGCTGCCTATGACAAAAAAGTTTCAAAAAAGAGAAAAGAACTGAAAAAGATAAAAACTTACTCATCTGTTGGGAGCTTTGAGGCGGTGACAAATGAAACGACAACCGTTATATCATCAAGTTTACCACCATGATAACGGAAACCGGCTTCCTGAGCAGCAGTAGCAAAGGGGGCTGGTGTTTCCGGACCTTTCTGTGGATGTAAAATGGAAACGAAAAGTAAACCAATATACCTCTCCATAAAATGTATAAAATGATTCTAAATTTTCATCCAATATATATACCTATTCAAATACATTTAAAATGGTTATATGTGCTAGATGCTAAAGCTTCAGAAATCACATAAAAACCACCTTGTAAGCGTGCCTCCCGTCTCAGCTGAATAAACTCCTTTTGTTGCACTTACATCCACACATTCAATTCCTATACCAAAAAGCCCATAAACAAAAACTGCCATAAACACATAAAGGTATAATCAAATACATCGTTTTTTTAAAAGTTAAAGAAAAAAACGGCACAGGGTAAGACGACCAGGAAACAGGGCAACCCCACCAGGTTATTAGCGGCGACGTCGCCGCTAATAGTGCCACGTGGCGTACCCGACATTCCTGCATTAATGCCTGACAACCTCGTATCCGTCAAAAAATATTAGCGGCGACGTCGCCGCTAATACTTGCCACGTGTCACCTCTGGATCATTCCTCCCAATATATATTTAATGTCCCTGTTGTAAAGGTGTATTTAAATGAAACCATTTTTTATGTATTTAATGTTCTTATTGTACTAACTATATATATAAATTGAAGTGAGGGTGGTTAGGTGGATATTCTTCTAGTAGTAGTGTTGTATTGTTGTTTTTCATTCTCATTCTTGCAATGCTCTTCCAAAAATTCCACCAACAAAGGATAAAATCGTGGTGCAAAAGGATTCAAATGATGATGAGTATTTCGTCTACTACTACAACCTTCCATAAGTGGAGTTAGTTTTCTATCTAGCTTAATTAGTTTCTTTTCTTTTTTGTTTGGTTAGTTTTGTTAGTGTGTGTTTTGTTAGATGTGGTGAAGAAATATGTACTAGTATTAGTTTGTTTAATTTGAAGTGGGGTGAGAATTGAAGAGTATATAAGAAAATATATATCATGCGGGAGATATAGGCAGCCAAAAGGGTGTTTATACGTTTTGAACCTAGCTATTACCTACATATCGATTTGATAGAGTGTATGCCTTTGACAACATTACTTTTTGAAAGTGATTGTTTTTATAGGTATATAGAAATTAAAGAATAAAAAAAAATAAAGAAAAGCTACCAACAATACAAACATAAATAAAGAAGTTCATACAAAATACAAACTAATCACTATCACTATCACTACCATCCCTATGCTGTCTATAATCCTCCCAATCCCCCAAGCGCTGTGTGGGAAATCCCGACGTGCTAGACCCGACCTGGTCCCAAGGGTTGACCGGGGGACAAGGGTTGAAGAATTGATCCACGTAATCAGAGCCCGGCGACTGTGCTGCAGATGGGCCCGGCGACTGTGATCCAGCTGGGTCGGCCTGGTCTTGGTGCTGCTGGGCTGGGGCGTCCAAAAGAGGGTCATCTGGACGCGGGACCTGGACATTCAGTCCTCGGGTTCCCCTAACAATACGCCCAACCCCGCGGGTATGTCCCGATCGGGGTCCGAAAATGTCCAAAAATGCCTGCGTTGGCGGGGTGGGGTTGGGCTGTTGGGAAAGTATCCGCTGGGATTCCTGAAGCTGGGCCTGTACCACATTAAATCATAAACAAAAAAATAAGTTAGCTATACTTAATACAAATTTACAACAAATAGGAATTTAAGTGTTGTGCGAGAACTTACATGGAAGGGAAGAGCAGCATCTTGCACTCTCCCATCGTGGTATGTGTGGGCTCGCAAAAAGAAGTCAGCCGGGGGCTCCTGTTGTCCCTCATGACCAGTCGTATATACATTAATCAAAGTTATATGTATATATATATATATATATAATATATATATATATATATATATATATATATATATATTAATATAATATATATATAATATATATATATAATATATATATATATTATATATATATATATAATATATATATATAATATATATATATAATATATATATATATATAATATATATATATATATATATATATATATAATATATATATATATAATATATATATATATATATATATAATATATATATATAATATATATATATATATAATATATATATATATAATATATATATATATATATATATAATATATATATATAATATATATATATAATATATATATATAATATATATATATATATATATAATATATATATATATATATATATATATATAATATATATATATATATATAATATATATATATATATATAATATATATATATATATAATATATATATATATAATATATATATATATAATATATATATATAATATATATATATATAATATATATATATATATATATATATAATATATATATATATATATATATATATAATATATATATATAATATATATATATAATATATATATATATAATATATATATATAATATATATATATATATAATATATATATATAATATATATATATAATATATATATATAATATATATATATATATATATATAATATATATATATATATATAATATATATATATATATATATATATAATATATATATATATATAATATATATATATATATATATAATATATATATATAACAAATATATATATATATATATATATATATATATATATTTGACATACAGATCTATATATACTTGGAGGGTCATTGCCACCATCTCCGCCTTGAACGGCAGCCATTTTAGCAAAAAGAGGGGTGGGGTGGCCGGATTTTTCGCCTGAAAAGAGGGTGGGGGTGGCCGGATTCTTGATACAGAGGGTGAGGGGATTGATGGCCGGAATATGGAGACAAAATGGTTGATGGTCGGATGTGGGTTTTTTTTATAGAGAGGGTTGATGGCCGGATTTTTGGTTTGAAAGGAAAGGAATGTGTGAATCGTCTTCTGCGGCTGGGTTAAAAAGAATTTAGTTTTTAGTATTAGCGGAGACGTCGCCGCTAATACTAAGTCAAAGGTCCTCGTCAAAGGTCAAAAGTCCCTGCTGTGTGTCAGATGGGTCCCACAGTATTAGCGGCGACGTCGCCGCTAATACTCCCTGGTGGGGTTACCCTGTTTCCCTGGTGGTTCTACGCTCCTCGAAAAAAACATACCAAAATATTAACAGTTGTATATGAAAATCATCATTTTTCATGACTAACATAATGTAGTCACATTCATGTCATTAAAGGTAATATGACAGAATATAGTAAGATACATTGCGGAGGAACAATTAAGCTTTCTAATCCAAGCTCCCTTTTGTTAGGTTGAAAATCGACCAAGTATAATTTGTTCAGAAATAGCTGAAGCTCAGTGAAGTATACTTGTATTGAATTCTGAAGTCGTTCAGAATTAGTTCACTGAAGCTTCACTTCAGTTCAGATCAACGTATCAGAATACCGTTCAGAATGAAGTCAAAGACTGAAGTCTGAAGAAAGAGAATCAAGCTCAGATGTGGAGCTCAGAAGCTGATTCTACCTGATCGAATACTGAAGCATCTCAGTGTAAAAGTAATTACACACTTTTACACTGATTACGAGGAAGACTTTTTACTTTACATACCTTTACCCAGTTAATAGATTTAACTATTAATTATAAGTACAAGGTAAAGTAAAGGTTGAGAATAAGGTTTGATAAGTCACATCAATTGACTTATATACCTAAACCTTAAAAGTACGCATGTAAGGAATTAGCTTTAATTCCTTAAATGCTCCCAACCATATTTGTACGATCTGGTCCACGTCATCATGGACTTGGTGTATAAATATAAGTCTTCTCACAACTTGCAAATGGCTTGAAACCTTAGCATTGCAACTTGTGAGATATACTCTAAGTAATCCTTACGAGTATTTCCAAGTTATTAGATCACTTGTATTTCTAGGTTGTTTAGATATTTACACTTGGGTGTTTATCTTTGTTCCGCAACAACCTTTGTATTTGTTTATATCAATAAATCAAATACATTGAAAAGTACATCGTGTCTCAATGCTATATACTTGATCTATACATATTATTTATATAGTTTCAGCCCTTATTGTTTCTTGCATTTACTTTCAGTACCTTTATTGTATTGTTTATCCATATCTGGATCGTATTCTGAACTGGTCATCTTCCAGTTAGAACTACTTGCCAGTCGGGTATTAACCATCTATATTTGGGACTCACACCTTTTATTAATTTAATCCAATAATCAAACCCCACAAACTGTTGACATACCGTTTCAATCAACAACAATATACCATTGCATAATGTGCACGTACACTTTCCAAATAATCCTGTTCCCAAGTTTGATGGGAACAGTGAAAATTTTCAAACATGGAAAGCATGCATGCTCAAATATATTGCTGGTGTTGAAAGACATTTGACCGATATTCTTAAAGAAGAACCCTTTGTCCCCATGAATGCCTCCACTGTTGTCAGAAATGCCGATGGGACTCCTAGGGTATCACCCAAGGAGAAGGATCATTGGTCTGAGGAAGATCATAGGCTGGTAGACCTTGATACCAAGCTACATAATATGATCTTGTATGCTGTTCCTGAAACTCTTATGCCCACCTTTGTTTTACTTGAAAATTCTAAATTAATGTGGGAGGAACTTATGACACAGTTTGAAGGCACTTCTGAGACAATTGTCACAAGAAAAGTTGCTTTAAATAAAAGATATGAGTCTTTTTTTGCTATCCCTGGTGAAACTTTAACCCAAACATACATCAGATTTACTAATCTGGTAAATCAATTGAAAGCCCTGGGTGTAACTAAAGACAAAGAAATTTTGTTAGAGAAATTTTTGTGACATCTTACCTTCTAAATGGGAAAACTTGATCTTGGTTTTAAGACAAGGAAAAACCTTGCACAGTCACACTCTTGCTTCCTTATATGGAGCCTTCAGGTACACTGAAGAGAACAAAGCTGAGAGAGTTGTGGCTGAGCAAGATGCCAAAAATCATGCATCTACCAGTTCAGTCATGGTTCAGCATTCTGAACCACATGGGACTGCTTTACTATCTTCTGAGAGTGATCATTCTGACTCGATGAAGAAGATGGTCTCTGAAATGTTAAAAACTGGTATTTCTGGTAATGTAACTCATAGTTGTGATGAGGATGACAATGATGATCTGGTTGCCATGCTGGCTAAAACGTTCAATCGTTTTAAGGCCAAATCTAATCGATCTGGCAAACCATTCACTTCCAGCGCTTCTATTGACAAGTCTAATCTTGAATGCTTTAAGTGTGGCAAGAAAGGACATTTCATGAAGGAATGCAGATCTAGTCAGCCTTCATCATCACAATCTGCCCCTAATCATTCTATTTTTCAGAAACCTGATGACAGTTATAAGGCTAAGTACAAGAAACGGAAAGCCCAAATAGCTCTCATGGCTCAAAACAACTCATGCAATAATAGTTGTATGATTGCCAAGACTGAAAAATGGAAAGAATCTGATGAATCATCTGATGATGAGGAAGAAGTTAGGGATATGTGTTTCATGGCACGTGAAGATCAAGGTCATTTGGTCAAGTCTGATGTTGAATCTGGTCGATGGGTGGTGTAACACCCTACTTTATAAAAATATGAATTTCAAAAAAATTCCAACTTTAAACATAACACCATTAATAAAATGCGGAAGCGACTTTTAAAAATCCCAATTGATTCATAACGGAATCAATAAAACATATTAAATGTCTCAAAAAGGTGTTACCAACCAGTACCATCAAAATAATGTAAATGAAATCCACAATCAACCTCCATAAAGACCGTCAACATAATAAAGGCCAAAACGGCTAGATAAATAAGTCTACTTAAATAATGCCACTATGGGTAACTAAAGCCACGTCCAAAAGCTCTAATAATAGCTACCCATCTCACAAGCAAGCTACCAAGTCACTGATCATTGCCTAACCTGAGGGCACAACACATTTTCACAAAACAAGTGTCAGCTATTAAAGCTGAGTAAGATAACAGGTTAGTATAAATAAAAGGATTGCCGATTAAAACACTTTAATAAATCAACTCATGCATATATAAAAGCACAAACACCAAAGTAACATAAACTGCATAATAAGGATTATCAAATCCTACAATGTGCCTAGCAATCCTCCATAGTCACCAATATCCACATAACTGCATAAGCTACATAAATCACCAAAGGTTATGCCATAATAAACTACATAAATGGTTGTATGAGGCGGCTAAATAGCCAATTATGGAACCCCACACCCGACTTGATGGGTAGACCTTACGGTGGTCCATCTATGTCGTTATGGATAGGCATAACCAAATCCATGAGTATTCCGTTAACACCAGGTGGTCAACCACGACACCCGAAATACTCTAAACACCAGGTTGTATTCACAAGAGGACATGATCAGTGCCCCAAGTGACGCCATAACACACTCCGCCTAAATAGACGTCATGTGGGTTAAGCTTAACTCTTACACCAATGCTCGAGACTTTCACCCAAAGATATATTAAAATATATCATACCAATATCTACATAACATTTTAGGGCCCTTAAGCGTGCACGTGACATGTCAACCTAAATCATGTCTAGTGTACTATGTGTACAAGTCCACATAATGCATTCACAGCTCAAACAACCAGCTACATATATCAATCATGCAATAACAATCTCATTTCTACATCAATATGCGTAAACAATGACCCAATCAACCTCCCTCATATATCACATACCCAACATATGCATGAGATAATTATAAGAACATAAAAGGGGAGTTTAATTATTAAAACTAAGTTTTGTTGTGTCCCTCATGTGTCAAAAGTAAGTTATCTTACCATTAGGAGATACACAAACCACAAATAAGAACACTTTACCAAGCTTGTTATGTATTCCCAACAACCTATAAACGAACATCATTTAAACAATAAATGCACAAATAAAATATACATTATAAACTGCTCAATCTTAAAATCATTAGAAACCAACTCTATTTATTTGGTTATTGTTGCTCGACTAAAAGAACCATACACCTAATAAAATATTGGCTTTCATTTTCTAGCAACAAGTATTTGAGAAAACAATATTATAATATATTGTTGATATATGTATCATTATTTTATTAAGCAAAAACCAAGTATGAAAGTATTGCCCTTTATATACATACATGACACAGTGGCTTTAATTTGTTACTAGACACATAAAATCCAAAAAGCTATGGACCTATACATACATGTATATCTTAGTTATCCAATGAAAAATGACCATAATTCACTTTGACTCTTCCCTCTTTCTCCTTTCTTTTATTTCGGCAGTCACAAGCACAATTCAATGACCATTCTTATCTTATTATTTATATATATGTGTACCTTTTTTATGGATACAAAGAAAGCAACAAAAATGCAGTAAACTTTTTAATTAATTTGAAACTATATTTTTGTACTATGGAACTCAATAAACAAGACAAAGCCAACTCCGTTTTTCTTTCTTTGATGCTACTCGTGTATACCAAAAACATAATGGGTTCTTGACACACTTGACAACAAATCTACTTGTTAATGAATACCATAATTTTATTATCTATATATATATATACTATATATATATATATATATATAAATCTGGTTATAGGTTTAAAGAAAACAATAAAACACAAAGGCAATACTTGATCCTTACCTGATTGATGGCTATGACAAAAGGAAATCACAAATGTATTTTTATATTGCACAAACCCTTTGTTTCAAATTTCTTATTTTTTGGTATGTTGCGTTCACCAACAGCACAACACAAGGACCAGCTCTATTACAATTCTTTTTTTTTTCTTCTCCTGTTGAGTACGAAATCCACCAAGACCAAGCAATGGTATCTCTATATATTTGTTTGGACGGCCACCAAAACCCAAAGCAACAACCTTATATTTTCTTTTGATCGATTAGGCACAAAAGTATGAATGGATTGACTTTTAGGTTTTTTTTATTAAATTAACACTTAACACCCTCTTAATCTTATATTAACCAAATGACAACCTCAAGTAATTTCATTTAACAACATCAAATACTAATTCGACACTATAGGGAATATATACCACAATAACAAGCACTTATGATAAACATTTATTGACATTACTCACTAATTGGGAACACACACCCGGGCTTATCCACAAAATGACACACATTATTCTCGCAATTTTCGACTTAAATACCACATAGTTATCCACATAAAGACCTAATAATTAACACCATATTTGTTCATATAAAATATAACGTCCCTTAACGGTGGTCAACATTGACTAGCGGTTAAAGTTAAAGAAATAAAATAAAAGAAATCCGGATGTTACAATTTCCTCCTCCTTAAAAGGATTTTGTCCCCAGAATCTACCCAGCATCAAATAAATGAGGGTAATGATTCCTCGTCATCGACTCTCTCTCCCACGTAAACTTCTCCTTTAATGTGCTCATTATATTTATACACCCCATTACAAATTATATCCCCTTGTTAAATGTTACTCATTTTGGATTTTTGGGACATGAGAATTGTCCAAATTGTCCTCAGTGATTAAATCCCACCATCAATCTTTTATCTTCGAAAAAATCTGCACTAACCCATTTACATCAATTACATACACCACTCGATGCCCCCACCCTAGCAATAGTCGCCGCCACTTCTCTATCTAATAACTAATCTCTACTTACGTCTGCCAAGAGATTCATATTTGTTTGCTAATTCTTCTTGCTCAGTTCCTAATTTAGCATATCTAAAAATACCTTGATTTTGACCTGATTGTTGATCCAAAAGCACAAATACTTGATATGTTAATCACCACACCCAAAACCCATCTTTTGGTTTATATATTTGCGGTCGTAATAACACACTAGAAAGATTCCTCTTTTTGTAGACCTCTCAGCCACGTGAAGAACATAAAAGGGAATTGAGTTAATCGTGTTTACTTAGTCCATAAAAGTTTGTTTAGTTGCACTTTAGGCCCTCCCTGAACTTACATAACACACATAGATTTCACATAATTTATACCTAGTTGATAAATAGTCGTCTTACATAGTTAGTAACATAAAAACATTTATTAATATATTTAATTACACATAACCACGTTAATCACCAATTAATGTATTAAATGACACATTAAATATATCACTTTAAAGTTCATAACAACTTAAATGAATGGTTAACTAGCTTTAGCTACGGACTAAATATTATTATGCAACTAATTAACAAATTGTTATAACACATTAAAGCTTACTCTTTTATCTAACAAGAATCACCTCAATATGATTTTTCGTTATTTTCTTTTTCAATGATCCAACGAAACGAGGACAACAATCACCCATTTCAGTCTCTATCTGCCATTCTCACCACTACACACCTCATTTATTCCTGATATGGTCTATGTCACCATCCTCGTAGGATTAACATGTACCACTTCTCAAATCACATTGTTTCTGATTATCGTTCACTACTCTAGTACAACTATTAGCATCACCGAATTTTATTTTATTTAAAAAAAAAAAATTGTAACTAGAATGAAACTCTTCTATTCCTTTGCTACCCTACCGGGCAAAAGCAACAACTAATTCTGAAGGATCAGGCCCAAATATATACACTGACAAACTATATGTATTTATATGAATATGTAATTGCAGAGATTATAGTATGACAAAGTGTTTTCTTACTTATAAAAAGAAATGCAAGACATGCTACTACTACTATGCTATTTATAATAGCAAAACCAAACTGCCTCCTAACATACCCACGTTTACCACTCTGCCACTCTTACATTTTCTAACTATTAAAACATAAATAATTCCACGTTCATCACTTGCTAAACATTATAAGACATACATAAATAAACACTAAACTCACACTAACTAAAAACGTCATTTGACTTGTTGACCCGAAATCAACACAACAAATTCTTCATTTATGTTATTATTACTACGTGCTATAACTAAAACAAGCAATCAAGTCTCTATCTCTGTACGCACGAAACCCAGGAAACAAAACAGGCTTGTATTTCTTATACTTGTCGGCTACCACAACCCCCTAAAGAACATCACTTTTCGTGTATTTTCTTTTCTGATGCAACAATACAAGGCAAAAATGCAATTCTTTGTTTTGATTAGAGGCTGCTCTCACAGAGAAGTTGTTGACTTTCATTTGATAACCATGTGGAACGAAAAGGGACATGGTAGAAGACAACAACCACCCTCTTCAGTTTAATCTACAGACTTTAGTACACCAAATCTTAAAAACTAACTACGCTTTATCATTATAACATAGGGAATGAACCAAATCTCAAAAACTAACTACTCTTTATCATTTCACCGCCTCATCGACTTATAGGGAATGAACCAAATAAAAATCATACCAAATTTACTTTTATTTATTTTACTTTTTTTTTGCCAAAAACCAAAAATACATCACCCTTGGGAGTGGTATTACGCACTTTTAGAACACAAGCTAACTTCATCACTTGTATTATTATTATTATTATTATTATTATTATTATTATTATTATTATTTTGACATATAGTCCACGCTAACAATCACATCAAAACCAACTAGAGAAGAGAGTAACAAATAAATAGAAAGTAATGTCACTCATTCTCGATAGAATCAAAAGACCCCACAAGAATCGTGATAGTAGGACCATCAGTAATCTCAACCTCAATCAGAACATCTCTCACGAATGGATGCAAGACCACCATCAAACATTTCACCATTTAGGATTAAGTACAGTATATAGGAATCTTCACTCAAGCACTCCATACGTACAACTCTCATTTTCTCATATGAGGTGAGAAATAGAACTCGACACCTTATCACACTTTATATTAGCAGTTACCGACCATTGGTCGTTTATGCTACAAACTCGCACAAAATAAGCATGCAGCTAAGCTTGAGGTTTTCACCATCAACTTCCTTCACCTAATTGAATAACCTACTCGACATCTATCAGGCATCAATGTCATGGGAGTTATAATACAATAACTACTCTCAATACATAAGAATATATATATATATATAATATATATATATATATATATAAAAAAAAATACATAAGAATATAACACTACATAAAATTTTCCCCCACTAAATCACATTCCACACCGGACATCACAAGCATAGCCACAAACACACTCGCGTTATGATACATTTACAATTATGTTCCGGACCATAATTGTAACTGTATCATTTCACATGTGTGTCCGTTACCGCATTGTGAATCACCGATTTTACCTCATTCTTTGGGAAAACATCATATCTACTCCTTTACTCCTCATAATTCCCAATTCAACACACATATCAAATCCAATAAAAGGATATATAGCACAAATTCTCATAAAAGAAAATCGACCGAAAGCACTGTAAGATTTAGCGACGAATATAGCAAGAAGTAAGGAAAAAGGCTAAACAACACAATTATGCATATATACAACAAATACATAAAAGCCTTAATCCTACTCTCACACTCAACCCAACCCCGTCCTAAAAGCAATCTTTCTAAAGTTAAGGCACTATTACCTAAACTTAAATGCGCAAGACATATTATTTTTAGTTTCCTAACTAAAAATGGTTACAAAATAATATATAAAATATTTATAAAAACTCTTGGACCAACTAACTAGTATCATTAGTAAGCTAATGTAATTACTAAACCAAGAATAAGCCCACTTGCACTAACCCATCAGATTTTCGGATCTCAGCCCAAGCCCAAACCAAGACCCAAACCCAAGCCCATTTTCCTAGTACTATAAGTTACCAATGTTCCTGCACTCCATAAAACAAAAACAAAAAAAAAAACAAAAAGGCAAAAAAAAAAAAAACAAAACAAACAAAAGGCAACTATTCATCTCCTCCCTCCCTCTTTCACCCTAACCGCCGGCCACCACTCCAGCCACCCTCAACCGCCGCCTGCCACCTCCCTCTCGCCGGAAAACAAACCCGGCAACCACCCCCATCAACCCACTAGGGTTTTCTGCAACCCTAAAACACCAAACACTCCATCACCACCGCGAGACCACCGCTGTTGCTGCTGCCCGCCGTCCAACCGCCGCCTGCCACCCTCTCCTCGCCGGAAATCAAACCCGGCAGCCATCCCCAGTCACCCCCTAAGGTTTTCTGCAACCCTAAACAACCAAAACCCCGTCACCACTCCTGCTCTGCCGTTGCTGCTGCTGGCCGCCGCTGCTGCTGCTGGCCGGATCTTCAACCACCACCATTTGACTCCATTAACGTCCAGGAAGGTGAGAAACGTAAGTAAATACCTCCTAACATAAACCCACTTCTCCTTTCTCTCTAAAAACCCTAACCGGTTTCCTTTTCTTTTCCTTCCCGTCGCAGCCGCGCACCACCACCCCACGACGGTCTGGACATCAAGGAGGGACATCAAACACTACAAAAGGTTCTTTCAGATCTGTCCATACTTGTTTTGTTGTACACAAAACCCTAAAACGTTTTTCCTTGTCTTTTTCCATTATCACAGCCGTGAACCACCGTGTGCCACCACCTCCAGCCGCCGTCAACCGCCCAGGAACCCACCATACAGGTTGTCTAACTGTTCTTACGTTTCCATATTGAGAAAGCGCGGCTATGCAATGCTTTATGTGTTTTCTCTTTGTATTCGGTTCGAAACCACCAAGAACCGCCACCACCCGCCACCTTGCACCACCACAGCGAACCACCACTGTTATCTTCTTGTTTTCCGGGTTGTGGTGGCTGTCTAAAGGCTGTCTAGACCAAAACCCATTCCCTCTTTGTCCGTGAAGCTTAGGCCGAGTTGTAAAACCGAAATTGTTTTAAAAAGCGACTTTTCAAATTTTAACCAAGTCACGTGATTGTAGGCCATGATTGAAATTCTTTGAAAAACATAGTTTTAACCTATTTATGGTCTTGGAAATATTTAACATGTTTTTGGAAGAATAGATAAAATAATTAAGTTAATTAATTAACTTAAGTTACATTAATAATGATTACGTGTAATTAATAAATGTATGTTTCCTAGGTGATTGTTCCCTCTTCCAAGAAATACCTTTATGACAATAATCCCAACATGCATAATGATTAGCCTTTTCTTGGAAATATAAAAGCATGCTTTAAGTATAATCATTGTTGTGATAATCTATGCTAGTGAAATTTAACGTGCTAGTTAAATGCCCATTAAATAACAATGTATATATATATATATAATATATATATATATATATATATCTATTAATATAACTTGACCCACCATGCCCACCTCCTATTTAGGACATCGGTGCAAAGTGTGCGGTGACTTAGCACGCTTCGGGTGCAAACATGACCTATATGATCTTATTATATTTATATATAGACCCACCATGCCCATCTTCTATTTAGAATGTTGGTGCAAAGTTGTGCGGCGACATATTATATTTTTATAATTTTAATTCGTGGTTATTCCAACTCACGACCATACTTAATTGACAATTGCCCAACTCCTAAGATGGAAACCGGTGCACTCGTATGGGTTGTGAGGGAGAATGATCGTGAATGCCATTTTATGATTTATTTCAACGCGCAACCATACTTCTTTGTCATTTCACGTGTATGGGTTGTGTGGGAGAATAATCATAATGTCGCTATTATAATTATTACTATTATATTATATAAATATTATATATATTACTATATATAAACCCATGAAAGACCAACTCCATCTAGCACGTGGACAACCCTAACGATTATCACATAAGAAAACATTTTTTGAAAATGTATTATAACAATATTATTTGGAAGAATGAGGGAAATTCACTAGGGACGCAATAGCATAAATTATTAAGACAAGTTTATATTTTATATTTATAGGTTGACACTTTCAAGCAAATCCGCTACTTGCAATTGTTGCTACTTGAAACTAAGGTGAGTTCATAGCCCACACTTTCTTACTATTTTGGGTGAGATGCATGCTCTATGTTTTACATGTGGAACACAAGTACCAGAACTATGTATATGATGATTGTCTAAGTTGCATTGATCCCCATTAAAGTCCTCCCATCATGAATTGTTAGTTATGGATTTAAACGAGATATGATGAATAGCACTATTTGGGTTGACACCCCCATTCGGGTTGGTCGCACCAACTTGACCGATGATGGTCGAACGAATGCATGCATATTGGGATTCCCAAGTATTATGGATCAAATACTTGCCGAGGCACAATGTTACTTATTACCGTCGAGTTTCAATTCATGAGCTTAGTACAATATATACATTATATTTTTCATAGCATTGTTTTTGAACAATGGCTACACGACATTGCGGGTTAGCAATGGTCACACTTAAATCTTGTGGTTTCATGCAAATTACTTATTTTCTCATGAATTCACCAACATTATTGTTGACCCATTTTAGCATGTATCTCAGGTCCGTAAGATGCACGGTAGGATTCACATAAGGCTTTTCCGCCACTTGGAGTTGATGTTTCGTTTTTATCAGGGAAAAGACTTTACTTTTGTTCAAGTTATCATTGTTGTCGAAACCAATGATAGCACCACCTACCGAGGATTTAGAATTCCTAAAAACACTCTCTAAATTATTGTAATGTTTTTCCTTAATGTATTTCCAATATTTCAAGACAATGAACTTATGTTAAATGAAATGTTTTCAAAACGACTCCTTTATAGTCGTTCATTATGCCTTGTGTTGTGATTTCATGAATGTTGCACCTCGTACCCTTCCGCATTATTATGGGGTGTGACAGAATGGTATCAGAGACAAGGTTATAGTGAACTAGGTTGCAAATTGATGAACCTAGACTATAACCATACGAAGACCCCTAGTTTTGTGCACCACCTTAGTTACCCAATCACCCATACACTTACACATGAGTTACATGTCCGTCCTTGTATAATGAACGTATGCTTATACTTGAATTACATGTTCCCATTTTACACGATAAGATTCTATGCTTGCTACGTTTATGTGATATTTTATGCATGCTTCTATTTGATTGCAATGTACTTCAATTGACCCTTCTATAAGGGGAAAGATTAAGGTTTCTTATAGGCTCATGTTGAACACCGAGTTTCCAATGGAAGTTATAGTTCACTATCACACGTGCCATATTAGAAAGATCAATTTAAATAATTAGTTATTTAAATACCTACATCTAACGAAACCCACAAGTGAAGGAAACCTCGTTTGGGATAACGGGTCAACCAACGATCATCAAGAATTTTAGAATATTAGTTTGCATATTATAGGGCTACATACATTTGGGATAGATCATATAAGGCTCAAAATAGTTATTTTGGAGCTTGAAAGTAGCCTTTCCCCCTTTATACTTATTTATGCTTGACACTTTATGCACCTTAATTATGCTTCACATGTTCCCACAATACTTCTTAGATATCAAGTTTATTTTCCTTTATTTCAAGGACCTACTACGTCGAGACCCCGTGCACATGCCTAGATTTGACATAACTAGTCTCTTTGAAGAATATTCAACTATCAGTGCCCCCGTCTTAGAAATAAGATTTACCGTAGACCTAGAAAGAGCCATGTGCGGCTATCCCCAGAAGGTTAAGAAGAAACTTTAAGTCATGATTTAATTTATGAGAATTTACTAAGATCCCCGAGGAATTGATGAATAATAAGAACTCAAAATCAAGTAATGAGTAGTTTTTAAGGACGACCCTTCTACCCATAGCCGAAACAACGCATCGACACTGCATTATCCACAATCTTCACCGGTAGTTACTCAAATGAAGCGAGTCCCGAAGAGGTGTGCTCCGTGATGGCATGCCCCACTAACATAAGAACATTCGGTGGATACTTACGAAATATTTTGAGGATAGAAGACCGTTAAAAAGCTGAAGAGAACGTCACATGAAAAAAAAAAAAAAATGGATTGAAGAGCATGATGATGTATTACATGAAAGCGATAATTAGAATACACGAAGCACTTAGTTATCCTTAGGGTCGTTTGACGAGACAAAAATTTTCACTTCTCATTACGCTAAAGCTCAACTATTTTTAGGATTCTATTCATTTTGATATGCTCGCATGTGGGAGTTTTTCTACAAGACCCGTTTGGTACCGATATATATATATATATATTCTTAAAAAAAAAAAAAAAAAAAAAAAAAAAAAACCACTTTGGAGGAATATATGTTTAAATTTCAAAAGTTTTGTAGCTCGTAAGCTTATGGTGTGTGATTTCATTGAACATATTTACAAGCGCATTGTTATGGTTGAAACTTTTTGAAAAATACAAATTTTAACTTTTGGTATAGATCTTTAAACCTATGTAAATATATAAATATTAAACCTATGTTGTAAATTTCATCAAAGGTAATTGTGACGAGATTGATTTTTCTTTGACTATAGATATATGGTCAAGTGACTATCAAGTCCGAAAAAGGGTGCCTTTACATATACCAAACCAAAATTTTGTTATATCTTCTCATTTCTAGTTTACAAAACACATATTTTACTCATAAGCCTTCTTTCCATCCGAGTATATCCAACACATAAACCGTGCGTTAATTCCAAGCCCATGAGAGATATCTTATGCCCGTTTTGATTAATCATTAGCGTGTTCGTTAGGCCTCACCCGCTTAGTCGTAGATCCATGCCTAACTTTCTTCAAGTCTTAGCTAATCTCTCCAAACGATGGACGGATAAGTTATAACCATAGTTATCATTAAGGGATTTTAAGACTTCCGCACACTAAGGAAAGATCTGAAAGGTTGAATTAATTTGGGGATTAAATTTTTGTATTATGATGGATAAGTAACATCTAGAAAACACAAACGAATTTAGCACTTAAGTTGTACCTATAGGAAATACAGGGTAGAATATGGCATTTTAAGACATTAATGGTGTAGTTGGATACAAGTAGTATTATTACGATAAGATTTATTAGGGACAAGGCGGTAAAAACAAACTCGTGTCCCTAACATTAAGTTAATGAAATTCAACATGAGTTACCGACAACGCGACTTAAGTTTTGGGGCGAAACTTCCGTTAACACCGGGAGAATGTGACACCCGCAAAATTTCGATTTGCTAAACTTAGAAAGTTTACTATTACATGATCTATTTTTAGAAAGTTCAGTTTAGATATTTGGTGTTTGAATTTCTCATGTGTCAACATGATCAAACGTCGTTATAAAATAACGATGCCGACACACATTCATTGAGTTGATGAACCAGTCAAGGAGGACCTCCATAATATGCACTTTTGTGATATATGATTTTTATGTAATAATATGTATCTAGTTAAGATCCCTTTCGTTAGTGAAAGTGCCATATGGAATATATGTCGTTATATATTTACTAAATAATTAAATAGCGCACTTATGCAATAATAATGATTGATACAATTATAAAAAAAACATGAATTATAAAAACATGACATATTATTTTTAGTTTCCTAACTAATAATGGTTACAAAATAATATATAAAATATTTATAAAAACTCTTGGACCAACTAACTAGTATCATTAGTAGGCTAATGTAATTGTTAAACCAAGAATAAGCCCACTTGCACTAACCCATCAGATTTTCGGATCTCAGCCCAAGCCCAAACCAAGACCCAAACCCAAGCCCATTTTCCTAGTACTATAAGTTACCAATGTTCCTGCACTCCATAAAACAAAAACAAAAAAAAAATATAACTATTCATCTTCTCCCTCCCTCTTTCACCCCAACCGCCGGCCACCACTCTCCTGCAGCCCAACCGCCGCCTGCCACCTCCCTCTCGCCGGAAAACAAACCCGGCAGCCACCCCCATCAACCCACTAGGGTTTTCTGCAACCCTAAAACACCAAACACTCCATCACCACCGCGA